>CM053027.1:631641983-631759804 GCA_028564925.1 Lithobates sylvaticus | reverse complement strand
CTATTATCATCCCACTGTCCCCCTGTCCCTCTGTCCATCCCACTGTCCCCCTGTCAATCCCCCTGTCCATCCCCCTGTCCCCCTATCCATCCCACTGTCCGTCTGTCCATCCCACTGTCCCCCTGTCTATCCCCTGATCTATTGTAGCAGTCATCGACAAAGGACGAGAATAGTGGTGTGTGTGTGTGTATGGGGGGGGAGAGGGGCAGCATTGAAGGACCCGGCCATCGGACACTATTACACACATATCTGGCCGCACTTTCTATCGCCGGGATCAAAACATCAATTCAGGGAAGAGCAAAGGAGGAGGCCTTTGTATTTATGTTTTAAAGTGGTGCTCTGATAGTAAGCTTGAGGACACTTCTTGTTGGCCAGATTTGGAATTTCTGCTGGTGAAGTGTAGACCTTTTTATTTACCCAGAGAATTTACAGTGTTGATCATTATTGCGGCAGTGGTGGAATTATAGGGGTCGCTGAGGTCGCCATGGCAACAGGGCCCCATGCTTCAGGTGGCCCTTGTATATCTCAATAGGAGCGGGGCCGAACTGTAATCGGGGTCTGCGGGCGGGGCTTATCAGAAACCGGGAGCCCCCTTTAATAAGGGGGGCCCAGATTCCGGCCCCCCCACCCTATGTAAATGAGTATGGGGTACCATGTACCCCTACCTATTCACCTAAGGAAAAAAAGTGTACATAAAAAAACACAACACAGGTTTTTAAAATACTATATTAGACAGCTCCGGGGGTCTTCTCTTCTTCCATCTTCGGGGGTCTTCTCACCGGATTCCTCCGCTATCTTCTGCTCTTTTACTAGCGGAGGAGCCTGGCTTTCTCCTTCGTCGCCACCGCCGTTCGGGGGGACAAGGGTTGTCGGGAGGAGGCCCTTGTCCTCATCAACATGGGGACAAGGTGCTTTGGGGGGCCTTCCCCAAAGCACCCCCCCCCCCATGTTGAGGGTACGCAGCCTGGTGCTCGCTCGTCCCCACCCCCTTTCCTGACCGGCTGGGCTGCATGCTTGGATAAGGGTCTGATATGGACTTTGGGGGGACCCCCACATAGTTTTTTCAGCGTAGGGCTTCCCCTTTAAATTCATACCAGGTGTCGGGGCTAGCGAGGTGTCAATCTGGCTGATGGAGGCGGCGACAATGACTTCCTTCGCTAGTTCCGTCTACCTGGAGTCACGTTCAAAATTAACTGACTTTACTCCGTGTGTCGGCAAGTCCGTTCATTTCAAAAGTCCAGCGGACCAGCACACAGGCGAGGGTGAATTATCCGCTGGACTGCCGAGTCTGGCGGACAATTTTGAGTCAAAACTTCTTTGTAAGTCCGCCGGACTTTTGGGATGAAAAAGTCCGCCGGAGCCCCACAGACAGTCGGATTGTCCGGCGGGGGGGTTACACATTTACTAATATATGTGTAAGCTGCAGCGGTCATGTCACCCCTCCCCCCCACTATTATCTGCACCCCCAACTCTATGATTGTATTGCAGGCAGGGAAGTGATGTGGGAAGTTTTGTTGGATTTCTTCCCAGGATATGAGATTAGAGATAATGATGAATTATTATCAGTCTGATGATTGCAGTAATATCTCACATGTGCGGTGCGATCTCCATCTACATACGTGTGCCCCACCCCTGTGTGACTTCACTTTTATATTTATTTTATTTTATTTATTTTTTTACACTTTTTTTTCCAATTTATTGCTCTTATAAGGGGAGAAAAAAACTTCTCATGAAAGCTTTGGGCATCTTTATGTCTCCCTTCCCCATCATAGGAGCAAATGAAGGTCATTAGACCCCTTTCACACCAAGGCGTTTTTGCTGCGTTTTTGCGCTAAAAATAGCACTATTGAAACGCTCATAAAACGCTCTCCATGCATCTCAATGGACCCTTTCACACTGAGGCGCTGCGTTGGTGGAGCGTTGGCGGGGTGTTGGCGGGGCCAGGGCCGATCCGTCACGGGGTGCACGGGGTGCAGTGCACCCAGGCGCCACAGAGGTGGGGGCGCTAGAGCACCAGAGTGCTCCGCTCCCTCCTCCTCTCCTTGTCCGTAGGCGGCTCTCTCCGCCTGTCACGGCCGCGGCGGCGCAGTGATGCCACGGGGGGGGGGGGGGGGCGTTCCATGGCCGACCCCGAGCCCGACTTGTTTAGAACAGGGCGTGTGTGATGCTGGTGCTGGTGGGCAGGAGGTGGAAGTTAAACACAGGAGGAGTCCTGTGTTTTATTTCCACCTTCTGCCCACCAGCACCAGCATCACACACGCTCTGTTCTCCACCCGGGCGGTGCGGCTGCACACTGTCCTCTCCAGCTGCCGCCCGGGTGGTTTTAATTAGCCTAGTGGTGGGGGGTGGTTTGTCTAGGGGGGGGTCTATACCAATGTGGGGGGGGGGTGGTTTGTCCTGGGGGGGGTCTATACTAATGTGGGGGGTTTGTCCTGGGGGGTCTATACTAATGTGGGGGGTTTGTCCTGGGGGGTCTATACTAACGTGGGGGGGGTGTCCTGGGGGGTCTATACTAATGTGGGGGGGGGTGGTTTGTCCTGGGGGGGTCTATACTAATGTGGGGGGGTGGTTTTGTCCTGGGGGGTCTATACTAATGTGGGGGGTTCGTCCTGGGGGGTCAACTAATGTGGGGGGTTTGTCCTGGGGAGTCTATACTAATGTGGGGGGTTTGTCCTGGGGGTCTATACTAATGTGGGGGGGGGTGGTTTGTCCTGGGGGGGTCTATACTAATGTGGGGGGGTGGTTTGTCCTGGGGGGGGTCTATACTAATGTGGGGGGTTCGTCCTGGGGGGTCTACTAATGTGGGGGGTTTGTGGGGAGGGGGGGGGGGGGGGGGGGTTGGGGGGGGGGGGGGGGGGGGGGGGGGGGGGGGGGGGGGGTGGGGGGGGGGGGTTGGGTTGGGGGGGGGGGGGGTTGGGTTTGGGGGGGGGGGGGGGGGGGGGGGGGGGGGGGGGGGGGGGGGGGGGGGGGGGGGGGGGGGGGGGGGGGGGGGGGGGGGGGTGGGGGGGGGGTTTGGGGGGTGGGGGGGGGGGGGGGGGGGGGGGGGGGGGGGGGGTGGGGGGGGGGGGGGGGGGGGGGTGGGGGGGGGGGGGGTTTGGGGGGGGGGGGGGGGGGGGGTTGGGGGGGGGGGTGGGGGGGGGGGTGGGGGGGGGGGGGGGGTGGGTTGGGGGGGGGGGGGGGGGGGGGGTGGGGGGGGGGGGGGGGGGGGGGGTGGGGTGGGGGGGGGGGGGGGGGGGGGGGGGGGGTGGGGGGGGGGGGGGGGGGGGGGGGGGGGGGGGGGGGGGGGGTTGGGGGGGGGGGGTGGGGGTTGGGGGGGGGGGGGGGGGGGGGGGGGGGGGGGGGGTTGGGGTTGGGGGGGGGGGGGGGGGTTTGGGGGGGGGGTGGGGGGGGGGGGGGGGGGGGGGGGGGGGGGGTGGGGGGGGGGGGGGGGGGGGGGGGGGGGGGGGGGGGGTGGGGGGGGGGGGGGGGTTGGGGAGGGGTTTGTCCTGGGGGGTCTATACTAATGTGGGGGGGTTTGTCCTGGGGGGGTCTATACTAATGTGGGGGGGGGGGGGTGGTTTTGTCCTGGGGGGGTCTATACCAATGTGGGGGGGTGGTTTGTCCTGGGGGTCTATATTAATGTAGGGGTGGTTTGTCCTGGGGGGTCTATATTAATGTAGGGGGGGTTTGTCCTGGGGGTCTATACTAATGTATGGGGGCTGGTTTGTCCTGGGGGGTCTATACTAATGTGGGGGGGCGGGTTCGTCCTGGGGGGTCTATACTAATGTGGGGAGTGGTTCGTCCTGGGGGGTCTATACTAATGTGGGGGGGTGGTTTGTCCTGGGGGTCTATACTAATGTGGGGGGTGGTTCGGCCTGGGGGTCTATACTAATGTGGGGGTGTGGTTTGTCCTGGGGGGGTCTATAGTAATGTGGGGGGTTCGTCCTGGGGGGTCTATACTAATGTGGGGGGTGGTTTGTCCTGGGGGGTCTATACTAATGTGGGGGGTGGTTTGTCCTGGGGGTCTATACTAATGTGGGTGGCGGGCTGGTTTGTCCTGGGGAGTTTATACTATTGTAGGGGGGTTTGTCCTGGGGGGGTCTATACTAATGGCGGGGGTTTGTCCTGGGGGGCTATACTAATGTGGGGGGGGGTCTGTACTAATGTGGGGGGGTTTGTCCTGGGGGGGCTATACTAATGTGGGGGGGGTTGTCCTGGGTGGTCTATACTAATAGAGGGGGTGGTTTGTCCTGGGGGGTCTGTACTAATGGAGGGGGTGGTTTGTCCTGGGGGGTCTGTACTAATGGAGGGGGTGGTTTGTTCTGGGGGGTCTGTACTAATGGAGGGGGGGTGGTTTGTTCTGGGGGGTTTGTACTAATGTAGGGGGGGAAAGGTTTGTCCTGAGGGGGGTCTATACTGATAAAGGGGGGTGTTTTTGTCCTGGGGGTCTATACTGATGGGGGGGTCTGTCCTGAGGGAGGTGTTTATACTTAGTGAAGGGTCTGCACTGACGGAGGGGGGGTTCTATACTTAATGGAGTGGGGTCTGTACTGAGGGACGGCTATAGTTGGTGGAGGGGGGGTGATACCATGTTTTACTGCACCGGGTGACACCAACCCTAGTGATGCCACTGCAGCTGCGGGCTCTTATTTCCCCTCTCCCTCTCCTCCTCGTGCGCTGCTGTACTAATGAGGGGCGCACTATGTTTCTTCCCCCGCCGTCATAACGGCCAGAGAAGAAAAAACAAAGGAGCAAAGAAAAGGATTTTGGGACATGTGGTCCCAAGGACTGGCAGCCCCACTGTAACACGGAAACAGCAGCCCACACAGCATGCGCAGCTGAATGGGAGAGAGAGAGAGACACAGGAGCCGGGAAAGCTTTCAGGGAAGTACACCCAGGACTCCAGAGGGAGAGGGCAGTGCTGAGAGAACACCATCAGAGAGAGAAAAAGCCACACAGCCTGGCGCCATCCCTGGTGGAGAAAGAAATGGAGTCATTGCAGGAATACAGATCTGGGCTCTACCCAGCGGAGTCGCCACGGGCAATTCAGAGTGAGCCGACTCCTGATCAGAGGAACCGTTGTTGCTGTATCGCTGGGTCAGGTGAGAGGGCCGATCGGCCATTATTTACTACCATCTCTTGTAACATGTCTGCAGTCTCTGACCATCTCCTGTATTATGTGTGCAGCCTGACCATCTCCTGTACTATGATTGCAGTCTCTGACCGTCTCTAGTATCATGTCTACAGTCTCTGACCATCTCCTGTACTATGTCTGGGGGCTCTTTCTAATAGACTCTCTAACAGAAGCCCCCTCTGTGTGCATCAGAGAGACTCCCCTCCAGGTCTCATTAGTGTACGCTCTTCCTGTATTTTCTTTATTGGTAAAAGATCATGGGAGGATCCCAGGGTAACGAAGACTTCTTATGCCCCGTACACACGGTCGGAAAATCCGACCACAAAATCCATCGGATTTTGTCCAACGGATTTAGTCCGACACTGGTGTTGGCGGGGCATTGGCGGGGCGTTGAGAAAAGTCCTGCAAGCAGCATCTTTGGAGCAGATCGGAATTGGTGTGATCGGACTTTGTTGTCGGAAAATTTTTCCGATGGAAAAATGTCCGATGGTGCCTACACACGGTCGGAATTTGCAAAAACATTGTCCGACCGTGTGTATGGGGCTTTACGGGAACATCTCTGTGTTGAAGTCGTTGTCATAGAAACATTTGTAAAGGGGAGGAGTTGGTAAGATGACCACGCCCATGTGGGGGCGCCAGAAATATTTCTGCACCCATTGAAAGCGCTGTAAAAACGCCCTAAAAACGCCTGTAAAAACGCCCTAAAAAACGCCTATAATCCACCCTGAGCTGTAGAAAAATCACATGATCTCATAAAAAGGTAAACATGCAAGCAGAAAAGACAACAACAGGACTGAAATTGTGGAAAGGTCAAAATGATTAACAAGCCATCAAAGTGCCAAAAAAAAGAATCAAACTCAGAAAAATGAAGATTTGAAGTAGAAGACACGGCGTGTTTTACATGATCTCACAAACAAAGGATAAACATGCAAGCAGATAGAGAGCATCCACAACAACAGGGCTAGCTGTGGGAAGGTCACATGATCACACTGAAGTGTAGGATGCTGGGAAACCAGGAAATCCTGTTTGTAGAGGTGGATAGGAGCTAGGATAAGATGGAGGTTGTAAGAGACCAGCAAGATCCAGAAGCAATGACTGAAAATATGCCCGAAAGAAGCAAAGTATATGAGCCAGAGGAGTTCATCAGCCCCATGAGGGGCTTCCCAGAACTACGGGATCTCCAAAATGTAAACTATACAAATCGAAACACGAAAAACAAGACATGGAACATCGTGGCACCGAGGCAAATACCAGAGTGGGAAAAGATGAACAAGAAACTCCATCACCCATAACCATAATCCCTCTCCCACTTATCCCAAATCCCGAACCCTAACACTAATCCCTCTCCCACTTATCCCAAATCCCGAACCCTAACCCTAATCCCTCTCCCACTAGTCCCAAATCCCGAACCCTAACCCTAATCCCTCTCCCACTAGTCCCAAATCCCGAACCCTAACCCTAATCCCTCTCCCACTTATCCCAAATCCCGAACCCTAACCCTAATCCCTCTCCCACTTATCCCAAATCCCAAATCTCTAACCCTAATCCAACCCCCACTAGTCCCAAATCCCAAATCTCTAACCCTAATCCTGCTCCCACTAGTCCCAAATCCCAAACCCTAATCCAACCCCCACTAGTCCCAAATCCCAAATCTCTAACCCTAATCCCGCTCCCACTAGTCCCAAATCCCAACCCTAACCCTAATCCTAATCCCGCTCCCACTAGTCCCAAATCCCACTAGTCCCAAATTCCTAACCCTAATCCCGTCCCCACTAGTTTAAAATCCCTAACCCTAATCCCACTCCCACTAGTCCCAAATCCATAACCCTATTCCTAATCCTGCTCCCACTAGTCCCAAATCTCTAACCCTAATCCCGTTCCCACTAGTCCCAAATCCCTAACCCTAATCCTAATCTCCCACTAGTCCAAAATCCCTAACCCCCCAACCCTAATCCTGCTCCCACTAGTCCCAAATCCCCAACCCTAATCAGCTCCCACTATCCCACCCCCTAATCCTACCCCAAATCCCACTAATCCCAAATCCCTAACCCTAATCCCCCTAATCCCCTAATCCTGCTCCACTAGTCCCAAATCCCTAACCCTAATCCCCGCTCCCACTAGTCCCAAATCCCCCTAACCCTAATCCTAACCCTAATCCCAAATCCCACTAGTCCCAAAAGTCCCAAATCCCCTAACCCTAATCCCGCTCCCACTAGTCCCAAATCCCTAACCCCCTCTCCCACTAGTCCCAAATCCCAAAAATCCTAACCCTAATCCCTGCTCCCACTAGTCCCCTAACCCTAATCCCGCTCCCACTAGTCCCAAATCCCTAACCCTAATCCCGCTCCCACTAGTCCCAAATCCTAACCCTAACCCTAATCCTGCTCCCACTAGTCCCAAATCCCTAACCCTAATCCCGCTCCCACTAGTCCCAAATCCATAACCCTAATCCTAATCCCACTCCCACTAGTCCCAAATCTCTAACCCTAATCCCGCTCCCACTAGTCCCAAATCAAAAACGTTAACCCTAATCCCGTTCCCACTAGTCCCAAATCCCAAATCTCTAACCCTAATCCAGCTCCCACTAGTCCCAAATCCCTAACCCTAACCCTAATCCCGCTCCCACTAGTCCAAATCCCTAACCCTAATCCCACACCCACTAGTCCCAAATCCCAAATATCTAACCCTAATCCCGCTCCCACTAGTCCCAAATCCATAACCCTAATCCAACTAGTCCCAAATCCCTAACCCTAATCCCTAATCCCACTAGTCCCAAATCCCAAATCTCTAACCCTAATCCCACTCCCACTAGTCCCAAATCCCAAATCTCTAACCCTAATCCCACTCCCACTAGTCCCATATCCCTAACCCTAATCCCCCACTAGTCCCAAATCCCAAATCCATAACCCTAATCCCGTTCCCACTAGTCCCAAATCTCTAACCCTAATCCTGCTCCCACTAGTCCCAAATCCCCAACCCTAATCCCGCTCCCACTAGTCCCAAATCCCTAACCCTAATCCCGCTCCCACTAGTCCCAAATCCATAACCCTAACCCTAATTCCGCTCCCACTAGTCCCAAATCCCCAACCCTAACCCTAATACCACCCCACTTGTCCCAAATCCCTAACCCTAATCGCGCTCCCACTAGTCCCAAATCCCCAAACCCTAACCCTAATCCTAATCCCTAACCCCGCTCCCACTAGTCCCATATCCATAACCCTAATCCCGCTCCCACTAGTCCCAAATCTTTAACCCTAACCCTAATCCCGCTCCCACTAGTCCCAAATCCCAAATCTCTAACCCTAATCCAGCTCCCACTAGTCAGAAATCCCTAACCCTAGTCCCGCTCCCACTAGTCCCAAATCAAAAACTTTAACCCTAATCCCGCTCCAACTAGTCCCAAATCCCAAATCTCTAACCCTATTCTAGCTCCCACTAGTCCCAAATCCCAAACCCTAACCCTAATCCAGCTCCCACTAGTCCCAAATCCCTAACCCTAATCCCGCTCCCACTAGTCCCAAATCCCCTAACCCTAATCCCGCTCCCACTAGTCCCAAATCCCTAACCCTAATCCCTACTCCCACTAGTCCCAAATCCCAACCCTAATCCCGCCCGCTCCCACTAGTCCCAAATCCCCAAATCCTAACCCTAATCCCGCTCCCACTAGTCCCAAATCCCTAACCCTAATCCTAATCTCCCACTAGTCCCAAATCCCAAACCCTAACCCTAATCCCGCTCCCACTAGTCCCAAATCCCAACCCTAACCCTAACCCATAATCCCCCCAACCCTAATCCCAAAACTCCCACCCAACCCAAATCCCCAAATCCCAAATCCCTAACCCTAATCCCACTCCCACTAGTCCCAAATCCCTAACCCTAATCCCGCTCCCACTAGTCCCAAATCCCCAACCCTAACCCTAATCCAACCCCCACTAGTCCCAAATCCCTAACCCTAATCCTGCTCCCACTAGTCCCAAATCCCAACCCTAACCTCCTAATCCCAGCTCCCACTAGTCCCAAATCCCAAATCCTAATCCCTAATCCCTCCCACTAGTCCCAAATAACCCTAATCCCACTCCCACTAGTCCCAAATCCAAACCCTAATCCTAACTCCCACTAGTCCCAAATCCTCTAACCCTAACCCCCCTCCCACTAGTCCCAAATCCCTAACCCTAATAATCCCGCTCCCACTAGTCCCCCTAACCCTAATCCCTCCCAAATCCCAAATCCCAACCCTAATCCCTAATCCCGCTCCCCACTAGTCCCAAATCCCTAACCCTAATCCCGCTCCCACTAGTCCCAAATCCCTAACCCTAACCCTAATCCCCTCCCACTAGTCCCAAATCCCTAAATCCTCCCCACTAACCACTAATCCCCAAATCCTCCCAATCCCAAATCCCAAATCTCTAACCCTAATCCCGCTCCCACTAGTCCCAAATCCCTAACCCTAATCCCACTCCCACTAGTCCCAAATCCCTAACCCTAATCCCGCTCCAACTAGTCCCAAATCCCAAATCCCTAACCCTAATCCCGCTCCACTAGTCCCAAATCCCAAATCTCTAACCCTAATCCCACTCCCACTAGTCCAAAATTCCTAACACTAATCCCGCTCCCACTAGTCCCAAATCCCTAACCCTAATCCCGCTCCAACTAGTCCCAAATCCCAAATCTCTAACCCTAATCCCGCTCCCACTAGTCCCAAATCCAGAACCCTAATCCCGCTCCCACTATTTCCAAATCCCAAACCCTAACCCTAATCCCGCACCCACTAGTCCCAAATCCCTAACCCCGCTCCCTCTAGTCCCAAATCTCTAACCCTAATCCCGCTCCCACTAGTCCCAAATCCCTAACCCCACTCCCACTAGTCCCAAATCTCTAACCCTAATCCTGCTCCCACTAGTCCCAAAATCCCCCTAACCCTAATCCCTCCCACTAGTCCCAAATCCCAAATCCCACTAACCCTAATCCCCTCCCACTAGTCCCAAATCCCTAAACCCTAATCTCCCACTAGTCCCAAATCCCAAATCCCTAACCCCGCCCGCTCCACTAGTCCCAAATCCCTAACCCTAATCCCGCTCCCACTAGTCCCAAATCCCTAACCCTAATCCCTAATCCACTCCCACTAGTCCCAAATCCCTAACCCTAATCCCACTCCCACTAGTCCCAAATCCTAACCCTAACCCTAATCCCTAATCCCCACTAGTCCCAAATCCCTAACCCTAATCCCACTCCCACTAGTCCCAAATCCCAAATCCCTCCCACTAGTCCCTAAATCCCCCGCTCCCACTAGTCCCAAATCCCTAACCCTAAATCCCCGCTCCCACTAGTCCCAAATCCCCTAACCCTAACCCCACTAGTCCCAAATCCCTAACCCTCCCCCACTAGTCCCAAATCCCAAATCCCTCCCAACCCTCCCTAACCCTAATCCCCAATCTCCCACTAGTCCCAAATCCCTAACCCTAATCCCGCTCCCACTAGTCCCAAGTCCCAATCCCCAACCCTAATCCCTAATCCCACTCCCACTAGTCCCAAAATCCCAACCCTAATCCCGCTCCCACTAGTCCCAAATCCCAAATCCCTAATCCCTAATCCCGCTCCCACTAGTCCCCCAAATCCCTAATCCCCACTAGTCCCAAACCCAAATCTAATCCCTAATCCCACTAGTCCCTAATCCTCCCCAATCCCTAACCCTAACCCCCCACTCCCACTAGTCCCAAATCCCTAACCCTAATCCCGCTCCCACTAGTCCCAAATCCCAACCCTAACCCAATCCCCCCCACTAGTCCCAAATCCCCTAACCCTAAAATCCCGCTCCCACTAGTCCCAAATCCCCAACCCTAACCCTAATCCCGCTCCCACTAGTCCCAAATCCCCTAACCCTAATCCCCTACTCCACTAGTCCCAAATCCCAACCCTAACCCTAACTCCCACTAGTCCCAAAACCCCAACCCTAACCCCCAAAGTCCCAAATCCCTAACCCTAATCCCGCTCCCACTAGTCCCAAATCCCTAACCCTAATCCCGCTCCCCCAAATCCCTAACCCTAATCCCCCACTAGTCCCAAATCCCTAACCCAATCCCTCCCACTAGTCCCAAATCCCTAATAACCCCTCCCACTAGTCCCAAATCCCTAACCCTAATCCTGCTCCCACTAGTCCCAAATCCCAAATCCCTAACCCTAATCCCTCCCACTAGTCCCAAATCCCAACCCCCAATCCAATCCCACTCCCAAAGTCCCAAATCCCTACCCTAATCCCACTCCCACTAGTCCCAAATCCCTAACCCTAATCCCGCTCCCACTAGTCCCAAATCCCTAACCCTAACCCTAATCCCCCCTCCCACTAGTCCCAAATCCCTAACCCTAACCCTATTCCCGCTCCCACTAGTCCCATATCCATAATCCTAATCCCGCTCCCACTAGTCCCAAATCCCTAACCCTAATCCCACTCCCACTAGTCCCAAATCAAAAACTTTAACCCTAATCCCGCTCCCACTAGTCCCAAATCCCTAATCCCAAATCCCAAATCTCTAACCCTATTCCATCAAATCCCTAACCCTAATGTCCCAAATCCCTAACCCTAATTCTTCTCCCACTAGTCCCAAATCAAAAACCCTAATCCCGCTTGTACTAGTCCCAAATCCCTAACCCCACTCCCACTAGTCCCAAATCCCTAACCCTAACCCTAATCCTGCTCCCAATAGTCCCAAATCAAAAACTTTAACCCTAATCTCGCTCCCACTAGTCAAAATCTATAACCCTTATCCAGCTCCCACTAGTCCCAAATCCCTAACCCTAACCCCACACCCACTAGTCCCAAATCCCAAATCTCTAACCCTAATCCCACATCCACTAGTCCCAAATCCCAAATCTCTAACCTTAATCCTGCTCCCACTAGTCCAAATCCCAAATCTCTAACCCAAATCCCACTCCCACTATTCCCAAATTCCTAACCCCGCTCCCACTAGTCCCAAATCCATAACCCTAACCCTAATCCCACTCCCACTAGTCCCAAATCAAAAACTTTAACCCTAAATCTACTCCCACTAGTCCCAAATCCCCAACCCTAACCCTAATCCCCTCCCACTAGTCCCAAATCCCTAACCCTAATCCCACTCCCACTAGTCCCAAATCCCTAACCCTAACCTTAAACCCACTCCCACTATTTACAAATCCCAAACCCTAACCCTAATCCCGCTCCCACTAGTCCAAATTCCCTAACCCCGTTCCCACTAGTCCCAAATCCCAAACCCTAACCCTACCACTAATCCCTAACCCACTCCCACTAGTCCCAAATCCCTAACCCCACACCCTAACCCTAATCCCGCTCCCACTAGTCCCAAACCCCCTAACCCTAATCCTGCTCCCACTAGTCCCAAATCAAAAACCCTAACCCTAATCCCGCTCCCACTAGTCCCAAATCTCTAACCCTAATCCCGCTCCCACTAGTCCCCAATCCCTAACCCTAATCCCGCTCCCACTAGTCCCAAATCCCAAATCCCTAACCCTAATCCCGCTCCCACTAGTCCCAAATCCCTAACCCTAATCCTAATCCCGCTCCCACTAGTCCAAAATCCCTAACCCCCCTCCCACTAGTCCCAAATCTCTAACCCTAACCCTAATCCTGCTCCCACTAGTCCCAAATCAAAAACCCTAACCCTAATACCGCTCCCACTAGTCCCAAATCCCAAATCTCTAACCCTTATCCAGCTCCCACTAGTCCCAAATCCCTAACCCCACACCCACTAGTCCCAAATCCCAAATCTCTAACCCTTATCCAGCTCCCACTAGTCCCAAATCCCTAACCCCACACCCACTAGTCCCAAACTCCAGATCTCTAACCCTAATCCCACACCCACTAGTCCCAAATCCCAAATCTCTAACCCAAATCCCACTCCCACTAGTCCCAAATCCCTAACCCTAATCCCGCTCCCACTAGTCCCAAATCCCTAACCCTAATCCCGCTCCCACTAGTCCCAAATCCCTAACCCTAATCCTAATCCCGCTCCCACTAGTCCAAAATCCCTAACCCCCCTCCCACTAGTCCCAAATCTCTAACCCTAACCCTAATCCTGCTCCCACTAGTCCCAAATCCCAAATCTCTAACCCTTATCCAGCTCCCACTAGTCCCAAATCCCTAACCCCACACCCACTAGTCCCAAACTCCAAATCTCTAACCCTAATCCCGCTCCCACTAGTCCCAAATCCCTAACCCTAATCCCGCTCCCACTAGTCCCAAATCCATAACCCTAACCCTAATCCTAACCCTAATCCCAATCCACTAGTCCCAAATCCCTAACCCTAATCCCGCTCCCACTAGTCCCAAATCCATAACCCTAACCCTAATCCCGCTCCCACTAGTCCCAAATCAAAAACTTTAACCCTAATCCCACTAGTCCCAAATCCCAAATCCCAAATCTCTAACCCTATTCCAGCTCCCACTTGTCCCAAATCCCTAACCCTAATTCTTCTCCCACTAGTCCCAAATCCCCAACCCTAACCCTAATCACACCCCCACTAGTCCCAAATTCCTAACGCTAATCCTGATCCCACTAGTCCCAAATCCCTAACCCTAATCCCACTCCCACTAGTCCCAAATCCCTAACCCTAATCCTAATCCCGCTCCCACTAGTCCCAAATCCCTAACCCTAATCCAACTTCCCAAAACCCTAACCCTAATCCCGCTCCCACTAGTCCCAAATTCCTAACCCCACTCCCACTAGTCCCGAATCTCTAACCCTAACCCTAATCCCTCCCACTAGTCCCAAATCAAAAACCCTAACCCTAACCCCGCTCCCACCAGTCCCAAATCCCTAACCCTAATCCCGCTCCCACTAGTCCCAAATCCCAAATCTCTATCCCTAATCCTGCTCCCACTAGTCTTAAATCTCTAACTCTAATCCCGCTCCCACTAGTCCCAAATCCCTAACCCCACTCCCACTAGTCCCAAATCTCTAACCCTAACCCTAATCCTGCTCCCAATAGTCCCAAATCAAAAACTTTAACCCTAATCCCGCTCCCACTAGTCCCAAATCTATAACCCTAATCCAGCTCCCACTAGTCCCAAATCCCTAACCCTAACCCCACACCCACTAGTCCCAAATCCCAAATCTCTAACCCTAATCCCACATCCCACTAGTCCCAAATCCCAAATCTCTAACCCTAATCCTTCTCCCACTAGTCCAAATCCCAAATCTCTAACCCAAATCCCACTCCCACTATTCCCAAATCCCTAACCCCTCTCCCACTAGTCCCAAATCCATAACCCTAACCCTAATCCCACTCCCACTAGTCCCAAATCAAAAACTTTAACCCTAATTCTACTCCCACTAGTCCCAAATCCCCAACCCTAACCCCACTCCCACTAGTCCCAAATCCCTAACCCTAATCCCGCTCTCACTAGTCCCAAATCCCTAACCCTAACCTTAAACCCACTCCCACTATTTACAAATCCCAAACCCTAACCCTAATCCCGCTCCCACTAGTCCAAAATCCCTAACCCCGTTCCCACTAGTCCCAAATCCCAAATCTCTAACCCTAATCCCGCACCCAATAGTCCCCAATCCATAATCCCATTCCCACTAGTCCCAAATCCCTAACCCTAATCCCGCTCCCACTAGTCCCAAATCCATAACCCTAACCCTAATACCGCTCCCACTAGTCCCAAATCTCTAACCCTAATCCTGCTCCCACTAGTCCCAATTCAAATACTTTAACCCTAATCCCGCTCCCACTAGTCCCAAATCCCAAATCTCTAACCCTAATCCTGCTCCCACTAGTCCCAATTCAAATACTTTACCCAAATCCCGCTCCCACTAGTCCCAAATCCCTAACCCTAATCCCGCTCCCACTAGTCCCAAATCCCTAACCCTAATCCCGCTCCCACTAGTCCCAAATCCCTAACCCTAATCCCGCTCCCACTAGTCCCAAATCCCTAACCCTAATCCTAATCCCACTCCCACTAGTCCCAAATCCCTAACCCCCCTCCCACTAGTCCCAAATCCATAACCCTAACCCTAATCCCCCTCCCACTAGTCCAAAATCCCCTAACCCTAATCCCGCTCCCACTAGTCCCAAATCCCAAACCCTAACCCTATCCCAAATCCCAAATCTTTAACCCTATTCCAGCTCCCACTAGTCCCAAATTCCTAACCCTAATCCTGATCCCACTAGTCCCAAATCCCTAATCCTAATCCCGCTCCCACTAGTCCCAAATCCCTAACCCTAATCCTGCTCCCACTAGTCCCAAATCCCTAACCCTAATCCCGCTCCCACTAGTCCCAAATCCCTAACCCTAATCCCCTAACCCAAATCCCCCTCCCACTAGTCCCAAATCAAAAATTTTAACCCTAATCCCGCTCCCACTAGTCCCAAATCCCAAATCCCAAATCTTTAACCCTAATCCCACTCCCACTAGTCCCAAATCCCTAACCCTAACCCTCCCAATCCTGATCCCACTAGTCCCAAATCCCTAACCCTAATCCCGCTCCCACTAGTCCCAAATCCCTAACCCTAACCTTAATCCCGCTCCCACTATTTCCAAATCCCAAACCCTAACCCTAACCATAATCCCGCTCCCACTAGTCCAAAATCCCTAACCCCGCTCCTACTAGTCCCAAATCCCAAATCTCTAACCCTAATCCCCCTCCCACTAGTCCCAAACCCTAACCCCGCTCCCACTAGTCCCAAATCTCTAACCCTAACCCTAATCCTGCTCCCACTAGTCCCAAATCCCCTAACCCTAATCCCGCTCCCACTAGTCCAAAATCCCTAACCCCGCTCCTACTAGTCCCAAATCCCAAATCTCTAACCCTAATCCAGCTCCCACTAGTCCCAAATCCCTAACCCTAACCCCGCTCCCACTAGTCCCAAATCCCAAATCTCTAACCCTAATCCTGCTCCCACTAGTCCCAAATCCCTAACCATAATCCCACTCCCATTAGTCCCAAATCCCTAACCCTAATCCCGCTCCCACTAGTCCCAAATCCCTAATCCTAATTCCGCTCCCACAAGTCCCAAATCCCTAACCCTAATCCTGCTCCCACTAGTCCCAAATCCATAACCCTATCCCTAATCCCCCTCCCACTAGTCCCAAATCAAAAATTTTAACCCTAATCCCGCTCCCACTAGTCCCAAATCCCAAATCCCAAGTCTTTAACCCTATTCCAGCTCCCACTAGTCCCAAATTCCTAACCCTAATCCTGATCCCACTAGTCCCAAATCCCTAACCCTAATCCCGCTCCCACTAGTCCCAAATCCCTAACCCTAACCTTAATCCCGCTCCCACTATTTCCAAATCCCAAACCCTAACCATAATCCCGCTCCCACTAGTCCAAAATCCCTAACCCCGCTCCTACTAGTCCCAAATCCCAAATCTCTAACCCTAATCCCGCTCCCACTAGTCCCAAATCCCTAACCCCGCTCACACTAGTCCCAAATCTCTAACCCTAACCCTAATCCTGCTCCCACTAGTCCCAAATCTAAAACCCTAACCCTAATCCCGCTCCCACTAGTCCAAAATCCCTAACCCCGCTCCCACTAGTCCCAAATCCCAAATTTCTAACCCTAATCCAGCTCCCACTAGTCCCAAATCCCTAACCCTAACCCCGCTCCCACTAGTCCCAAATCCCAAATCTCTAACCCTAATCCCGCTCCCACTAGTCCCAAATCCCTAACCCTAATCCCACTCCCACTAGTCCCAAATCCCTAACCCTAATCCCACCCCCACTAGTCCCAAATTCCTAACCCTAATCCTGATCCCACAAGTCCCAAATCCCAAAACCTAATCCCGCTCCCACTAGTCCCAAATCCCTAACCCTAATTCCGCTTCCACTATTTCCAAATCCCAAACCCTAACCCTAATCCCGCTCCCACTAGTCCCAAATCCCCAACCCTGCTCCCACTAGTCCCAAATCCCAAATCTCTAACCCTAATCCTGCTCCCACTAGTCCCAAATCCCAAATCTCTAACCCTAATCCTGCTCCCACTAGTCCCAAATTCCTAACCCCCGCTCCCACTAGTCCCAAATCCCTAACCCTAATCCTGCTCCCCCTAGTCCCAAATCCCCAACCCTAATCCCACCCCCACTACTTCCAAATTCCTAATCCTGATCCCACTAGTCCCAAATCCCTAACCCTAATCCCGCTCCAACTAGTCCCAAATCCCTTACCATAATCCCGCTCACACTGGTCCCAAATCTCTAACCCTAACCCCGCTCCCACTAGTCCAAAATCAAAAACGTTACCCCTAATCCCGCTCCCACTAGTCCCAAATTCCAAATCTCTAACCCTAATCAAGCTCCCACTAGTCCCAAATTCCAAATCTTTAACCCTAATCCAGCTCCGAACCCACGTTCGAATCGAGCACCGGGCGTTGCCGCGCCGGCGGCCTAGTGCACTCTGTTCCGGCTGTGATAGTGATATAGGCAGACTGCTGTGCTGATGCTGATTCATTATCATTATCATTACTACTGAATACTGATCATTTGAATATATATTCATTCTGCTGATTGCACTGCTGCTGAGTGGTGACATTATCTGCTGCTGAGTCTAACTGCTGTGATTCTGGGGATTAGTCTGGTGTGCGCATGCTGTTAGTACGTATGCAATTGAGCTACTGGCCTGTCCTGCATCCAGCGTTCTTTCCGAACGCACATTCAGTGCTGCTGGAGGCTTTGTCACCGATCAAAGGGTGCGCCTGTCCACCGACTCGGTTGATCGACTGACCTTCATAAAGATGAATCAGTCTTGGATCACCACCAGCTACCAGGCATCTGAAGCGGATATAACTGAATAATTTATAATGTCACATCCCTTCAAGACTGCCTATGCTGATGCTGAGTGACTGTCCTGTTATGTTCACTGACTATCCTCTTCCTCCTCCTCAATGATCCATTCCTTGATAGCTTGGAAGAACATTTTTGTTTCTGGGTGCAACCACACCAGTGGCTAAGGCCCAATTTTTCAGCCCCTGTTGAACAGGGGCGTGTAATTAAAATTTTTTATGCAATGCTTTGCAACAGGTCTCATTACTGTGCTCCAAGTACAGTATCTGTGAGGGTTGCAGTGTTGTGGCACCAGCACCAGTGCCTAAGCCACAATTTTTCAGCCCCTGTTTAACAGGGGCGTGTAATTACAAATCTTGATCTAATAATTCTCAGCAGGGTCCATTCCTGCGCCCACCAAGAGTAACTGTGAGGGCTTACAGTGTTGTGGCTACACCAACATCTAATGGGGCAAATTTATGCAGAGTATATACGGCAGGCCCCTACTTTCAAACATCCAACTTACAAACGACTCCTACTTGCAAACGGAAAGAGAAAACAGGAAGTGAGAGGAAATCTACCCCTAGGAAGGGAAATTCTATCCTGTTAGATTTAATTTGGGAAAAAGGTATCTCCTCTCTACTGATGCTTTATCACCAATCCTTGTTTCAATAAAAACCCCACTTTTCCAAAAACATTTGTCATTGGGACGGAAAGTGAGGTGACATGTTCTGAACAGGTGCACAGACGGCAAAACAAATGTTACAGGGGTGATAACCCCTCCCTATGTTCTCCAAAAAGCTTAAAAATAGATTTTTTTGGATGGAGCTACACTTAAAAATGTACCTGTTCAGATTCTACTTAAGAACAAACCTACAGTCCCTGTCTTGTTTGCACCGCCTGTATACTGCTGTTCAGAGTATATAGGGTTGTAGGTATAGGGTTTTTATTTTGGGTGCGGGGTTCCCCTTAATATCCATACAAGACCCAAAGGGGCTGGGGTGGGGGGGGTGATGGGGTAGCCATGCCATTTTCTCAAAGATTTTCATCCATATTGCCAGGACAAGACATGACATTAAAGCCGCAAACAGTTTTAAATGGCTTCTATTTTTCCTTTACAAATGTCATTTTGTGCAGGGACAGTTCTAAACACGGGAAACACATGCCACTTCACAGGCATACTTTACACACCCCCCAGGTACCATATTTAAAGGAATATTTTACTTTTTTTTTCACTTTATGCATCATTAAAATGACTGCTCCCGAAAAAACGTTAGTTTTTAAAACTTCTTTTTGCATTGATATATGTCCCCTGGGGCAGGACCCGGGTCCCCAAACCTGTTTTATGACATTAACATGCATATTGGCCGTTATAATTAGCACTTTTGATTTTGAACGTTCGCGTCCATTGTAACGAATAGGGTTCGAAAATTCGCACAAACTTTCGGTCCGTTCGAAGGTTCTGGTGCGAACCGAACCCGGGGGTGTTCGGCTCATCCCTAATCCCAAATCCCTAACCCTAATCCTGCTTCCACTGGTCCCAAATCCCTAACCCTAATCCCACACCCACTAGTCCCAAATCCCAAATCTCTAACCCTAATCCTGCTCCCACTAGTTCCAAATCCCTAACCCTAATCCAACCCCCACTTGTCCCAAATTCCTAACCCTAATCCTGCTCCCACTAGTTCCAAATCCCTAACCCTAACCCTAATCCCGCTCCCACTAGTCCCAAATCCCGAACCCTAACCCTAATCCTGCTCCCACTATTTCCAAATCCCTAACCCTGCTCCCACTAGTCCCAAATCCCAAATCTCTAACCCTAATACCGCTCCCACTAGTCCCAAATCCCTAACCCCGCTCCCACTAGTCCCAAATCCCAAATCTCTAACCCTAATACCGCTCCCACTAGTCCCAAATCCCTAACCCTTACCCTAATCCTGCTCCCACTAGTCCCAAATCCCTAACCCTAATCCCACTCCCACTAGTCGCAAATCCCAAATCTCTAACCCTAATCCCGCTCCCACTAGTCCCAAATCCCTTACCCTAATCCCGCTCCCACTAGTCCCAAATCCATAACCCTAATCCCGCTCACACTAGTCCCAAATCTCTAACCCTAACCCCGCTCCCACTAGTCCAAAATCAAAAACTTTAACCCTAATCCCGCTCCCACTAGTCCCAAATCCCAAATCTCTAACCCTAATCCAACCCCCACTTGTCCGAAATTCCTAACACTAATCCTGCTTCCACTAGTCCCAAATCCTTAACCCTAATCCCACTCCCACTAGTCCCAAATCCCTAACCCTAATCCCGCTCCCACTATTTTCAAATCCCAAACCATAACCCTAATCCCACTCCCACTAGTCCCAAATCCCTAACCACGCTCCCACAAGTCCCAAATTTCTAACCCTAATCCCGCTCCCACTAGTCCCAAATCCATAACCCTAACCCCGCTCACACTAGTCCCAAATCTCTAACCCTAACCCCGCTCCCACTAGTCCAAAATCAAAAACTTTAACCCTAATCCTGCTCCCTCTAGTCCAAAATCCCAAATCTCTAACCCTAATCCAGCTCCCACTAGTTCCAAATCCCTAACCCTAATCCTGCTCCCACTAGTTCCAAATCTCTAACCCTAATACCGCTCCCACTAGTCCCAAATCCCTAACCCTAACCCTAATCCCGCTCCCACTAGTCCCAAATCCCTAACACTAATCCCGCTCCCTCTAGTCCCAAATCCAGCAACATAATCATTCAATAGTGATGTTTAAAATGTATTTGTTACATTTATAAAAAAAAAACATAAATTTTATTATGTTTATTACATGACACAAATAAGCAAACAATATACATTATGTAATATACTCAAAATACTATATAATACAAAAGAGACACAAAGTTTAACATTTGAAAAAACGTGGTTATATAGAATAAGGAATCGTTCTAAGCTAATCAAAAACTAAAGGTGTTACAACAAATACCGTATGTACTCGAGTATAAACCGAGTTATTCAGCACATCTTTTTGTGCTGCAAATGCCCCCTTCGGCTTATACTTGAGTCAAGCACTTTTCTGCAGCAGAGAATGACATTTTCCGAATGCCATTAGAATGACATTATCTTTGAATAGAAGAATAGAATAGAAGAAATACTATTTTTAATTTGGGGATTGCAGAAAGGGTTTAATCATATCACCCTGCCAGCTAAGTTCACCAGCAGGTCTCATGAAATAATCAGCCACTTTATCCCTTACCGTGAATCCAACTGTTGGACCACAAACATGGACAAAGTCAGCTGGTTCTAAATTGTGTGCCAAAGTGTCCTCAAATTTGACACCATCTCTCTCCCGTACCAGGTTGTGTAGAACATATGCTGCTTTTATTACTTTAATAGAATTTTCAATATTCAGATTAATTGGTTTGTGGAAAATTTGCCATTTGTTGGCAAGTATTCCAAAAGTGCATTCTACTAGCCTGCATGCACGGCAGAGACGGTAATTAAACACTCTATTCCCTGGGTCGAGATTCCTCTTTGAGTATGGTTTCATTAGGTGTTCATTAATATCGGCTGATGTTTTGGCCATGCGAGATATGCTTGAGACATATGTTGCAAATAGCAGCAGTGAGATCCAATGCACTTGTCTCAAAAAAGGCCCACACCAAAGAACTTTTAAAATATCGCACAGAGGCAGCGCCCTGCACAGGCGGAGCTCTGTGGTGTGATTCAGTTGGTGTGCTGGCCTTAAGCTGGCCCCTGCCTTGTTGGATATGTGCCTCCTCTCTCCTATCAGGCACCCACGTGGAGTCAGTGACCTTATCATCCCCTCCCTCCTCATCACTGGAGCAAACCTGGCAGTATGCTGCAGCTGGGGGAACATGACTGCCAGATTGCTGTCCTTCTTGGGAATCCCCTCTCTCTGGGCTCACGTTACTGCCTTCCTCCAGCTTGGTATCATCATCATCAGAGCCTTCAAAACGCTGGGCATCCTCATGGAGCATGTACCCAACACTGTGCTCAAACTGTTCAGGGGACTCCTCAGGAGGATATGGTGGGTCTAGGAAAGGAGTAACTAATGCCATTGAGCCTAGGGAAGAGGCTGCTTGCCCTCTTTTATTGTCTCATGACTGTCTGCCTCTCCTTGTTGGCCTTTCAGACATACTAATGGCCTGCAGGTAGATCTAGCTGCACAAAGCTGGGACGTATATACTGATATACTGCAGCTAGCAGAATCAACTGCCTGCCTGTAGTATTATTATTATCAGAACACCAGCAATTGGGGTAACTTCAGGCGTGTACACTGTGCAGATTGCACAATACACCCACTGTATTTGCAACAGCTGCCTAAGGATAGGATGCGCAGAACAACAGCAATTGGGGTAGCTTCAGGCGTGTACACTGTGCAGATGGCACAATACGCTGACTGTAATTGCCACAGCTGCCTACGGATAGGATGCGCAGAACAACAGCAATTGGGGTAGCTTCAGGTGTACACTGTGCAGATGGCACAATACACCCACTGTATTTGCAACAGCTTCAAAATGAAATGAAATCACACTGTCTCTCTGTGTATCTCTCTCCGCCGCCACTACACAAGGCCGCCGTGCAGGCGACCTTATATAGTGTGGGGCGTTTACTAAACCCCCTGAGCCATAATTTGCCAAAGCCACCCTGGCTTTGGCCAATTACGGCTCGCTAGACAGCCGGTGCTGTGATTGGCCAAGCATGCGGGTCATAGTGCATGCTTGGCCAATCATCAGCCAGCAATGCACTGCGATGCCGCAGTGAATTATGGGCCATGACGCGCCACTCGAATTTGGCGGGAACGGATCGTAACGTTCGGGATTTTCCGAACGGGCGAACAGAAGATGTTCGGGTCTAACACGAAGCTCATCCTTAGTAGTGATCTCCTAGTGTATGAGGAGCTTTCCATTTCTTGTGTCCTCTTCCTTCCTCCCCTTATCACACTGGTGTCTTCAGAGAGATCCGGAGCTGAGGCGTAGGAGACGGGAGGAGAGGAAGCAGAAGCGAGGCTGTCGGGCAGGTGTCCTGGCAAGGTTGAGAAGGCGGACCCACAGACCCCCTGCTGCCCAGTCTCTATCTAACCAATGCTAGATCCATAATCTCTAAGGCCCCGATCACACCTAAGCGTTTTGTAGCTTGAACCCCGAAGCTACAAAACACCGGAGGGGAAAAAAAATCTATTATTCTCTATGGAGATGGTTCCCATCTCCACTCCAAAACACCTGAAGTTCAAACAAGTTCTGGAAAAAAAAAATAGGCAGATTACATGCATTTTTCTAGTTTTTTTTTTTACATTGGTGACCTTTTGACCTGTACAAAATCACAGCAAACTCGCGTGACTGAAAACACTACGCTCAGGTGTGAATGGGGCCTAAAATGGATGAGTTGCAGATCACTACATGCAGTTTGGTTAAAGAGTGCCGTCTGTTTATAATAACGGAAAGGTGGCTTCATCCTCTTGTATCGGACACTATTACGCACATATCTTGCCGCACTTTCCATCGCCGTGTTAGAAACAGCAATTCAGGGAAGAGCAAATGAGGAGGCCTTTGTATTTATGTTTTAAATGAGTGGTGCTCTGATAGTAAACTTGAGGACACTTCTTGTTGGCCAGATTTGGAATTTCTGCTGGTGAAGTGTAGACCTTTTTATTTACCCAGAGAATTTACAGTGGTGATCATTATTGCGGCAGTGTTGGAATTATAGGGGTCGCTGAGGTCGCCATGGCAACAGGGCCCCAAGCTGCAGGGGGCCCTTGTAATCCCCTCCATGGTCCCCCATATTACCCAATCTCTCCGTAAGTTTCTCCTTCAACTTCTTGTCTGTCTATGACTGCAGCACCATAGAGGAGGGGGAAGGATGTCCTCCATGTTCTTGTAGATCAGAGAGGGGGAGGGGTGTCCTCCATTTTCTTGTAGATCAGAGAGGGGGAGGGATGTCCTCCATTTTCTTGTAGATAAGAGAGGGGGATGGGGTGTCTTCCAATTTCTTGTAGATCAGAGATGGGAGAGGGATGTCCTCCATTTTCTTGTAGATCAGAGAGGGGGAGGGGTGTCCTCTATTTTCTTGTAGCTCAGAGATTCAATCTTCCTGTAATGACACGATGACTTCTTATTGTTTAGAAGAAATGTCTCCATTGATGAAGATCTTCCTCCTTTATAAACAATATATCCATGGGGAGGGGGGAGTCCTGTTTTATCAGCCCCAACCAATGTATCCGCACACGTCCTCTTCTAACTCAGCTTTACCCTCTCACTGTTGGAACTCTCCTATTCCTGATTTATTTCCCATGAACCTGTAGCTCCGCCCACACATGATCTATTATGGGACAATAAAACGATGGCGGTGTGATTTATGACGTCTCTCTGTATTTGTAGAAATGTTTATCACCCCGATATTTCCAGTAAGGCCGGTTTCACACAGGGACGGTGGGGGCGGCGAGGGTAAAGCAGTGCTATATTTAGCGCTGCTTTACCATCGTTTTAGCCGCGGTATGCGGCCACTAGCAAGGTGGTTTTAACCCCCGTTAGCGGCCAAAAAAGGGTTAAAACCCCCTGCAAAGCGCCGCTGCAGCGGCGCTTTGCTGGCGGTATCCCTCCGGTGTCCCATTGATTTCAATGGGTAGGAGCGGTATAGGAGCAGTGAATTTTTGTTTTACCATCCTGCTAGCGCACCGCTCCAGTGTAGCGCCTGAAAAACGCCCCAGTGTGAAAGGGGCCTAATACATGAAATGGATTGTAGTGCCCCGACCCCGGCCATTCCCATTCCTTATACACAATGTAACCACCAGACTGTCTTCAGTAACTTTATACCAAATATAGAACAGCGCCTTGAGGCGATTCGGTTCGCATTGTAGCGCTATACAAATTATTCATTCATTCATTCATTCATTCAGAACCATTTATCCAACTGTCTATCCAGAGCCTCTCTTTTATAGACCGGATAAATCCTAAATATAGAACAATTTATCCAACTGTCCATCCAGAGCCTCTGGTTTATAGACTGGATACATCCTAAATATAGAACATTTATCCAACTGTCCACCCAGAGCCTCTGGTTTATAGACCGGATACATCCTAAATACAGAACCATTTATCCAACTGTACGTCCAGAGCCTCTGGTTTATAGACCGAATACATCCTAAATATAGAACCATTTATCCAACTGTCCATCCAGAGCCTCTGGTTTATAGACCAGATACATCCTAAATAGGGATGAGCTTCGAGTTCGATTCAAACTCATGTTCGACTCGAACATTGCCTGTTCGCCTGTTCACCAAACAGCGAACAATTTTCCTTTAAATTTCGTACCTGGGGGATGTGTATAGTATGCCTGTAAAGGGGCGCATGTTTCCCGTGCTTAGAACTGTCCCTGCACAAAATGTAATTTCTGCAGGAAAAAAAGTCATTTAAAATCACTTGCGGCTATAATGAATTGTCGGCTCCCTTAATACAGAGAACAGTAATTGAAAGTTATTGATTAAAAAAAAAATGCGTGGGGTTCCCCCCAAATTCAATTACCAGGCCCCTTTAGGTCTGGTATGGAGTTTAAGGGGAAATCCACGCCAAATTTTAAAAAAAATGGCGTGGAGTTTCCCCCAAAAATCCATACAAGACCCTTTATCCGAGCATGCAACCTGGCAGGCTGCAGGAAAAGAGGGGGGATGAGAGAGCGACCCCCCCCTCCTGAACCATACCAGGCCACATGCCCTCAACATTGGGAGGATGCTTTGGGGGTCTGTGACCCCTCAAAGCACCATGTCCCCATGTTGATGGGCATTGTTTACCGAGTAGCTGCTGCATTTTCCCACCCTAGGCTTATACTCAAGTCAATAAGTTTTCCCATTTTTTTGTGGTAAAATTAAATGCCTCGGCTTATATTCGGGTTGGCCTATACTCGCGTATATAATGGTACTTTATGATTATTAAGATAATTGTGCAATTGTAGGTATGTTCATTGAGGGAGAAACTGACCATTAGCCCCATTTCACACTGAGCTGCGGGAATAAAGCCGTGCGGGTTCAGCTGAACGATTTCACTCCTGCATATCAGTCCCGACTTCGGCCGCGATTTCAGTAACATCTGTGCAGGTTTCTGCACAGATGTCAATGTAAATCGCAGCCCGAAATCTCAAAAAGAAGTACAGAAACTACTTTTTTTAAATTGGCGTGGCGCAGCAGAAGCGGCGTCGCATCAATTAGGATGGTGCCATTGACAGCAATTGCCGCCGATTTGACATGCAAATCGCATGCTCCTCCAGTCCCCCCCTTCTGTGCGCTTCTCCGGTCCACTCCCCCTCCATGCGCTCTCTGCCCTCCCCCAGATCTTTCAGGATGGAGAGCGGATCGTTTCCGTATGGACAGGTCTTACGATGCTTCAGTTTATGAATGGAGCATCCTCCTCATGTTGAGGGCATGTGGCCTGGTACAGTTCAGGAGGAGGGGGGCGCTCTCTCCCCCCCCCCTTTTCTTGCGGCCTACCAGGTTGCATGCTCAGGTCTGGTATGGATTTTGGGGGGCCCTACGCCATTTTTTTTTATTTTGGCGCAGGGTTCCCCTTAAAATCCATACCAGACCCAAAAGGGCCTGGTAACGGACTGGGGGTAGGCCCATGCCATTTTATTCAATGATTTTTACCTATATTGCTGAGACCCGACAATTCATTACAGCTCATTACAGTTTTAAATTACTTTTTTCCTTTAGAAATTTAATTTTGACTAAGGGGACCCCCCAGGCACGATATTTAAAGGAATATTTCATTTTTATTGTTTCACTTTAAGCATTATTAAAATCACTGCTCCCGAAAAAAATGCAGTTTTAAAAACTTTTTTTTGCATTGATACATGTCCCCTGGGGCAGGACCCGGTCCCCAAACCCTTTTTATGACAATAATTTGCATATAAGCCTTTAACATGAAAAAACAAAAGTGCTACTTTTAGTGTCCCATAGACTTTAACGGCGTTCCGCGGCTTTCAAATTTGCCACGAACACCGCATAATGTTCGCTGTTCGCGAACAGGCAAATGCCCAATGTTCAAGTCAAACTTACGGTCGACTCAAAAATCGGGCTCATCCCTACTTATGATATTAAATAAATGTACAACACTCTCTATGTGACACCAGTTTGTAGACTCCAATTTGAGCTTCCGAGAGATAGTCAGCAGCCATGCAGTTCTGTGACACCACCTTAGGTGATGGAGAAACTTCTGCTGTCGGCTAAGGATGAGATTCGAGTCAAACTCATGTTCGACTTGAACATTGCCTGTTCACCGAACAGCGAACAATTTAGGGTGTTTGCGGCAAATTCGAAAAGCCGCAGAACACCCTGTAAAAGTCTATGGGAAAAATCTAATTTTTGCTAATTTTAAAGGCTTATATACAAGTTATTCTCATAAAACGTGTTTGGGGACCCGGGTCCTGCCCCAGGGGACATGTATCAATGTAAAAAAAAGTTTTAAAAATGGCAGTTTTTTTTCGGGAGCAGTGATTTTAATAATGCTTAAAGTGAAACAAAAAAAGTGTAATATTCCTTTAAATTTCGTACCTGGTGTGTGTGTAGTATGCCTGTAAAGGGGCGCATGTTTCCCTTTCTTAGAACTGTCCCTGCACAAAGTGTCATTTTTGCAGGAAAAAAAGTCATTTAAAATCACTTGCGGCTATAATGAATTTGCAGCTCCCGTAATACAGAGAGCAGTCATTGAAAGTAATTGATAAAAAAAAAATATGCGTGGGGTTCCCCCCAAATTCAATTACCAGGCCCTTATCTGAGCACGCAACCTGGCAGGCTGCAGGAGAAGAGGGGGGCCGGGAGAGTGCCCCCCACCTCCTTCTGAACCGTATCAGGCCACATGCCCTCAACATTGGGAGGATGCTTTGGGGGTCTGTGACCCCTCAAAGCACCATGTCCCCATGTTGATGGGGACAAGGGCCTCATCCCCACAACCCCTGCCGGTGGTTGTGGGGGTCTGCGGGCAGGGGGCTTATCAGAATCTGGAAGCCCCCTTTAACAAAGGGACCCCTAGATCCTGCCCCCCCCTGTTTGAAATGGTAAGGGGTACAAAAGTACCCCTACCATTTCACAAAGAAAGTGTAAAAAATAGTTAAAAAAACACACAGACACTGTTGGGAAAAGTCCTTTATTAAAAATAAAAAAAATAATAAAAAGATTCCAGCGGTGGTAATCCACTCTTGCTATCCAGCGATGGCTGATCTCTTCTCCGGGGTGCGGCGATGGATGATCTCTTCCGACGATGTCCAGCGCAGCACATCCTGTCTCCACAGAGACACTGCGGGAATCCTGTCTTAGCTGAGGAGGAC
Source organism: Lithobates sylvaticus (assembly GCA_028564925.1). NCBI lineage: Eukaryota > Metazoa > Chordata > Amphibia > Anura > Ranidae > Lithobates > Lithobates sylvaticus. The sequence goes on along the minus strand of CM053027.1, from coordinate 631,731,604 downwards.
CAGGCCACCCTTCACCTGACCCCCGCCCCCTCTGACGCAACGCAAGGGGGAAGCCGGGCTTCCCAGTGACGTACAGGTGACCCTGCCCCCCTCTGATGTAATGGAAACCTGCGTTACATCAGAGGGGGGCGGGGTCACCCGTACATCTCTGGGGAAGCCCAGATTTTCCCTTGCGTTAGAGGGGGGCAGGTGACGGGTGGCCCGGTCCTCCTCAGCTGTGTCTCCGTGGAGAAACCCAGGGGAAACCCAGGCTTCCCAAGTGATGTAAGGGTGAGCCCGCCCCCCTCTGATGTAACGGAAACCTGCGTTACATCAGAGGGGGGGGCAGGGCCACCCTTACATCACTGGGGAAGCCTGGGTTTCCCCTGGGTTTCTCCACAGAGACACAGCTGAGGAGGACCGGGCCACCCGTCACCTGACCCCGCCCCCTCTGACGCAAGGGAAAATCTGGGGTTCCCCAGTGATTTACAGGTGACCTCGGCCCCCTCTGATGTAACGCAGGTTTCCGTAACATCAGAGGGGGCGGGATCACCCGTACGTCACTGGTGATGCCCAGCTTCCCCCTTGCGTTGCGTCAGAGGGGGGTGGGGTCAGGTGACGGGTGGCCCGGTCCTCCTCAGCTAAGACGGGATTCCCGCAGTGTCTCCATGGAGACAGGATGCACTGCGCTGGACTTAGTCAGAAGAGATCAGCCATCTCTGGACCTCGGAGAAGAGCTCACCCATCGCTGGATAGCAAGAGTGGATTACCACCGCTGGAATCTTTTTTTTATTTTTTTTATAAAGGATTTTTCCCAACGGTGTCTGTGTGTTTTTTAACAATTTTTTACACTTTCTTTGTGAAATGGTAGGGGTACTTTTGTAGCCCCTAACCATTTCAAACAGGGGGGTGGGATCTGGGGGTCGCCTTGTTAAAGGGGGCTTCCAGATTCTGATAAGCCCCCCGCCCACAGACCCCCACAACCACCGGGCAAGGGTTGTGGGGATGAGGCCCTTCTCCTCATCAACATGAGGACATGGTGCTTTGAGGGGGGGTCACAGACCCCCAAAGCATCCTCCCAATGTTGAGGGCATGTGACCTGGTACGGTTCAGGAGGGGGGGGGGCGCTCTTTTCCTGCGGCCTGCCAGGTTGCGTGCTCGGATAAGGGACTGGTATGGATTTTTATGTCAAAAAAGTTTTATTTGTTTTTTCACACAAACATAGTAAAACATGTCATGAAACAACAGAAAAAGGAAAAATAAGAACATACACTTCGTTATAGTGACAGGATATCAATTGAAACACTATTCAGTCGATGACATGACCGCAAGTAAGTCCACGATATTAGATAAGGTGTTCTCAGCATACCCCCCTCCACCCCAAGCTCCCCACATGGGATCACACTGCGCCACAGGTGGAGAGGGTCCCCCCCAGTATATCAACAACATCACCTTGTATAACATACAAGAGTAGCCCTTGAAGGGCAAATCAGTAGTCAAACCATGGTAAACTACCAACTTGGCAACTTGATTTGAGACAATGCGGTGCAGCATCATTAGGATACATAAGATATCCTCTGCGGGGTGTAGTAAATACTGGGTAAAATTAAATAGAAAGAAAGATGAAAGGAATATCTAGAAGGAAGGAATATCTAGAATAAAGTATTGATAGAGGAGAAGAAAAAGTAAAAGTAAAAGATAGGAGAAGGGTTTTTAGGAGAGGGGATATGCAGTTGTGCGTACCTAAGCCAAATATGTGTCTGCTAGTCTATAAATAAGTTAACTGTAATCAGACTTCCTTGTATTATTCCACCATTCTGTCCAAGGCTCCCAGGTTTCCTTAATCTGGGGATATTTCCCCAACCCAGAGACAAAGAGTTGTTCCTATGTGCCGTGAGTGTGTATTATTTGTATAACTTCAAGAAGTTGAGGTAGCATTGTATTCTTCCAGTGTCTAACCAGAGCTAATCTAGCCGCAGGGACAGTTCTAAGCATGGGAAACATGCATCCCTTTACATACTATACACACCCCCCAGGTACGAAATTTAAAGGAATATTACACTTTTATTGTTTCACTTTAAGCATTATTAAAATCACTGCTCCTGGAAAAAATGACGTTTTTAAAACTTTTTTTTGCATTGATACATGTCCCCTGGGGCAGGACCCGGGTCCCCAAACACTTTTTATGACAATAACTTGTATAGAAGCCTATAAAATTAGCACTTTTGATTTTGAATGTTCGAGTCCCATAGACTTTAAAAGGGTTCTAAAGTTCACACGAACTTTAGGTCTGTTCGCAGGTTTTGGTGTGAACCGAACAGGGGGGTATTCGGCTCATCCCTACTGTCGGCTCTCCTATAACATCAATGGTCTCATTGGTTATCTGATCCATGACTCCAGTACATGGGTTCATATTACTTATCTTAGATGACTTAGATTCCCCATCCCGTCTATGAAGGGCTCACTGCATAAAACATATCCACTCCAGAGAAAATGTTTCTTCTCACTGGAAGGCCAGGGGAGTATTGGAAGAGATTGAGGCTTTCCCTTACAGATATGGGAGGGACATCATCACCTAAAAGTACAGCTATGGGTGGGATTGAAGGGAAGACATTTTAAGGAAGCTCCTTCCACAAGAGAAGGAAATGTTATCTGGAAGGACTAGGAATTGATTGGACCAATGGGGATTAAACATTCTGCAATTACATTGAGAAGCCATGAAATGTTACTGGCCTGTAATTGGCTCTCCTATTGTTAGTAAAGCAAGTGAAACACCCCTTGTCGGTGTCATTAATGGAATTTAAGAAACCATGTGAAATGTTTCCTCCAAATCCAAAAAGGTGACCCCCTTGGGTAGGTACCCATCCTAATATGAGTTTGTAGTCCCCGCTACTACAGGAAACACGTGGGCAATCATTTACACCTTTTACAGCAGGACAGTAAATATCAGAAGACAATTCAAACATAAAACCAACAGCAGGAAGTCGTCTAACTTAATGTGTAATGTGATCTGTCATTAGAATTCCCAGAGTTCCCTCCGCAACATCGTTTTATCACCTGTTATCCTGTCTGTAGATCTGTTATTTTCCCACCTTCTGTAACAGGATGACAACCCTCATCATTCTGCAGTAACATTACACAGCAGTGTTATCACCCTGTACAGGGAAGTCTTAGATAGATTATAAGTAAGACACACAAAAAGTAAAGTCCAACTTCAGATAACGCTTCTAAAGCAGTTACAGCAACAGGTTTTTTTTTAGGTTTAAACCACCAAATGAATTAAAACTGACAATTGGAAGCACCCCCGACAGTGTTATATGGTGTTTCCCAATCCCTCCAAATGCCATTTTTGCCAAATAGCTTGACTTTCTATAGAAAGTAGAAGAAAACAGATCTACTGGGAGGATCAACAGGTAATAAAAATGTTACAAGAGGAGACTCAGAAAAACAAAACCTTCTATGCTAATGACAGATTGCACCATTTATGGAATTATTGATCTGCCTATAGTTACACTTTTTTTTTTCCAATCAAAATTTTTTTATTTATTTCATTTTACAATTTACAATAAAAGAAGAACTCACAACACACAAAGCATTCCCACAAAACCACCCAACCAAAATAAAAACTTGTTACACTTTAGTGCCAACGTCATAACATTTCTAAGGATAAGAAATGTTCTTTGAAAACTTTACACCAAAAAGAGATCTGTCCATTCAGAGTCATGACCCATTTCACTGCCAGGTCCGCACATCGTACAGACCTGACAGCAGGGGATTAACACACAATCCTGTTACTGCAGCCACTGGGATTGTGTGTGAAACTAGACATGTGCAATTCGGTTAGTTACGAATTTGTTTTTGGTTCAAATTTGCTATATTCGTTCATTCGTTATCGTACAAATGAACGAATGGTTTACTAAAAATTCTAACGAATAACGAACTATCGAAAAGAATGAATATGAAAAACAACAAAAATACGAAATAATTAAATTAGAAACAACGAAACTACGCAAGATTGAAAATCTGAAAAACAAAACAGAAACAACGAAAATACAGAACAAAGATTCAAAAATAACAAAATCAAAATGAACGAAAAAATCTAAATTACGAATATTCGGAAAAAGGAAATCAAAACAATGAAAATACGAAATAACAAATTCTGCTGATCGAGAATTCGAAAGAACAAATATTAGTCCCGATTTTGAAATATTCCATTCAGAGTCCAGATAGTGTGTGGTTGGGTCGGTGGCACTGTGTTTTGGAGGATTTTTGAGTTAAGTTCTGACTTGAGATAGAGAAATTCTTTGTTTCTTAAACATGTTAATTGCATACACATTATGTAAAATTTTGAATTATGCTCCGATTACGAATCTACGAAAACAATGTTACGAAAGTACGAATAAATCAATCTTACGAAAGTACGAATTTAACTAAATCTACGAAAATATGAATTTCGAATCAACGGAAATTAGACTAACGGAAAAACGAATCAATGAAAAAATAACTCTTACGAAAATACGAACGAGTCCGAAGAACACCGACGACTTACGAAATTACGAATCGTTACGAATCAACGGAAACGAACAGAAACGAAACGAAACTAAACAAATTTTTCTATTGTGCACATGTCTATGTGAAACTGACAGGTTAGGTAAAAACTGCCTCCCGATTGGTCACACACACCCCCAGAACTGGCGCTTCACCACCATATTTTTCGGGCTCCGCTTACCCATATGTAGGCCCAGGACCAACGTTATTATCTATATCTGATTCCTCTACCTCCAATTGCTGTATGGACGGTCTTTTTATTAAATAAAGGTGATTATATTGGAGTGCGGCTGTCCAGACCCCTTCCTTTACATTCCCAGGACCAACATGGTGAGAGCGGGGGCTGAACCTGGAATGGACTCTATTAATGAGGCTTCAGAGACTTTGCAAGATGCCACTTGACCCCATCCTAGTCTCTGGTACTGCGGCAGTGTTGATCATGCATTAGCTCAGGATCTGGCAATGAAGAAAACACTTGGTAACACTGCCCAGTTAGTGAATGATGAAAATGCATTACATGTTCCGTCAAAGCTCCATAAAAAAAAAGAAAAAAAATATATGAATCATGTGGAAAAAAAGTCAGTGCATCCGATCATTACATTCCAGTTTGCTCCAAAATTTTGTTTTTCTAAAGTTGCATTTTATCTTTTCACTTATTCCCAAACTTATGGGATAACATTGGGGCTATGAAACTAATGGGACACTCCTTTAATATCCCCCTTCTTCCAGAGTTTCCTCTCTACAAGCTTGTCTGCTGAAGCTTGTGAATCCTCTGGTGACATTAACTGTAAAATGTTTGTCACATTCAGAGCATTAAAATGACTTCTCTCCAGTGTGAACCCTCTGGTGTATGATAAGCCATCTCTTGGTTGTAAAAGCTTTGCCACATTCAGAACACTGATATGGCTTCTCTCCAGTGTGAATCCTCTGGTGTCTAATAAGATGTGATTTCTGTGTAAAAGCTTTGCCACATTCAGAACACCGATATGGCTTATCTCCAGTGTGAACCCTCTGGTGTCTGATAAGATCTCTCTTGGTTGTAAAAGCATTGCCACATTCAGAACACTGATATGGCATCTCTCCAGTGTGAATCATCTGGTGTCCGAAAAGATGTGATTTCTGTGTAAAAGCTTTGCCACATTCAGAACACTGATATGGCTTCTCTCCAGTGTGAACCCTCTGGTGTCTGATAAGATCTCTCTTGGTTGTAAAAGCATTGCCACATTCAGAACACTGATATGGCTTCTCTCCAGTGTGAACCCTCTGGTGTCTGATAAGATCTCTCTTGGTTGTAAAAGCTTTGCCACATTCAGAACACTGATATGGCTTATCTCCAGTGTGAACCCTCTGGTGTTTGATAAGATTTGATTTCTCTGTAAAAGTTTTGCCACATTCAGAACACTGATATGGCTTCTCTCCAGTGTGAACCATCTGGTGTCTGATAAGATCTCTCTTGGTTGTAAAAGCTTTTCCACATTCAGAACACTGATATGGCTTCTCTCCAGTGTGAACCCTCTGGTGTTTGATAACATCTGACTTCTGTGTAAAAGCTTTGCCACATTCAGAACACTGATATGGATTCTCTTCGGTGTGAACTCTCTGGTGTGTGATAAGTTTTGAGTTTGTTGTAAAAGTTTTATCACATTCAGAACACTGAAATGGTTTCTCTTCATTGTGAACCTTCTGGTATGTGATATGTTTTGCCTCCATTGTAAAAACCTTTGTCGTGTTCCAAACAAGAAATATCTTCTGAAATGACTCCTCTTATGTATACATGGGTTGGACTTTATTATAAAGCCATTGTCACTTCCAGAACACTGAAATTACTTCTCTCCTGTTGTCCTCTGAGGCTGGATCAATGTTGAAGAGGATCCAAAATATTTATGACTTTTAGAACATGGATATGTCTTGAGTCCTTTGTGAATCCTCCAGTGAACTGCAATAAAAACTTTCAGTCACTTATAACACCCATATGGACCGTTTCCCATGCAACTTTGTTTTATTGATGAAGACCAGCAAGACCAAAAACTTGGTTCCTCAGTCCACCTGAACAGAAAAAAAAAAAAAACATCAGAATTCTTTAAAAAAAAGGGTTTTAATAAAATGTCTTCATTTTTTAACATTTTATATTAACTGCTTCCCGCTCAGCCTATTGTAATATGACGGCCAAAAGGAGCCATATTGTTCTGGGAGAATTGTTTACATGGACATTCCAACATGTAAATCACTTTGCTTGTAGAGCAATTAATAAATCTTTTCATTTTAAATGTTTTGGATCGATCTGAATCAGTGAATATCTGAGGAACATGTGAGGTACATTGAATGAAAGTACAAATGAGTGAATTAGTAGATAGAGAATGTTGAAAAAAGTGCAGACAGGTCAGACATGTGACCCCTGATAGTGCTAAGGGTTAAATATTTTTCTACCCAGAACAAGCAAAAAGAAAAAATATAATACGGTCAACTGAAAAGTCTTATGGGAAAACTGCCAAAGTTTCAAACCAACAAAATGAAACCTTCTGCATGTGGTGATAAATCTTGCAGGAAATTGATTTAGGATCTTTATAGAGGAGCTCCAGACTCCCAACAAAATTAAGAGTCAGCAGCTATAGCTGGTAATATAAGGACACTTACCTGTCCAGGGATCCCGCGATGTCCTCACCTGAACCAATTTGTCAATGGTCTTTGGGTGAAGGCACCAGCATCTCAAGTAAGGTAACAGGAAGTGATGACTTTCAGCCTTTACAGTCAGTTTTCTACTGCGCATTTGGGAGCCACTCTGCACCTTGTGAATGGCCCTGCAGTCTTCTGGGACCTGAGATGTGTCCCAGAAGACTGCGGGGGAAGAGAGGGGGGAGGGGTGAATTTCCAGCTCAGACTGCAGGAATCTTAGCCGGAAGTGAGCTGGTACCCGCCAAAACCAGGTAGCCACCCCCCTTTCTGAGAAAAAGTGCCAAATGTGTCAGTGGAGGGGGGCTGCATACAAGTGTAATTTTCCCTTTAGGGTGGAGGTCCGCTTTAAGCATGGTTGGGATAACCAAATTTTCAATGCCTCTGTCTCTCAGAAATTGGGTTTCAGCAGCCAATCCATCAAATCCAGTGACCGAGAAGTTGGGTGAAAAATCGGATCTTTAGATAACAGATCTGGGCCGTCTGGTGGCGGTCACAGAGCACCGGCTGACAGATAAATGAGGTCAGTGTACCCCACTCTGCAAGGTCAGTCCTAATCTATGACAATGACTGGAATGCTTTCTATCCATTAAAGCCGAGCTCCAGATTTTCATACACTTTACATAGTTTGGGCCAAGCTGGTCCAATCACACGATGTCCCTCACCAACATGTGAGGCCGCTGGATGTGCGGTATAAACTGTATATGGCTGAGGCTACATACAGTATACAGCACTGTGTAAATGACACGGGTTCAAAGCCGAGGGGTGTGTTTTTTACTGTCAGCTAGTGAATGCTGATCTCTGCTCCATCACAGGGAGCAGAGATCGGAACACAGTAGAGTCTATCTGATTGGTGCCCAGCCATTCAGAGAAAGTGATGTAAAAATGCCCCACACTCCACATTTCTGGAGCTTTTTTGGGGCAATTGTTGCACATTTTCAAACAAACGGGCTGCTCTATGTGTGATTAGCAAAAATGCTCCAAAATGCCGCAAAACCCCCCACATGTGGTAATGTGAGTTCCCGCTACACAGAAATGTGAATGCGACTTGACAGCTGAGTGACTCCATCCACTCCCTCCTATGTACTTCTATAAAGCTGGTCATACACTATGCAATCTGATTGTACAATGTGCTTTAGATGTACCATCATCAGATTGTATAGTGTATGGTGATCATTACAGAACCCAGGACACACTTCTCCTGATTTCAATATTACAGCTCTATCCACATCGGCTGTTATCTGATCGCTCAGCTCCTGTACACTCTGCCAAATGAATGATCTATGGCTGTGTATTTAGTGAGAACGGTGATCAGTGATTGCATAGGAAAAACGTGCACCTGGTGAGGTTGGTTGAAGGAAGGGGGGAGGGTGGATGATGCAGGGTGTGTCACATCCCAAGGTGTGTCCAGGAAGTAATGGAGAAATGATTATACAGCCAGCTGGACACTGAGGTAAGGGGGGAGTAAGATAAATAGAAAGAAGTACATTAATGGTATATTTGTACATGGGGGGGGGGGGGGGGCTGGGATTTAGGTGGTGAGGGGAACTTATCCTTTAAGTCAGCAATGTGAGGGGGTGCAGTGTTTGGGGTGCCCAGAGTTTATAGATTTGTGAGGGGGATGGGTGAAAGGATGCAGTGAGAGTCTGGGACAATAAAGACCACTCTTGGACAGATTGTCACCAACAACTGCCTGGTGAGGTCTAATGACCACAAAGCTACAAGATAAAATGTAAAATGTCCCAGAAGGGGGCGCTCTGTCGGGAGGTGGGGGACAGAGAAGAGCGATTTTTGGAGATCTGACCTCGGGACCATGGAGGGAACAGTAATGGGAGGTGTACTGTAGATCTGCTTCATTGCCGGGTTCACCTCCATTACCAACAACAAAAGATCTTCCATATACCAGCAAAGACAAGTGTGACCCCCAAATCTCATCCAGTCACCTTACATGAGAACAAGTCCCCCCATTCCCCATCCTGTGTCAGGGTGCAGTAGGAGGATCTAGTCTGCCGGTCTGTAGTAAGTATGGTGAAGAGGAGGGGGAGGGGTATTAGGAATGTCATGTATGTCAGCTGTGCTGGATCATTAGTGTCCTAGACCTGCAATCCGGACAGTTCAGTGTACAGACAGAGGGGGGGTTTACTAAAGGGAAATGGGCTGCTCAAAGAAATTTCCCCCCAGAGATTAGTGAATGTGGTGAAATGTCACTTTGTAATGAATATCCAATCACGTGCAAAGAAATAAAAATATGGAATATTACATAGACGTGATTGGATGATGGAAGTCAGCAGAGCTCCGCCTCCTTCACTGACCCCTTGTCTACCAATGTACATTCTTCATCCTTCTGGTATTCAAGAGGTTAATAGAGAAATGAGCTTTGTATTATTCTCAGCCAGTGATTGGCTGTCATGTAGAAGTGATCGGGGCAGCTGGAGAACCGACCAATCACCACACAGAGAATGTGCCGCCCCTTCCCCCTGCTGGTGCCCCCTGCAGTTCCCTACCCTGGTTCCTCTGGGAGGTCGAAGATGGCGGAACATCGATAAACCACTATAGATTGTTATGTAGGAGGAGCTTGGAGAATATCCCATCCCCGATATCCTCTGCCATGAATGACTAGGGATGAGCCGAACACCCCCGGGTTCGGTTCGCACCAGAACCCGCGAACGAACCTAAAGTTCGTGCGAACTTAACAACCCTATTAATTACAATGGACGCGAACGTTCAAAATCAAAAGTGCTAATTTTAAAGGCTAATATGCATGTTATTGTCATAAAAAGTGTTTGGGGACCCGGGTCCTGCCCCAGGGGACATGGATCAATGCTATTTTTTTTTTTTTTAAACGGACGTTTTTTCAGGAGCAGTGATTTTAATAATGCTTAATGTGAAACAATAAAAAAGTGTAATATTCCTTTAAATTTCGTACCTGGGGGGTGTCTATAATATGCCTGTGAAGGGGCGCATGTTTCCCGTGCTTAGAACTGTCCCTGCACAAAGTGTCATTTTTGCAGGAAAAAAAGCTATTTAAAATCACTCGCGGCTAATGAATTGCCGGCTCCCGTAATACAGAGAACAGTCATTGAAAGTCATTAATAAAAAAAAAGTCATTGATAAAAAACAAAACAACAAAAAAGCGTGGGGGTCCCCCCTAAATCCAATTACCAGGCCCTTCAGGTCTGGGATGGATTTTAAGGGGAACCCAGGCCAAAAAAAAAAAAAAAAATGGCATGGGGTCCCCCTCAAAATCCATACCAGACCCTTATCCGAGCACGCAACCTGGAAGGCCGCAGGAAAAGAGGGGGGGACGAGAGTGGCCCCCCTCCCTCCTGAACCATACCAGGCCACATGCCCTCAACATTGGGAGGGTGCTTTGGGGGTCTGTGACCCCTTAAAGCACCATGTCCCCATGTTGATGGGGACACGGGCCTCATCCCCACAACCCTGGCCATTGGTTGTGGGTCTGCGGGCGGGGGGCTTATCGGCTTATCGGGGGGCTTATCGAATCTGGAAGCCCCCTTTAACAAGGGGACCCCCAGATACCCCCCCCCCCTGTGTGAAATGGTAAGGGGGTACAAAAAAGTGACAAAAATGGTAAAAATGACAGGAGAGGGTCTTTGACAATTCCTTTATTAAAATCTTCTTTCTTCTGGTCTTCTTCCTTTCTTCATCCTTCGGTTTCTTCATCTTCTCCTTCTGGCATCTTCTTCCATCTTCTTCTTCCTCCGATCCGCTTCTTTTTGCTCTGGTCTTCTCGTCCGCATCTTCTTCCATGGCGTCGGCGTCACTTCTTGGGCCTCTCCGTGCAATGGGAGGCTCCCGCTGTGTGAGGCTTCGCTGCGTCTGACAGGTCTTTTATAACAGAGGGCGGGGCCACCTGGTGACCCCGTCCCCCTCTGACGTCATGGGGAAAGCCATAGGGAAGTCCCCATGACGTCCCCGTGCGTCAGAGGGGGCGGGGTCACCAGGTGGCCCCGCCCTCCGATATAAAAGACCTGTCAGACGCAGCGAAGCCTCACACAGCGGGAGCCTCCCATTGCGCGGAGCGACCCGACACAGAAGAAGAGACGCCAACGCCATGGAAGAAGATGCCGGACGAGAAGACCAGAGCAAGAAGAAGCGGATCGGAGGAAGAAGAAGATGGAAGAAGAAGATGAAAGAAGATGCCGGAAGTAGAAGATGAAGAAACCGAAGGATGAAGAAAGGAAGAAGGAAGACCAGAAGAAAGAAGATGAAAGAAGATTTTAATAAAGGAATTGTCAAAGACCGTCTCCTGTCATTTTTACAATTTTTGACACTTTTTTGGTGAAATGGTAGGGGTACCCCTTACCATTTCACACAGGGGGGGGCCCGGATCTGGGGGTCCCCTTGTTAAAGGGGGCTTCCAGATTCTGATAAGCCCCCCGCCCACAGACCCCCACAACCAATGGCCAGGGTTGTGGGGAAGAGGCCCTTGTCCTCATCAACATGGGGACAAGGTACTTTGGGGGGGACCCCAAAGCACCCTCCCAAAGTTGAGGGCATGTGGCCTGGTACGGTTCAGGAGGGAGGGGGGCACTCTTGTCCCCCCTCTTTTCCTGCGGCCTGCCAGGTTGCGTGCTCGGATAAGGGTCTGGTATGAATTTTGAGGGGGACCCCACGCCATTTATTTTTTTTTTTTTGGCCGGGGTTCCCCTTAATATGCATAGCAGACCTGAAGAGCCTGGGAATTTGGGGGGACCCCACGCTTTTTTTTTTTGTTTTTTATTAATGACTTTCAATGAATGACTGTTCTCTGTGTTACGGGAACCGGCAATTCATTAGCCGCAGATGGCTGCCTTAGATCACACAACAGGCCAGAAGGGTAAAGGTGTTTTAATGTGATACTGCAATGCTGTACTAACAGCACACACTAATCCCCAGAATCACAGCACAGATAATGTCAGACTCAGCAGCACTCAGCAGAATGGATCACAGCAGATACTGTCACTGACACGCTGGAACATGCTACACGAGGCCGCCGTGTGGGGCGTGTACTAAACCCCCTGAGCTATAATTGGCCACAGGCATCCTGCCTGTGGCCAATTATGGCTCTCCTCGCCGCTGGCTCTACGATTGGCCAAGCATGCGGGGTCACAGTGCATGCTTGGCCAATCATCAGCCAGCAATGCACTGCGACTGGCGCAGCGCATTGTGGGGCCGCTCGCATCACACGAATTTGATGCGAGCGGCCCAAATAGTTCTGGGCTCGACGAGCGGTCGAACACCAGGCCTATCCCTATGAATGACCCCAGAAATTAGAAGAATTGTGTCACCTCCGGGGTCACCGCTGTCATTCCCGACTACTGTAGCTGGTCTATGTCATGTACAACACAATATATAGAGTAGAGGGGTCAGCACTATTGTAATGTACAACACAATATATAGAGTAGAGGGGTCAGCACTATTGTAATGTACAACACAATATATAGAGTAGAGGGGTCAGCACTATTGTAATGTACAACACAATATATAGAGTAGAGGGGTCAGCACTATTGTAATGTACAACACAATATATAGAGTAGAGGGGTCAGCACTATTGTAATGTACAACACAATATATAGAGTAGAGAGGTCAGCACTATTGTAATGTACAACGCAATATATAGAGTAGAGATGTCAGCACTATTGTAATGTACAACACAATATATAGAGTAGAGGGGTCAGCACTATTGTAATGTACAACACAATATATAGAGTAGAGGGGTTAGCACTATTGTAATGTACAACACAATATATAGAGTAGAGGGGTCAGCACAATTTTATAGTCATAGTGCCCCTTATACTGCTGGTCAGGGGGGACAAATGATTTGGGTCTGTGGTCAGCAGGATGAAAACAATGTTCAGCCATAGTGGTCAGTGGGAGGAGAAATGTCCTCTATGTGTTGTTACAGACTATGGTACCGGGGTACAGGGATGTGGGGGGTCAGACAACACACGGGGTATTACCTTCTGTTGTATATCCACAGAAATCACCCAGCGCGCTGGCAGATTGTCAGGAGAACCCCAAGTTCCCAGCCCAGACAGGGGTAAGAGCTGTATAACAGCACACACACTCTATTATCCCACCACTGCCACACACATGACAAGGATGGAAGCCACGGGAACTAGAAAACCAGGAGAGGACCTTGTATGGTGGAGGAGGGAAGGAGAGGGAGATTATTGTTATAGACTTGGCACAGCCTGCAATACCTCTGACCACCACTAGAGGGAGACTTCACACATATCTCCACACACAGGCAGATACAAATCTTACATACAATCTGGTGCACTATGGGGGTTGGGGATCAGTCTAGTAATCAGCACACACTTCTGGGGTTCTTCAGGCTCCCCTACAAGCTAGAATCCTTGTGTTACTCCCTCTTCCCACTCCCCATGTACCCCCCACACCAGACACACAACATGGGGGGCAGTGAGGGGACAGGGGTCAGTTGGGGGAGGAAAGGGAAGTAGATGTGAATGTCGAGGGAAAAGTGCCCATTATCAGTGGTCAGTGTGGGGGAAGGGAGTGCCTGCTGTTATCAGTTGATTAAATAAATTGGGGGTGTTGGGCATTAGTGATTAGTATAAAAAATGGGGCAAGAACAAGGGGGAGGCAGAGGGTCTAAATAGAGAGACAGGAGGCACTGTTACTAAGTAGTTTTACGGCTATGGTGGGGGACCAGAAGTGTAAAAAGGGGACAGCGAGGTGGGAGGGGGGCAATACGGGGCACAGCGGGTGGACAGGAGAACGTGGGGGGCAGGGGAAGGATGGGGAGGATGCGGGGTAAACTGGGAGGCAGTGAGGAAACAAGGAGCTGAATAGGAAGGCAGTAGGGGGATGGGAGTGGTGGTCAGTGGGAGATGAATACCTGGCTGATGATGTCCTGTTCTGGAAGTTGATGTGAAGCTCCTCTGATGAGTCTTCTATGGTTGGGGTCCTCTCGGATGGCCCCTCTTGGCTCCTCTGATGAGTCTTCTATGGTTGGGGTCCTCTCGGATGGTCCCTCTTGGCTACTCTGATGAGTCTTCTATGGTTGGGGTCCTCTCGGATGGTCCCTCTTGGCTCCTCTGATGAGTCTTCTATGGTTGGGGTCCTCTCGGATGGTCCCTCTTGGCTCCTCTGATGGGTTTTCTATGGTTGGGGTCCTCTCGGATGGTCCCTCTTGGCTCCTCTGATGAGTCTTCTATGGTTGAGGTCCTCTCGGATGGTCCCTCTTGGCTCCTCTGATGAGTCTCCTATGGTTGGGGTCCTCTCGGATGGTCCCTCTCGGCTCCTCTGATGAGTCTTCTCTGGTCGGGTGAGGTCTGACTCTTCCCAGCACAGTGACTGGACATGAAGGGGGAAATCTCTCCCAACTCTCGGCTTCTCTTCCTCCTGCTCACAAGTGTCCACAATCAGGGGAAAGTTCTCCTTTGTGTCCCCGATGGAAGATGGAGGCTTCTTGTCCTGGCTGAGAGGTGTGAGGGACGTTCTGTGTCTGCACTACAGATGTGGAAAGACTCCAATCACATTGTGAGCCAGCTTCCTCACAGGGGGCCCCTCACATAGAGACGCCCGGGGCCACACTGACTACAAACACAGTGTGGGGGAGGGGATTCACAAAGAGGACCCCTCCCTCCATTCTCTGGGATGACACAATAGAATCTCATTCCAGATTGGTCATATGAAGAAGGTTTGTTGGATGTTCTTCTGGTTAGTGGAGGGAAATCAATGTTGATTATTGAGTGCAGTGAGGAGAAGATTGGGAGGATCAGGATGGGGAATTTTTCTCCAAGGAATGAATTTCTAGCAGTGAATGTGATTTTCATTCAGTAAATTCCATTCATTCCAAAATGAGATGATAAAAGGAAATGAAATGTTGAACTCCTTCTGTTCGCCATTCATCAATCCATGGAATGTAGTGAGAAGATTTCTCCAAATTCTCCTTCAATAATCTCCTAGTGTATGAGGAGCTTTCCCTTTCTTGTGTCCTCTTCCTCCCTCCCCTGATCACACTGGTGTCTTCAGAGAGATCCGGAGCTGAGCTCTCACATCTCTCAGGACTCTCATATTGCACACACCGGGGGATCACCTCATACACTTCATCTTCTACATGTGCTGGACGCCATGACACTCATTTCTTGGGGAAAACCTTCTCCCGGAGATCTTGGAGGAGATGAAAGGAATTTTGTACGACGCATGTGTGAGACGAGGCACATGACATCACACGCTCCATCTTCTGCATGCGCGGTATAACATACATTTTCAGAATGGTGGTGTGGGGGAGGGGACACAGGAGGCACAATATGGAGTCACTATGGGGGAGGGGCAGTACAGAGAACACAGGAAGTGGGTGACAAGCGACATATTGGGGGGATTCTGGAATAGAACACACAAGTCTAAGGCTTATAACAATACAATCTGCTTTAGAATTTCCAAAACAATGTAATTTAGTGTGTATGGAAAGGGGGAAAACCTTGTACTATGTAGATGATGGAAAGGAGATTTTACTATCAGATTGTATAGTGTATGGTCACCTTTTAGCTCTCATTCACACCAACGGTTACTCTGGACATAAACTAAGAGATTTTCAAAGGAACGTCCGTCCGACTTCTCACCCCTCCCCCATACACAGCCCTCCCCAACTTTTCACCCCTCCCCCATACACAGCCCTTCCCGACTTCTCACCCCTCCCCCATACGCAGCCCTCCCGACTTCTCACCCCTCCCCCATACACATCCCCCCACACACAATTCTCACCCCTCCCCCTGTACTGGAAATGTCCTATCCTGTCCTCCAATATTAAAAAGGAGAGATTGTCTGTACTTCTCATTACATGTGACCGCCCCTCCCCCATACACAGCCCTCCCCGGCATTTATCCTCCAGAGCCTCTGGTTTATAGACCGGATACATCCTAAATATAGAACCATTTATCCAACTGTCCATCCAGAGCCTCTGGTTTATAGACCAGATACATCCTAAATATAGAGACATTTATCCAACTGTCCATCCAGAGCCTCTGGTTTATAGACCTGATACATTCTAAATATAGGACCATTTATCCAACTGTCTATCCAGAGCCTCTGGTTTATAGACCAGATACATCCTAAATATAGAGACATTTATCCAACTGTCTATCCAGAGCCTCTGGTTTATAGACCAGATACATCCTAAATATAGAGACATTTATCCAACTGTCCATCCAGAGCCTCTGGTTTATAGACCAGATACATCCTAAATATAGAGACATTTATCCAACTGTCCATCCAGAGCCTCTGGTTTATAGACCAGATACATCCTAAATATGGAGCCATTTATCCAACTGTCCATCCAGAGCCTCTGGTTTATAGACCAGATACATCCTAAATATAGAGACATTTATCCAACTGTCCATCCAGAGCCTCTGGTTTATAGACCAGATACATCCTAAATATAGAACCATTTATCCAACTGTCTATCCAGAGCCTCTGGTATATCTCTGACACATCCTGTGTACAAACTTGGTTACTGTCTTTGTGTGCAGTGGTTGGGGGTTAGTGAAAATACGGCTTATCCACGTGTTTTTACTGTTCCCCAGTTGCAAATATAAATTAGCTATTTTTGCACCACTGTGCAGCTTGTGTCCCCTCCCCCACACCACCATTCTGAAAATGTATGTTATACCGCGCATGCAGAAGATGGAGCGTGTGATGTCATGTGCCTCGTCTCACACATGCGTCGTACAACATTCCTTTCATCTCCTCCAAGATCTCCGGGAGAAGGTTTTCCCCAAGAAATTAGTGTCATGGCGTCCAGCACATGTAGAAGATGAAGTGTATGAGGTGATCCCCGGTGTGTGCAATATGAGAGAGGAAAATTCCCCATCCTGATCCTCCCAATCTTCTCCTCACTGCGGTCAATAATTAATGTTGATTTCATCTCCACTAACCAGAGAAGAACATCCAACAAACCTTCAAATGATGAATATGGAATGATACTAGTGTCATCCCAGAGAATGGAGGGAGGGGTCCTCTTTGTGAATCCCCTCCCCCGCACTGTGTTTGTTGTCAGAGAGTCCCCGGGGGTGTCTGTGGGGGAGGGGCTCTCTGTGAGGAAGCTGGCTCACAATGTGATTGGAGTCTTCCCAGATCTGTAGTGCAGACACAGAACGTCCCTCACACCTCTCAGCCAGGACAAGAAGCCTCCATCTTCCATCGGGGACACGAAGGAGAACTTTCCCCTGATTGTGGACACTTGTGAGCAGGAGGAAGAGAAGCCGAGAGTTGGGAGAGATTTCCCCCTTCATGTCCAGTCACCGTGCTGGGAAGAGTCAGAAGTCAACCGACCAGAGAAGACTAATCAGGGACCATCCGAGAGGACCCCAACCATAGAAGACTCATCTGAGGAGCCAAGAAGGGACCATCCAAGAGGACTCCAACCATAGAAGACTCATCAGAGGAGCCAAGAGGGACCATCCAAGAGCACCCCAACCATAGAAGACTCCTCAGAGGAGCCAAGAGGGACCATCCAAGAGCACCCCAACCATAGGAGACTCATCTGAGGAGCCAAGAGGGACCATCCAAGAGCACCCCAACCATAGAAGACTCATCAGAGGAGCCAAGAGGGACCATCCGAGAGGACCTCAACCATAGAAGACTCATCAGAGGAGCCAAGAGGGACCATCCGAGAGGACCCCAACCATAGGAGACTCATCAGAGGAGTTTCACATCAACCTCCAGACCAGGACACCATCAGTAAGGTATTCATCTCCCAACTGACCATCCGAGAGGACCCAACCATAGAAGACTCATTGCTTCCCAGTTTATCCTCCCCCTGTCCCTCACTTTCTCCTATCCACCCCCGGTTCCCCTCATTGCCCCCCTTTACAGCTCACTGCCCTCTTATGGCCTTCATTTTAAACTTCTGGTCCCCAATTACCCTCCAGACCAGGACACCATCAGTAAGGTATTCATCTCCCAATTCACCCCACTGACCCCTCTGTCCACCATCCCCCACAGCCTTCCTGTCCAGATCCTTGTTTCCCCTTTAGACATGTGCGATTCGTTTCGTACGAATTCGTAATTCTTACGAATTTTTCGAAAGTCGGACGAATTTACGAATCTGTAGTACGAATTTTTTTTTTTACGAATTCCGTACGGAATTCGAAATTTTTTTTTTACGAATCGTTAGTAAAGTTACGAATCGTTACGAATCGTTACGAATCGTTAACGCGGCTAATGAATTGTTGGTTCTCATAACACAGAGAACAATTCGAATCCAACTACAAATATCGAATTTCAATTTCAAGTTACGAATCGTTACGAATCGTTATGAATAGTTACGAATCGTTACGAATCGTTATGAATAGTTACGAATCGTTAGTAAATCCAACTACCAATATCGAATTTCAACTAATTTGAACGAAATTATTATAGCAGATATAACGAATGAATTCGAATGACAAAGTGTCATTTTTGCAGAAAAAAAAAAAGCGTAGGGGTCCCCCCAAATTCAATAACCAGGCCCTTCAGGTCTGGTATGGATATTAAGGGGGACCCCAGCCAAAAAAAAATAAAAAAAATGGCGTGGGGTCCCCCCCAAATATCCATACCAGACCCTTCAGGTCTGGGATGGATTTTAAGGGGAACCCCGGCCAAAAAAAAAAAAAAAAAAAATGGCGTGGGGTCCCCCTCAAAATCCATACCAGACCCTTTATCCGAGCACGCAACCTGGCAGGCCGCAGGAAAGGAGGGGGGGACGAGAGCGGCCCCCCCTCCCGCCTGAACCGTACCAGGCCACATGCCCTCAACATTGGGAGGGTGCTTTGGGGTCCCCCCCAAAGCACCTTGTCCCCATGTTGATGAGGACAAGGGCCTCATCCCCACAACCCTGGCCGGTGGTTGTGGGGGTCTGCGGGCGGGGGGCTTATCGGAATCTGGAAGCCCCCTTTAACAAGGGGACCCCCAGATCCCGGCCCCCCCCCTGTGTGAAATGGTAAGGGGGTACAAAAGTACCCCTACCATTTCACCAAAAAAGTGGCAAAAATGGTAAAAATGACAGGAGACGGTCTTTGACAATTCCTTTATTAAAATCTTCTTTCTTCTTTCTTCTGGTCTTCCTTTCTTCATCTTCTCCTTCCGTCATCTTCTCCTTCCGTCATCTTCTCCTCCCGTCATCTTCTTCCATCTTCTTCTTCCTTCGATTCGCTTCTTCTTCCTCCGGTCTTCTCGTCCTTCTCGTCCGGCGTCGTCCTTCTCGTCCGGCATCGTCGTCTCTTCTCGCAGGCCGCTCCTCGCAATGGGAGGCTCCCGCTCTGTGAGGCTTCGCTCCGGGTGACAGGTCTTTTATAACGAAGGCACCTGGTGACCCCGCCCCCTCTGACGCACGGGGACGTCATGTGGAATTCCCTATGGCTTTCCCCATGACGTCAGAGGGGGGGCGGGGTCACCGGGTGCCTTCGTTATACAAGACCTGTCACCCGGAGCGAAGCCTCACAGAGCGGGAGCCTCCCATTGCGAGGAGCGGCCTGCGAGAAGAGACGACGATGCCGGACGAGAAGGACGACGCCGGACGAGAAGGACGAGAAGACCGGAGGAAGAAGAAGCGAATCGAAGGAAGAAGAAGATGGAAGAAGATGCCGGAAGGAGAAGATGAAGAAAGGAAGACCAGAAGAAAGAAGAAAGAAGATTTTAATAAAGGAATTGTCAAAGACCGTCTCCTGTCATTTTTACAATTTTTGACGCTTTTTTGGTGAAATGGTAGGGGTACTTTTGTACCCCCTTACCATTTCACACAGGGGGGGGGCCGGGATCTGGGGGTCCCCTTGTTAAAGGGGGCTTCCAGATTCCGATAAGCCCCCCGCCCGCAGACCCCCACAACCACCGGCCAGGGTTGTGGGGATGAGGCCCTTGTCCTCATCAACATGGGGACAAGGTGCTTTGGGGGGGACCCCAAAGCACCCTCCCAATGTTGAGGGCATGTGGCCTGGTACGGTTCAGGCGGGAGGGGGGGCCGCTCTCGTCCCCCCCTCCTTTCCTGCGGCCTGCCAGGTTGCGTGCTCGGATAAGGGTCTGGTATGGATTTTATGGGGGACCCCACGCCATTTTTTTGGGCTAGGGTTCCCCTTAAAATCCATCCCAGACCTCAAGGGTCTGGTATGGATTTTGAGGGGGACCCTACGCCATTTTTTTTTTTTTTTGGCTGGGGTCCCCCTTAATATCCATCCCAGACCTGAAGGGCCTGGTTATTGAATTTGGGGGGACCCCTACGCTTTTTTTTATCAATGACTTCAATGAATGACAGTTCTCTGTATTACGGATCCAACAATTCATTTGCCGGCAATAGCTGCGAGTGATTTTAAATAGTTTTTTTTTTCCTGCAAAAATGACACATTGTACAGAGACAGTTCTCTATATTAGATATACTGAATCTCGAATCATTCGAAGCATTCGTTATATCCGCTATTATAATTTCTTTCATGTTAGTTGAAATTACATATTTGTTAGTTACAATACAACATTCGAATTGTTCTCTGTATTACGGGAATCGGCAATTAGCCGCGAGTGATTTTAAATGTCTTTTTTTCCTGCAAAAATGACACATTGTACAGAGAGAGTTCTAAACACGGGAAACATGCCCCTTCTATATACTATATACTCTATAGTATGCCTATGAAGGGGGGTCATGTTTCCCGTGTTTAGAACTCTCTCTGTACAATGTGTCATTTTTGCAGGAAAAAAAGACATTTAAAATCACTCGCGGCTAATTGCCGATTCCCGCAATACAGAGAACAATTCGAATGTTGTATTGTAACTAACAAATATGTAATTTCAACTAATATGAAAGAAATGATAATAGCGGCTATAACGAATGCTTCGAATGATTCGAGATTCAGTATATCTAATATAGAGAACTGTTCCTGCAGTGTCATTTTTGCAGGAAAAAAAAACTATTTAAAATCGAGTCGCAGCTATTGCCGGCAAATGAATTGTTGGATCCGTAATACAGAGAACTGTCATTCATTGAAGTCATTGATAAAAAAATGCGTAGGGGTCCCCCCAAATTCAATAACCAGGCCCTTCAGGTCTGGGATGGATATTAAGGGGGACCCCCAGCCAAAAAAAAAAAAAAAAAAAAATGGCGTAGGGTCCCCCTCAAAATCCATACCAGACCCTTGAGGTCTGGGATGGATTTTAAGGGGAACCCTAGCCAAAAAAAATGGCGTGGGGTCCCCCATAAAATCCATACCAGACCCTTATCCGAGCACGCAACCTGGCAGGCCGCAGGAAAGGAGGGGGGGACGAGAGCGGCCCCCCCTCCCGCCTGAACCGTACCAGGCCACATGCCCTCAACATTGGGAGGATGCTTTGGGGTCCCCCCCAAAGCACCTTGTCCCCATGTTGATGAGGACAAGGGCCTCATCCCCACAACCCTGGCCGGTGGTTGTGGGGGTCTGCGGGCGGGGGGCTTATCGGAATCTGGAAGCCCCCTTTAACAAGGGGACCCCCAGATCCCGGCCCCCCCCCTGTGTGAAATGGTAAGGGGGTACAAAAGTACCCCTACCATTTCACCAAAAAAGCGTCAAAAATTGTAAAAATGACAGGAGACGGTCTTTGACAATTCCTTTATTAAAATCTTCTTTCTTCTTTCTTCTGGTCTTCCTTTCTTCATCTTCTCCTTCCGGCATCTTCTTCCATCTTCCATCTTCTTCTTCCTTCGATTCGCTTCTTCTTCCTCCGGTCTTCTCGTCCTTCTCGTCCGGCGTCGTCCTTCTCGTCCGGCATCGTCGTCTCTTCTCGCAGGCCGCTCCTCGCAATGGGAGGCTCCCGCTCTGTGAGGCTTCGCTCCGGGTGACAGGTCTTGTATAACGAAGGCACCCGGTGACCCCGCCCCCCCTCTGACGTCATGGGGAAAGCCATAGGGAATTCCACATGACGTCCCCGTGCGTCAGAGGGGGCGGGGTCACCAGGTGCCTTCGTTATAAAAGACCTGTCACCCGGAGCGAAGCCTCACAGAGCGGGAGCCTCCCATTGCGAGGAGCGGCCTGCGAGAAGAGACGACGATGCCGGACGAGAAGGACGACGCCGGACGAGAAGGACGAGAAGACCGGAGGAAGAAGAAGCGAATCGAAGGAAGAAGAAGATGGAAGAAGATGGAAGGAGAAGATGACGGAAGGAGAAGATGAAGAAAGGAAGACCAGAAGAAAGAAGAAAGAAG
Source organism: Lithobates sylvaticus (assembly GCA_028564925.1). Classification (NCBI taxonomy): domain Eukaryota; kingdom Metazoa; phylum Chordata; class Amphibia; order Anura; family Ranidae; genus Lithobates; species Lithobates sylvaticus. The sequence continues at coordinate 631,709,235 of CM053027.1, read as the reverse complement.
ATTTTAATAAAGGAATTGTCAAAGACCGTCTCCTGTCATTTTTACCATTTTTGCCACTTTTTTGGTGAAATGGTAGGGGTACTTTTGTACCCCCTTACCATTTCACACAGGGGGGGGGGGCCGGGATCTGGGGGTCCCCTTGTTAAAGGGGGCTTCCAGATTCCGATAAGCCCCCCGCCCGCAGACCCCCACAACCACCGGCCAGGGTTGTGGGGATGAGGCCCTTGTCCTCATCAACATGGGGACAAGGTGCTTTGGGGGGGACCCCAAAGCACCCTCCCAATGTTGAGGGCATGTGGCCTGGTACGGTTCAGGCGGGAGGGGGGGCCGCTCTCGTCCCCCCCTCCTTTCCTGCGGCCTGCCAGGTTGCGTGCTCGGATAAAGGGTCTGGTATGGATTTTGAGGGGGACCCCACGCCATTTTTTTTTTTTTTTTTTTGGCCGGGGTTCCCCTTAAAATCCATCCCAGACCTGAAGGGTCTGGTATGGATATTTGGGGGGGACCCCACGCCATTGTTTTTATTTTTTTTTGGCTGGGGTCCCCCTTAATATCCATACCAGACCTGAAGGGCCTGGTTATTGAATTTGGGGGGACCCCTACGCTTTTTTTTTTTCTGCAAAAATGACACTTTGTCATTCGAATTCATTCGTTATATCTGCTATAATAATTTCGTTCAAATTAGTTGAAATTCGATATTGGTAGTTGGATTTACTAACGATTCGTAACTATTCATAACGATTCGTAACGATTCGTAACGATTCGTAACGATTCGTAACGATTCGTAACGATTCGTAACGATTCGTAACGATTCGTAACTTGAAATTGAAATTCGATATTTGTAGTTGGATTCGAATTGTTCTCTGTGTTATGAGAACCAACAATTCATTAGCCGCGTTAACGATTCGTAACGATTCGTAACGATTCGTAACGATTCGTAACTTTACTAACGATTCGTACAAAAAAATTACGATTCGTCCGAATTTCGTATTTCGTACGAATTCGAACGGAATTTCGTACACGAATTACGAATTACGATTTTTTTTTTAATACGAAACGGGACGAAACAAAAAAATTTTTGGACGGCGCCCATGTCTAGTGTGTGGTCAGCCAGCTAGATATTGGAGGAGTCTCCCTCTAGTGGTGGTCAGAGGTATTGCAGGCTGTGCCAAGTCTATCACAATAATCTCCCTCTCCTTCCCTCCCCCACCATACAAGGTCCTCTCCTGGTTTTCTAGTTCCCGTGGCTTCCATCCTTGTCATGTGTGTGGCAGTGGTGGGATAATAGAGTGTGTGTGCTGTTATACAGCTCTTACCCCTGTCTGGGCTGCAGCGGCGGTGCGTCCATAAAGGGCGCAGGAGCGCCGCCCCCCCTCTCCTGTCACTCTCTAATCACCATAGATAGATTCATGAATCTATCTATGGTCGCTGCTGACACCCCCTATTCAGGTGTCCGGCCCCTTTTCGGTCACCGGGCACCTGAATTACAGCGGCGTGGGTGTTTTTTGGAAGCACCAGATTAGCGCCGTAGTGAAGTGAGAAGCGGGCGCAACGCCGTGCGTTCCTTGTCACTCAGCAGTATGTTAGCAAACCGAAGGAATTTGCTTTTCTAACATCGTACGGCCCCTTAGCCAATCAGGGGCATAGGTCTGTGTTACCTGTGCCCTGATTGGCTGAAACGACAGGCGCTGTGATTGGACGCCTATCAGGCGTCCAATCATAGCAGAGGATGAGAGGAGGAGCGGGCAGGAGAAGAAATGGAGGACACCGCTGCCGCCGTCACCCGAGACAAGGTAAGTGCCGTGCGGGGGGCACAGTGGCAGCACTTGGGGCACGGAGATTAACTTGTAAAAACAACAGTGACATCATCACTATGCTGCACATAGCATGTATAGAGGGCAGGGCTGTGGGTGGAACTTGGCAGAGCCGTCCGCTACAGGCTTCCTGCAGTGACTGGTCTTTTTTACATGAAGCTCCTGCAAAAAAAAGTTTCATGCTGTATTACTGTAAAGCTCCAAAAGAAATATACAAAGCACACTGATACTCAAGTAAGAATACACATGTGGCTGTGTTTGATGGTACAGTGGCTGCGTTTGATGGGCACAGTGGCAAAGTGGCTGCATTTGATGGGCACAGTGGCTGCGTTTGATGGCACAGTGGCTGCGTTTGATGGGCACAGTGGCTGCGTTTGGTACAGTGGCTGCGTTTGGTACAGTGGCTGCGTTTGATGGGCACAATGGCTGCGTTTGATGTCACAGTGGCACAGTGGCTGCGTTTGATGGGCACAGTGGCTGCGTTTGATGGGCACAGTGGCTGCATTTGATGGGCACAGTGGCTGCGTTTGATGGGCACAGTGGCTGCGTTTGATGGGCACAGTGGCTGCGTTTGGTACAGTGGCTGCATTTGATGGGTACAGTGGCTGCGTTTGGTACAGTGGCTGCATTTGATGGGCACAGTGGCTGCGTTTGGTACAGTGGCTGCATTTGATGGGCACAGTGGCTGCGTTTGGTACAGTGGCTGCATTTGATGGGCACAGTGCTGCTGCATTTGATGGGCACAGTGGCTGCATTTGATGGGCACAGTGGCTGCGTTTGATGGGCACAGTGGCTGCGTTTGGTACAGTGGCTGCGTTTGATGGGCACAGTGGCTGCGTTTGGTACAGTGGCTGCATTTGATGGGCACAGTGGCTGCATTTGGTACAGTGGCTGCGTTTGATGGGCACAGTGGCTGCGTTTGATGGGTACAGTGGCTGCGTTTGATGGGTACAGTGGCTGCGTTTGGGTACAGTGGCTGCGTTTGATGGGTACAGTGGCTGCGTTTGATGGGTACAGTGGCTGCGTTTGATGGGCACAGTGGCTGCGTTTTGATGGGCACAGTGGCTGCGTTTGATGGGCACAGTGGCTGCGTTTGGTACAGTGGCTGCGTTTGATGGGCACAGTGGCTGCGTTTGGGCACAGTGGCTGCGTTCGATGGGCACAGTGGCTGCGTTTGATGGGCACAGTGGCTGCGTTTGGTACAGTGGCTGCATTCGATGGGCACAGTGAGGCTGCAATTGATGGGGCTTTTTTTTGTTTCATAATCTTTCAGTTTATTTGCGCCCCCCCCAAAAATTTTGAGCACCAGCCGCCACTGCTGGGCTGGGAACTTGGGGTTCTCCTGACAATCTGCCAGCGTACTGGGTGATTTCTGTGGATATACAACAGAAGGTGATACCCCGTGTGTTGTCTGACCCCCCCACATCCCTGTACCCCGATACCATAGTCTGTAACAACACATAGAGGACATTTTTTTGGGTTCATTCATGGCAGAGGATATCGGGGGATGGGATGTTCTCCAAGCTCAATATCATTGTTATGGGAGCAGCTAGCTGCCATACCCCCGGTATCTAGGGTCGCCACCTTTTCTTCAAGTCAAACCCGAACACTTTAGCAGCGCACAGAAATTTATCTTTTATATAGTATAAGCTATACATATATTTTGCAATTAAATAACATTTCTAATCATATGAAGTTATTCACAAGAGTTCCCTTTACATCAGAGTCCACAGAGTTCCCCTTTACATCTGAACTCAAATCATTCCCTTACACCGTAAGGGGGGACTCTGTAGAATCTGATGTAAGAGAGAACTCTGGGGACTCTGACATAAGGGATGCTCTGGGAACCCTGAGTTAAGGGGGGACACTGAGAACTCTGATGTAAGGGGGGACACTGAGAACTCTGATGTAAGGGGGAACACCGAGAACTCTGATGTAAGGGGGAACACCGAGAACTCTGATGTAAGGGGGAACACCGAGAACTCTGATGTAAGGGGGAACACCGAGAACTCTGATGTAAGGGGGAACACCGAGAACTCTGATGTAAGGGGGAACACCGAGAACTCTGATGTAAGGGGGAACACTGAGAACTTTGATGTAAGGGGGAACACTGAGAACTCTGATGTAAGGGGGACACTGAGAACTCTGATGTAAGGGGGAACACTGAGAACTCTGATGTAAGGGGGAACACTGAGAACTCTGATGTAAGGGGGGCACTGAGAACTCTGATGTAAGGGGGAACACTGAGAACTCTGATGTAAGGGGGGCACTGAGAACTCTGATGTAAGGGGGACACTGAGAACTCTGATGTAAGGGGGACACTGTGGCTTCTGGTGTAAAGGGGAACTTTGATGTAAGGGGTGCTCTGAGAACCCTGATTTACCTTTGTGTACCTCTCATCCAGATCTATCTGAGGCTGCTGGACTTCAAATTTCTGGCCCCCACTTTCCTTTTCTGAGGCACAGGGCCAGGGATTGGAGTGTGGGGCAGACTCAGTGGGGGAGGGGCGGGAGGGAGAGGAGCCCTCTCTCCTCTCCCGTCTGAGTAGGGGGGGGGTTGTTAGTGTTGGCTTTGGGCAGTGTGAAAGAGAGTGTAACAGACACTCTCAGCTTAGATTACTGCAGCCAGCAACCCTGCTGCAAAGCCATAGTCCAGTCTGAATAATGTGTCCGGGTTTCAGGCAGTTTGAAACCCGGACACATGATTCCAAACCCGAACTGTCCGGGTGTCCCCTTGTTATATGGGCGATTGTCTACAAAATAAACATGGTTTCAGCGGCACATTCACCGCAAGATCACTTTTAGAGGCGGTGGGAGAGGTGCCGCCCCCGCTTCCCAATCATTTCCACTGATAAAGGCGGAAGCAATCCAATCTGCTGGAGGGAGGGGCAGAAAGTCCAGATGCAAGATGGCCCCCACTCAACTCTATGCCCTTGGAGGACTGAAGCTACGTCTGATGTCACAGCTGATGCCTAACGGCCTTATAGTGACTTTTTTTTAAATGTATTTATAAATGAGAGATTTGGGGGTCTTTTTGACCCCAGATCTCCCTATAAAGAAGACCTGTCATCATTGTTTCTAATACAAAGGGATTCCTTGTAATAGGAATAAAAGTAATAAAAACAATAGACATGTGCACAATAGAAAAATTAGTTTAGTTTTGTTTCGTTTCTGTTCGTTTCCGTTGATTCGTAACGATTCGTAAATTCGTAAGTCGTCGGTGTTCGTATTTGGACTCGTTCGTAAATTCGTTTAGTTTAGTTTCGTTTCTGTTCGTTTCCGTTGATTCGTAAATTCGTAAGTCGTCGGTGTTCGTATTCGGACTCGTTCGTATTTTCGTAGAGTTATTTTTTCGTTGATTCGCTTTTCCGTTAGTCTAATTTTCGTTTATTCGAAATCCGTATTTTCGTTGTATTTTGTATTCGGACGCATTCGTATTTTCGTAGATTTAGTTACATTCGTACTTTCGTAAGATTGATTTATTCGTACTTTCGTAACATTGTTTTCGTAGATTCGTAATCGGAGCATAATTCATAATTTTATTTAATGTGTGCTATTATTACATTTTAACCACTTCAGCCCCGAACCAATTGGCAGCCAAAGGACCAGGCCCCTTTTTGCGATTCGGCACTGCGTTGCTTTAACTGACAATTGCGCGGTCGTGCGACGTGGCTCCAAAACAAAATTGGTGTCCTTTTTTTCCCACAAATAGAGCTTTCTTTTGGTGGTATTTGATCGCCCCTGCGTTTTTTTTTTTTTGCGCTATAAACAAAAATAGAGCGACAAATTTGAAAACAATGCAATATTTTTTACTTTTTGCTATAATAAATATCCCCCAAAAATATATAAAAAAACATTTTTTTCCTCAGATTAGGCCGATACGTATTCTTCTACATATTTTTGGTAAAAAAAAATTATTGATTGGTTTGCGCAAAAGTTATAGCGTTTAAAAAATAGGGGATAGTTTTATAGCATTTTTATTAATATTTTTTTTTTTTTACTAAATAAAGTAATGGCGGCGATCAGCGATTTTTATTGTGACTGCGACATTATGGCGGACACATCGGACATTTTTTACACATTTTTGGGACCATTGTCATTTATACAGCAATCAATGCTATTTAAATGCATTGATTCCTGTATAAATGACAGTTGTAGTGAAGGGGTTAACCACTAGGGGGAGGGGAGGGGTTATGGGCTGTGACGTGTGTGTTTTTTTACATTAGGGGGCGGGGCTGACGTCTGACGTCATTGATCGGCTTTCCCGATGACCGGTAACAGCCAATCAATGACATGCAGAGTAGGAAGCGCGGGGAGAGGTTTGTTTACACAGACCTCTCCCCGTTCTTCAGCTCCGTGACCCGATCGCAGGACACCAGCGGCGATCGGGTCCACTGGTCCCGTGGCCGGGGTCACGGAGCTCCCGACCGGGTTGCGAGCGTGGTGCGCACGCGACCCACGGGCAGGCATTTAAAGGTTCACGTACGGGTATGTGATTTTGCCTGCCCGTGCCATTCTGCACACATATATGTGCATGAGGCGGTCGGGAAGCGGTTAAGAGACACGGAAAATTACGAATCAACAAACAAAAAAAAAAAAGTTACGAATGTACAAATTTTTTCTTTCAATCCATTCGAAGCACGTTAAGCAGCACCATTGTAAGAGACACAGAAAATTACGAATCAACAAACAAAAAAAAAAGTTACAAATGTACGAATTTTTTCGTTCATTTTGATTTTCGTTATTTTTGAATCTTTGTTCGGTATTTTCGTTGTTTTCGGATTTTCATTCTTTCGTAGTTTCGTTGTTTCTAATTTAATTATTTTGTATTTTCGTTGTTTTTCATATTCGTTCGATTCGATTATTCGTTAAAATTTTTACTAAATCATTCGTTCATTCATACGATACGAATGAACGAATATAACGAATTTGAGCGGAAAACGAATTCGTAACTAAACGAATTGCACATGTCTAAAAAACAATCAAAGGGACAGTGTAAAAATAAAATAAAATAAATAAGAAAAAAAATAAATTAAAGCGCCCTGTTCCTCCGAGGTAATGCGTAGAAGCGAAATCACACGTAAGTCGCGCCCACGGTGTTCAAACCACACACGTGAGGTATCACCGCGATCGGTAGAGCGAGTGTAATAATTCTATCCCAAGACCTCCTCTGCAACTCTGAACGGGTAACCTGTAAACATTTTTAAACTGTCTCCTATGAAAAGTTTTAAGTACCGTAGCTTGTCGCCATTCCGCCAGTGTGCGCAATTTTAAAGCGTGACATGTTGGATATCTGTTTAGTTGGCGTAACATCATTTTTCATATTATACAAAAATTGGGCTTACTTTACAGTTTTTTTTTTTTTTTTTATTCAAAAAAGTGTATTTTTTCTACAAAAATTGGGTTTGAAAGGCCGCTTCGCAAATACTGTGTGATATTTATGCCGCGTACACATGATCGGACATTCCCACTAGACATGTGCAATTCGTTTTTTTTTTTTTTTTTTTTTTTTTTTTTTTTTCGTTATTTTCGTTCGTTCGTTTTCGTACGAATGAACGAATCATTCGAATTGTACGAATCCAAATAACGAATCGTTCAAATCGTACGAATCCGAAAAACAACAAAAATCAGAAAAAAACGAATTTGAAACAACGAATGTACTAATGAAGAAAAAACGAAAACGAACGAAAAAATGTGTACATTCGTAACTTTTTTTTTTTGTTGAATTGGTAATTTTCATTGTCCCTTACAATGGTGCTGCTAAACGTGCTTCGAATGGATTGAACAAAAAAATTCGTACATTCGTAACTTTTTTTTTTTTCGATTCGTAACTTTTTTTTTCGATTCGTAACTTTTTTTTTTCCGATTCGTAACTTTTTTTTCGATTTGTAATTTTCCGTGTCTCTATTGAACAAAAAAATTTGTACATTCGTAACTTTTTTTTTTCGATTCGTAACTTTTTTTTTTCGATTCGTAACTTTTTTTTCGATTCGTAACTTTTTTTTCGATTCGTAAATTCGTAAGTCGTCGGTGTTCGTATTCGGACTCGTTCGTATTTTCGTAAGTCGTCGGTGTTCGTATTCGGACTCGTTCGTATTTTCGTAGAGTTATTTTTTCGTTGATTCGCTTTTCCGTTAGTCTAATTTTCGTTTATTCGAAATCCGTATTTTCGTTGTATTTTGTATTCGGACGCATTCGTATTTTCGTAGATTTAGTTACATTCGTACTTTCGTAAGATTGATTTATTCGTACTTTCGTAACATTGTTTTCGTAGATTCGTAATCGGAGCATAATTCATAATTTTATTTAATGTGTGCTATTATTACATTTTAACCACTTCAGCCCCGGACCAATTGGCAGCCAAAGGACCAGGCCCCTTTTTGCGATTCGGCACTGCGTTGCTTTAACTGACAATTGCGCGGTCGTGCGACGTGGCTCCAAAACAAAATTGGTGTCCTTTTTTTCCCACAAATAGAGCTTTCTTTTGGTGGTATTTGATCGCCCCTGCGTTTTTTTTTTTTGCGCTATAAACAAAAATAGAGCGACAATTTTGAAAACAAATGCAATATTTTTTACTTTTTGCTATAATAAATATCCCCAAAAATATATAAAAAAAACATTTTTTTTTCCTCAGATTAGGCCGATACGTATTCTTCTACATATTTTTGGTAAAAAAAAATTAGCGATTATTGATTGGTTTGCGCAAAAGTTATAGCGTTTAAAAAAAAGGGGATAGTTTTATAGCATTTTTATTAATATTTTTTTTTTTTTACTAAATAAAGTAATGGCGGCGATCAGCGATTTTTATTGTGACTGCGACATTATGGCGGACACATCGGAAATTTTTGACACATTTTTGGGACCATTGTCATTTATACAGCAATCAATGCTATTTAAATGCATTGATTCCTGTATAAATGACAGTTGTAGTGAAGGGGTTAACCACTAGGGGGAGGGGAGGGGTTATGGGCTGTGACGTGTGTGTGTTTTTTTTACATTAGGGGGTGGGGCTGACGTCTGACGTCATTGATCGGCTTTCCCGATGACCGGGAACAGCCGATCAATGACAGGCAGTGTAGGAAGCGCGGGGAGAGGTTTGTTTACACAGACCTCTCCCCGTTCTTCAGCTCCGTGACCCGATCGCAGGACACCAGCGGCGATCGGGTCCACTGGTCCCGTGGCCGGGGTCACGGAGCTCCCGACCGGGTTGCGAGCGTGGTGCGCACGCGACCCACGGGCAGGCATTTAAAGGTTCACGTACGGGTATGTGATTTTGCCTGCCCGTGCCATTCTGCACACATATATGTGCATGAGGCGGTCGGGAAGCGGTTAAGAGACACGGAAAATTACGAATCAACAAACAAAAAAAAAAAAAAGTTACGACTGTACAAATTTTTTCTTTCAATCATTCGAAGCACGTTAAGCAGCACCATTGTAAGAGACACAGAAAATTACGAATCAACAAACAAAAAAAAAAAAGTTACAAATGTACGAATTTTTTCGTTCATTTTGATTTTCGTTATTTTTGAATCTTTGTTCGTATTTTCGTTGTTTTCAGATTTTCATTCTTTCGTAGTTTCGTTGTTTCTAATTTAATTATTTTGTATTTTCGTTGTTTTTCATATTCGTTCGATTCGATTATTCGTTAAAATTTTTACTAAATCATTCGTTCATTCATACGATACGAATGAACGAATATAACGAATTTGAGCGGAAAACGAATTCGTAACTAAACGAATTGCACATGTCTAAAAAACAATCAAAGGGACAGTGTAAAAATAAAATAAAATAAATAAGAAAAAAAATTAATTAAAGCGCCCTGTCCCTCCGAGGTAACGCGTAGAAGCAAAATCACACGTAAGTCGCGCCCACGGTGTTCAAACCACACACGTGAGGTATCACCGCGATCGGTAGAGCGAGTGTAATAATTCTATCCCAAGACCTCCTCTGCAACTCTGAACGGGTAACCTGTAAACATTTTTAAACTGTCTCCTATGAAAAGTTTTAAGTACCGTAGCTTGTCGCCATTCCGCCAGTGTGCGCAATTTTAAAGCGTGACATGTTGGATATCTGTTTATTTGGCGTAACATCATTTTTCACATTATACAAAAATTAGGCTTACTTTACAGTTTTTTTTTTTTTTTTATTTAAAAAAAGTGAATTTTTTCCACAAAAATTGGGTTTGAAAGGCCGCTTCGCAAATACTGTGTGATATTTATGCCGCGTACACACGATCGGACATTCCGACTAGACATGTGCAATTTGTTCGTTTTTTTTTTCGTTTTTAGTTTTTTTTCGTTATTTTCGTTCGTCCGTTTTCGTACGAATGAACGAATCGTTCGAATCGTACGAATCCGATTAACGAATCATTCGAAATGAACGAATCCAAAAAACAACGAAAATCCGAAAAAAAAAATAATTAGAAACAACGAAAGTACTAATGAAGAAAATCCGAAAAACAAAAACGAACGAAAAAATTTGTACATTTGTAACTTTTTTTTTTCTTTGTTGAATTGGTAATTTTCATTGTCCCTTACAATGGTGATGCTAAACGTGCTTCGAATGGATTGAACAAAAAAATTCGTACCTTCGTAACTTTTTTTTTTCGATTCGTAATTTTTTCGATTCGTAATTTTAAAATGTAATAATAACAAAAAAATTTGTAAATTAGTAACTTTTTTTTTCGATTTCGTAAATTTATTAAAATGTAATAATAGCATACACATTACATAATGTTATGAATTATGCTCCGATTACGAATGTACGAAAAAACGAATCAACGAAAAATTAAACTAACGAAAAAACGAATCAACGAAAAAATAAACTCTTACGAATGTACGAATCGTTACGAATCAACGGAAACGAAAAAAACAAAACAAAAAAAAAATGAACTTTTTTCGGAAACGAAAAAAAATGATTTTTTTTGTTGTGCACATATCTAATTCCGACAACAAAATCCTGGATTTTTTTGCGACGGATGTCGGCTCAAACTTGTCTTGCATACACACGGTCACACAAATCTTGTCGGAAATTCTGAACGTCAAGAACGCGGTGACGTACAACACGTACGACAAGCCGAGAAAAATTAAGTTCAATAGCCAGTGCGGCTCTTCTGCTTGATTCCGAGCGTGCGTGGAATTTTGTGCGTCGGAATTGTCTACACACACTCGGAAATTTTCCGACAACGGATTTTGGTGTCGGAAAATTTGAGATCCAGATCTCAAATTTTTGTTGTCGGAAATTCTGACAACAAATGTCCGATGGAGCCTACACAAGCTCCCATCGAACATTTGTTGTTGGAAATTCCGAGCGCGTGTACGCGGCATAAGTATTGCAACGATCGCCATTTTATTCTCTAGGGCTAAAAAAATTCATAATGTGTGGGGGCTCTAAGTAATTTTCTAGCAAAAAATACGGATTTAAACTTGTAAGCAAAATGTTTCCAGACGAAGCGGAAGGTCCTCAAGAGGTTGTACATTGGTAGACAAGGGGTCAGTGAAGGAGGCGGAGCTCTGCTGACTTCCATCATCCAATCACGCGTAAAAGAAAAATTCCATGTTTTTAATTTCTGTGCATGTGATTGGGTATTCATTGCAAAGTCAAATGTCTGGGGGGAAATTCTCTGATAAGTGCAAACTGAACAGCCTATTTCCCTTTCGTAAACCCCCCCTCTGTCTGTACACTGAACTGTTCGGATTGCAGGTCTGGGGCCACTAATGATCCAGCACAGCTGACATACATGACATTCCTAATACCCCTCCCCCTCCTCTCCACCATACTTACTACAGACCGGCAGACTAGATCCTCCTTCTGCACCCTGACACAGGATGGGGGATGGGGGGACTTGTTCTCATGTAAGGTGACTGGATGAGATTTGGGGGTCACACTTGTCTTTGCTGGTATATGGAAGATCTCTTGTTGGTGGTAATGGAGGTGAACCCGGCAATGAAGCAGATCTACAGTACACCTCCCATTACTGTTCCCTCCATGGTCCCGAGGTCAGATCTCCAAATCACTCTTCTCTGTCCTCCACCCCCCGACAGAGTGCCCCCTTCTGGGACATTTTATCTTGTAGCTTTGTGGTCATTAGACCTCACCAGGCAGTTGTTGGTGACAATCTGTCCAAGAGTGGTCTTTATTGTCCCAGACCGTCACTGCATCCTTTCACCCCTCCCCCTCACCAATCTATAAACACTGTGCACCCCAAACACTGCACCCCCTCACATTGCTGACTTAAAAGATAGATCCCCCCTCAAATCCCAGCCCCCCCATGTACCAAAATACCATTAATAATCTTTCTATTTATCTTTCACCCCCCTTACCATAGCTGGCTGTATAATCATTTCACTTCCTGGACACACCTTGGGATGTGACACACCCTGCATCATCTACCCTCCCCCTTCCTTCCACCCACCTCACCAGGTGCACATTTTTCCTATGCAATCACTGATCACCGTTCTCACTAAATACACAGCTATAGATCGTTCATTTGGCAGAGTGTGCAGGAGCTGAGCGATCAGATAACAGCCGATGTGGATAAAGCTGTAATATTGAAATCAGGAGAAGTGTGTCCTGGGTTCTGTAATGATCACCATACACTAGACAATCTGATGATGGTACATCTAAAGGAAATTGTACAATCAGATTGTCTAGTGTATGGCCAGCTTCATAGAAGTACATAGGAGGGAGTGGATGGAGTCACTCAGCTGTGAAGCCGCATTCACATCTCTGTGTAGCGGGAACTCACATTACCCTATGAGGGTTTTTGGAGCATTTTTGCTAATCACGCATAAGGTAGACCATTCATTTGAATAGGCTGCCCTATGCGCAACAATCGCCCCAAAGAAGCTCCAGAAATGTGGAGTGTGGGGCGTTTTTACATCACTTTCTCTGAATGGCTGAGCACCAATCAGATAGACTCTACTGTGTTCCGGGTATGAGACAGGAAGTCTCGGCTTGAACCCGGAACACAGTGCTGTATACTGTATGTAGCCTCAGCCATATACAGCTTATACCGCACAACCAGCGGCCTCACATGTTGGTGAGGGACATCGTGTGATTGGACCAGCTTGGCCCAAACTATGTAAAGTGGATGAAAATCTGGAGCTCGGCTTTAATGGATAGAAAGCATTCCAGTCATTGTCATAGATTAGGACTGACCTTGCAGAGTGGGGTACACTGACCTCATTTATCTGTCAGCCGGTGCTCTGTGACCTCCACCAGACGGCCCAGATCTGTTATATAAAGATCCGATTTTTTCCTGATTGGCTCTTGGCGGCACCACTTCCTATCTAGCTCCTTCTGCGTTTGACGCTGTGCTCCACGCTGGTTCCTCTGATTGTGAGGCTAACGCCCAGCCGGATGATCCATCCACCCGCCCACGCTGCATAGCATTGTACTGATGATCCATGGGGCACTGGCAATGACCTCTGACAAGAGAGGGCCGGACCGGGATGCAGCACAGCAAAGGTAGGGCAGGCCTGGCCATGACAGTGTGTCTAGGACACACATTTACAATTTTAAGGGGTGTGGCTTAGCGCAGCGGGCCAATCAGGAGACAGGGGGAGTGGCCATATAAAAAAGGGGGCGTGGCTAGGACGGACATTCGGCGGGCAGTAACACATGAGGAGGCAGGTTTTTTACTCTGCTCCTCGTTTTCTAAATCCAAGATGGCGGACGTCCGGGACCTCATGGTCCAATTGAGAGCAGCAGCAGCATCCCGGGGACCAGACTGGCTTCAGGAACAAGTCACAGCCGTGCTGGCTGAACAAGGAAGGCGAGGGGAGACCACGCGGGCGGCGGTGGAGCGGCGATCGATCGACGGACGGCGGTCGACAGGAGCCAGGCGAGCGGCAGGATTTCCAGGCCGCCTGCAAGGTACTCTCCGGGGGCGAATGCTGGGCCATCCAGGGTCACTAGGAGCCCGAGGGGGGAGTACTCGACCCCCCCGGCAAAAAGGGCGCAGAAGGAACAGACAGGAGGGCCTAGGCGGACCACACGCCGCGGGGCTCAGGCGGGGGGGGCCACGGGCCTACAGGGTGCCGCATCCCCAGGTAGCAGAAGAGAGGAGCAGGCTGCAGATCCCCCTGCAGCTCTGGACGAGCAGAGAGGGGGTAGACGGGACAGAAGGACACAGTCAGCAGCAGCAGCAGCATCCAGGGATATTCACATGGAAGAACCAGCAGGCCCATCCACTATGCTGACCCCCCCCAGCAGCTCTGCACGAGCCGAGGGGCAGAAGTTCAACACCCAGGAGAGGGGCTGCAAAAAAGGGGGGTAATACACCCAGGAGGATATCGGCCGCGGCACTCCCAGCAGCTCTGAACGAGCCGAGGGAGGAGGACAGAAGGATTAGTGATTTGACGGCTGCAGCTGGACCATCGGGCAGCTTGGCACGCAGCACGGCAGGTTGGCGGACGCCACCTGGCGGAGGTAGTCAGGGGTCACGTGGCGGGAGTGGTGCCGGGACCGGCCCAACCGCACAGGAATGGGTGGAGGGGGGGGCGGCGGGTGGGAGGGAAGGCACTGGCCAAGTCAGCGGACAGACGGAGGCATGATACGTCCAGGAGTCCCTCCCCAGAGGGATTGCCGCTTTTGTTCCGACAGGAGGTTGAGAGCAGGTCGGAAGGAGAAATTTCAGAAGAAGAGGAGCTCGTCCACAAGCACCGGTGGTAATTGGAACAGCAACGGAGCGAGGGGTGCCCGGTCGGCCCGGTAAGTCATGTGACAATTTAGCATTTACAGCTGTATTACAGAACTTAATGGGGGTTGTATCTGGTGGGGGGGGGCTGCCCCTCCGGCACCGCTGTTGGCAGACACATACCAACCGCGGGCAGGGAGCAGGCCTACAGTGGGGTCCGGCGGTCAGATACAGGAATTGCTAGAGGGCCTACAGGCGTTGGTGGGACGGATTGAAGGAGGACAGTCGTCCGCAGGGGGGTCAGGTGAAGGCACCGTGGGTACAGCACAAGTAGCAGGGCCGGCCGCAGCAGCTACGGCAGTGCCACAGGACACCGTAGCAGGTGAAGTGGCAGAGAAGGTGAGTACAATGGAAAAAGGGGGGACAGAGGCGACTGTCATAGCGGACATTGTGCGGTTGGCAGACGCTGCAAAATGTGAGGTGTATGTTTGCTTCGAGGGACCCCTAGGCGCTCACCTGAAGCAGGAAACGAGAGAGAAGATATGGAAGGGTGAGTATGTAGAGATTTTCTCCCAAGTGTTTCAAAAAAGGAAAACGGGGCGGAGAGGCTGGTAACAAAAGGGACGACTCCGGGGATGGGGGAAAGGATGCTTCCTTTTCTAAATAGATACCCGGACAGGGCGGCGGCGTTGTTACTAGAGGGAGGTTTTAAGCACGGTTTTCATATTCCGTGCACATTAACAGTCGTCCCTCCTATGGCCAATAATTTGAGATCGGCATTGCAGCACCCGGCGGTGGTATCCGAAAAATTGGCCAAGGAGGTGGCTTTGGGTAGGATGGCGGGGCCATTTGAGGTGAAACCAATAGAAGATTTAGTAGTATCCCCGTTGGGGGTGGTCCCTAAGAAAGAACCAAACAAATTTCGTTTGATTCATCATCTATCGTTTCCCAAAGGGGGATCGGTAAATGATTTCATTGACCCAGAAACCTGTACGGTTTCGTACACGTCTTTTGACGCGGCTGTACGCTGGGTGCGACGTTATGGAAAAGGGGCATTGATGGCTAAATCGGATGTGGAGTCGGCGTTTAGACTTCTCCCGGTTCACCCGGCCAGTTTTAGGTTGCTGGGTTGCCATTGGGAGGAACAGTTTTATGTGGATATGTGTTTGCCCATGGGCTGTTCTATATCATGTGCACTGTTTGAAACATTTAGCTCCTTTTTAGAATGGGTGGTCAGGGACGTTGCGGGTATTGAATCCGTCATCCATTATTTGGATGACTTTCTCTGCGTGGGCCCTCCTTCTTCCAATGTGTGTGCGATACTGTTGTCCACGTTGCAACACATTGCGGAGAGATTTCGGGTGCCTCTGGCAGCTGATAAGACGGAGGGTCCACGGACAGAGCTGAGCTTCTTAGGTATAGTAATTGATTCCATGAAAATGGAATGCAGGTTACCTGAAGAGAAGCTCAGGGATTTACAAAAGGAGATCAGGGAGATACATGGGGGCAAGAAAGTGCAGCTGCGTACGTTGCAATCCCTGTTAGGAAAATTGAATTTTGCATGCAGGATTATTCCCATGGGGCGAATATTTTGCCGTCGGATGTCTTCAGCTACGGCTGGGGTCAAGGCTCCCACGCATTACATTAGGCTGCGGAAGGAACATAGGGATGACCTGCAGGTATGGTATCAATTTTTAGCAGAGTTTAACGGAAGGTCGGTGTGGATGTCTGGTCCGGTAAGTAACTTCGACGTGGAGTTGGTGACAGACGCCGCAGGATCTACTGGGTATGGGGCGGACTTCCAAGGACGGTGGAGTGCGGAACCGTGGCCCCGGGCTTGGGTAGAGGCTGGGTTTTTACGTAACCTGGTGCTCCTGGAACTCTTTCCGGTAGTACTAGCGATGGAACTGTGGGGCGAGTCATGTCGAAATTTGAAATTACGTTTGAATTGTGACAACATGGGGGTAGTGCAGGTCATCAATAGCATGTCGGCGGCTTCGCCACCTGTCATTCGGCTGATGCGACAGTTGGTGTTGCGCTGCTTGCGATTGAATGTGTTTTTATATGCTGTACATATCCCGGGGGTGGAGAACACACTGGCTGACTCTTTGTCTCGGTTCCAGTGGGACAAATTCAGGGCTCTGGCGCCAGAGGCACAGAAGGTGGGAGTTCCGTGCCCAGCCTGGATATGGGATTTGGCACTAGAATAGCGGCAGGATGGATACAGAAGTCGGTGAGTACGTCCACATGGGCAGGGTACCAGAAGGTGTGGAGAGAGTGGGGAGAACTGATGCAAGAAGCAGGTGTGGGTGAGTATGGGTCGTCAGGTCGTCTGTTGGTGCTATATTTGGTATCCAGGAACATGGAAAGGGGGCAATCGGTATCGGCTATTGAGAAGAAAATGGCGGCTTTGGCCTTTTTGTTCAAATTACAAAAGAAAGTAGATTGGACAAAGGATTTTTGGGTGAAACAGGCCATTAAGGGTTACAGGAAAGAAAACAGGACTAAGGACACGAGGCGGCCGATTACATTCAAAAACTTATTGGATTTGGGGATACAGTTGGGATCGGTTTGCAGGGATAGTTATGAGCGTTTCCGTGCGGTTGCGGAAGTCCAAAACGGACCAAAAAGGTGTGGGGGTACAGATATCGCTGTATGCAGTAGAAGGTTGTGCAATGTGCCCGGTAAAAACGGTAAGGGATTTTGCGGGCATAAGGCCGGGAGGGGATGGCTCCTTTTTGGTACACGAGGATGGAGCTAATTTGTCCAGGTTCCAGTTTGTTGCTGTTTTGCGTAAGTGTTTAAAGGGGTTGGGGATGGATAGTTCCGCCTACGCCTCACACTCCTTCCGCATCGGGGCGGCCACTGAGGCCGCTAGGTACGGGCTGGATGAGGTGGATGTGCGACGGATGGGGAGATGGGAGTCCAGGCGATTCCGCACCTATATTCGGCCTCATGTAGTGTGGGAAGGTAAAAAATTAAAAATTTCAAAAAAACAAAAAAAGATGGGGTGTTAAGATGTTGTTGTTGTGCCCTTTACACTATGTTTGTCATTTCAGATCGCGGACATTAAAAATGACTGGATTTATCTGCGAACGAAATTCCCAGACACGTTGTTAGTCTGGTCGGACATAGTGGCAAGGACAACATGGCGTACGGCCAGGTCCGTTTATCGGATCAACAAAGCCAGAATTAGGGTGAATAAGGTGGTTGGGAGGTTTGTGACATGGCATGGGGGGTTGGTGGTACGTCACAGGGAACTTGAGAAGAATGTGGGCCTCTATGGATGTGGGCATCGACCTGTGGTTGTTGGGTCTGCAGGAGGGGATTCAGTCGGCCCTGCGGGTGTGGAGGTGCCTGCAAGGATGAGGTGTCAACCTTTTAGGCTATGGCGTGTTTGTTCGTTGGTCAGTGACGGAGCAGTTATGTAGGTGGTAAGTGTGTGTGGGGGGCTCATCATTAGATGGCCCCTAATTATCTCACTGCTAATCGTGCCAATCTCCCCCGGGACTAGAGATGTTATATATATATACAGTTACAGTAGTTATATATATGTTTTATAGTACTTAGCTCCGTCACTGACCAATCAACAGGGTTCGGTTCGTAGCAGAACATGCAAACAGGTAAAAAAAGAAGGTGTGGTCTATTATTTAAGTTAAAGTAAGGGGAAGTATTTGGCTGTATCAGCTGGTGGGTAACATCTAGGCTACACTAGTCATGTTCTTTATATGCCTGTCTTTTATCTTCACTATTGTGAGTACCCATGTGGCTGTTATCCAAATAAATTTCACTGCTAATCTCTACTAGGGATGAGCCGAACACCCCCCGGTTCGGTTCGTAGCAGAACATGCGAACAGCCAAAACATTAGTTTGAACACGCGAACACCATCAAAGTCTATGGGACACAAACATGAAAAATCAAAAGCGCTCATTTTAAAGGCTTATATGTAAGTTATTGTCATAAAAGGTGTTTGGGGACCCGGGTCCTGCCCCAGGAGACAAAAAAAAGTTTTAAAAACAGCCGTTTTTTCGGGAGAAGTGATTTTAATAATGCTTAACCACCTCAATACCAGGCATTTTCACCCCCTTCCTGCCCAGGCCATTTTTCAGCTTTCAGCACCGTTGCACTTTGAATGACAATTACGCGGTCATACAACACCGTACCCAGATGAAATTGTTATTTTGTCCCCACAAATAGAGCTTTCTTTTCGCGATATTTGATCACCTCTATGTTTTTTATTGTTTGCGCTATAAACAAAAGAAGAGGGACAAGTTTAAAAAAAAAACAATATTTTTTACTTTTTGCTATGAATGAATGAATGAATGAATAATTTGTATAGCGCTACAATGCGAACTGAATCACCTCAAGGCGCTGTATTGGTGCTTTGTTGTCAACCTTCTTAGAAGAGGTGGGTCTTGAGTTTTTTCCTGAAGGCCTGATGGTTTCCTTCCATGCAATGTAGGTTGGTAGAGTGTTCCATAGCCGAGGTCCTTGGACAGCGAATCTCCGTTCCCCCCTTTGATTTGTAGCGGGATTTGGGAATGAGGAGGAGGTTTTGATTAGACGATCGAAGACTGCGATTGGGTGTGTAGTGTTTTATTTTCTCGAGTAGGTATTGAGGAGCGTTTCCATGGGCGCATTTGTGGGTGAGGCAGAGGGTCTTGAATATGACCCGATTCTTTAGGGTTAGCCAATGTAGGCTCCTCAGGGAAGGAGAGATGGATTCCCAGGGTTTTTTCCTGTTATCAGCCTTGCCGCCGTGTTTTGGATAAGTTGTAAGCGCGCAAGTTGATATTCTATACTAAATATCCCCAAAATAATATAAAAAAATGTTTTCCTCAGGTTAGGCAGATATGTATTCTTCTACATATTTTTGGTAAAAAAAAAAATCACAATAAGTGTATATTGATTGGTTTGCACAAAAGTTATAATGGCGGCGATCTGCGATTTTTTATTTTTATTTTTTATTTTATTTTTTTTTTAATCGTGACTGCGACATTGAGGCGGACATATCGGACACTTTTGACACATTTTTTTTGGGACCATTGTCCTTTATACAGCGATCTGTGCTATAAAAACGCATTGATTACTGTATAAATGTGACTGGCAGGAAAGGGGTTAACACTAGGGGGCGCTGAAGGGGTTAATATGTTCCCTGGGAGTGATTCTAACTGTAGGGGGAGGGGACTCACAAGAGGAGGAGACCGATCGGTGTTTCTCTGTACTGAGAACACACCAACAGTCTCCTCTCCACTGACAGGACTGTGGATCTGTGTGTTTACATACACAGATCCACGGTCCTGCTGTGTTAACCAGGCAATCGCGGGTGCCCAGCGTACATTGCAGCCGCCGGGCAAGCGCATCGGGTGCCCAGCGACACGGAAGGGGAGGGCATCATATAACGCCCTCCCGTTACGAGAGCTGCGCCGCCTGGCCGTCAATTGACAGCCGGCGGTCGCAAAGCAGTTAAAGTAAAACAATAGAAGTGAAATATTCCTTTAAATCTCGTACCTGGGGGGTGTCTATAGTATGCCTGTGAAGTGACGCATGTTTCCCGTGTTTAGAACAGTCCGAGAGCAAAATTACATTTCTAAAGGAAAAAAATGTAATTTCAATACTCGCGGCTATAATGAATTGTCGGGTCTCGGCAATACAGATACAATTCATTGAAAAAAAAACAGCATGGGATCCCCCCAGTTCATTACCAGGCCCTTTAGGTCTGGTATGGATATTAAGGGGAACCCTGCGCCAGTTAAAAAAAAAAAAAGGCGTGAGGGTCCCCCCAAAAATCCATACCAGACCCTTATCTGAGCACACAACCTGGCATTACACAGGAAAAGAGGGGGGCCACCCTCCTGAACCAAGGGTTGTGGGGATGAAGCCCTTGTCCCCATCAACATATACAATGTGTGAGGGTTTAGCTCGGCAGCGGGTGTGTGTGACCCCCTGGATGGGTTCACAACACAAAATCAGGCACAGCAGACAGCGTTGTAAGTGAAAAAAAAAACTAAGTTGTGGTTTATTTATGCTACATGCAGTGAAAGATATAACAGCCAAACAAAAATAAATCCTGGTCAGCTTGACCACTTACTACACACTTAGATTCCCTGCCTAACAGTCAGTCATTGTAGTGTGTTTATATATAATACAGTTCATAGTATATAGTGCAGTCAGTGTAGTATATATGATACAGTGTAGAGTACTGTATTTATCGGCGTATAACACGCACCCCAAGTTTAGGAGGGCATTTTAAGGAAAAAAGTTTTAGGAGGGAAGTTTAAGGAAAAAAAAAAACTTACATTTAAGTGTCATTTGCAGCCTTGCCCAGCGTCATTGCAGCTTGCCCAGCGTCATTTGCAGCCTTGCCCAGCGTCATTTGCAGCCTTGCCCAGCGTCATTGCAGCCTTGCCCAGTGTCATTTGCAGCCTTGCCCAGTGTCATTGTAGCTTGCCCAGCGTCATTGCAGCTTGCCAAGCGTCATTTGCAGCTTTGCCCAGGGTCATTGTAGCTTGCCAGCGTCATTTTCAGTCTCGTCCGGGTTTAAATTTCCCGCCGCCGAGACGCTCTGTCGCGTGCTCCGCCGAAAAAGACTGAAGCGCGGCCGAAAAAGACCGAAGCGCCCCCCGGAAAAAGCCGAGCCGGCTGTTTCCGGAGCGAGGGAGGCGGGACTACGAGCAGAGCCGAACAGCTCGGTCTTTTCCGGCGCCGCTTAGTTTTTTTTCGGCCGCAATTCGGTCTTTTTCGGCAGCGCTTGCTATTTTTCGGCGGCGCTTGCCATTTTTGTCACTTTTTTGGGGGGTATCGGCGTATAACACGCACCCACGACTCTCCCCCGATTTTAAGGGGGAAAAAGTGCGTGTTATAGACATGTGCACAAAAAAATTTTTTTTTTTTTCGTTTAGTTTCCGTTGATTCGTAACGATTCGTACATTCGTAAGTCATCGGTGTTCGGATTCGTAACGATTCGTACATTTGTAAGAGTTATCTTTTCGTTGATTCGTTTTTTCGTTAGTTTAATTTTCGGACGCATTCGTATTTATTCTAACATTCGTAACATTCGTAGATTCGTAATCAGAGCATAATTCATAATTTTATGTAATGCTATTATTACATTTTAATAATTTACGAATCTAAAAAAAAAGTTACGAATCGAAAAAAAAGTACGAATGTACAATTTTTTTGTTCAATAGAGACAGAAAATTACAAATCGAAAAAAGAAAAAAAAAAAAGTTACGAATCGCTAAAAAAAAAGTTACGAATCGAAAAAAAAGTTACGAATGTACGAATTTTTTTGTTCGAAGCACGTTTAGCAGCACCATTGTAAGGGACACGGATTACCAATTCAACAAAAAAAAAAGTTACGAATGTACGAATTTTTTCGTTCGTTTTAGTTTTTCGGATTCTCTTCGTTAGTACATTTGTTGTTTCTAATTTGTTTTTTTCGGATTTTCGTTGTTTTTCTGATTCGTTCGATTCGAATGATTCGTTAATCGGTTTCGAACGATTCGAATGATTTGTTATTCGGATTCGTACGATTCGAACGATTCGTTCATTCATACGAAAACGAACGAACGAAAATAACGAAAAAAAACAAAACAAATTGCACATGTCTAGCGTGTTATACGCCGATAAATAGGGTATATAGTGCCGTGCAAAGTATATAATAGTGTATTGAAGGGGTTAAAGGGAATTAAAGAATTAAGAAAAAAAGGCGTGGGATCCCCCCAAAATCCATACCAGGCCCTCGTTATCTAAGCTCTTGTGTTAAAAAGTGTATAAAAAGGTTGTATTCTGTCCAATAAATCATTCAAGATTCATACAAGCTATTGCCGGCTAGCCTTGTATTCAATGCAGCTATAAGATCGTATCTCTCTGATGGTCAGACTGGAGGAAGCAGCATTACTGACGGAAGCGATCAGCGGAGTGTGGGATAGGATCTGTCACAGTCTAGCAGCTAGATTTGCTATTGTCCTTCTCAAAGGACCAAAGAAGGGTCAATCGACTACGGAATCTGCTATTTTCCATTTGCTTTCATCAGCTAATCTCTCAAGCTTATGCGGTAAAGAAAAAGGCTCTGTCTTTTCCGGTAATGGCTGTTTCTACCAGAAGAATAGATGCTTCATCAGGCTTCAGTAGCTCGGGTCTGCAGGACTACAATCTGGTATTCAGTTATGCGGCGTACACACGGTTCGAATTTCCGATGGAAACAGTCCAATGGAAGCCTTTCATCGGATTTTCCGACCGTGTGTACGCCCATCGGTCTTTTTCTGTCGGCATTTCCGACGGACTTTGGATTGAGAACCTGTTCTTAATTTTTCAGACGAAAAACCTTTATTTTCCGATCGTGTGTATGCAATTCCGACACGCAAAATTCCGACGCATGCTCGGAAACAATTTGACGCATGCTCGGGAGCATAAAACTTCCCTTTTATAGTGCCGTCGAATGTGTTTTATGCCGTGGTGTTATTGACGGTCGGAATTTGGTGTGACCGTGTGTAGGCAAGACAGTTTGAGCGAAATTCTGTCGGAATTCCGACGGGAAAACCATCAGAGCTTTTTCCGACGAGAATTCCGACCGTGTGTACGCGGCATTACACTTTTTCAGGATTTTACCAGGTGAATGATAAAGCTGCTGAGGATGACGTTTTTTGGTTGTAGTGGTTGCAAGCTGCCTGTGTGAGGTCATTATTGGCCTATCGGTGGTTGATGTGTAACCCTCCACCCATGAACATGCCTTTAGGACATCTCTAGAAGTAAGAATGGATAAGGCTGCTCTGTGATTTATAATAAAAAAAAACTGGAATACTGACTTACCGTATGTACTCGAGTATAAGCCAACCCGAATATAAGCCGGGGCACCTAATTTTACCACAAAAAAATGGAAAAACTTATTGACTCGAGTATAAGCCTAGGGTGAGAAATGCGCAACTACTGTATGCTCATTTGCAGCCTTGTGCCCATTTGCAGCCTCGTTGTGCCCATTTGTAGCCTCACTGTGCCCATTTGCAGCCATAGGTCCTCCGAACTTCAAACTTGGTAGTTAAGGGTTCCTAGATGCCCCCTATCTGCAGCCAAAACTTGGGGTCTCTGCAGTGGCGTACTAAGTGGGGGGCGGGCCGCCCCGGGTGCCACACACTGGGGGGTGTCAGGCCAGCGCCCTCCCCCTCCGACTGAAGAAGAGACAGCCCAGTGTGTTAGGCAGTGGCATTGCGGGCGAGTGGCAGTGACCCGGGACCCGGCGCAACTATCCCCTTCTCTCTGTGGTCGCACCGTCGCGGACGGTTCTGATCAGTCTCGGCAGCACAGCGGCTCTCATAGCCGAGCAGAGTAAAGCCGCCTCCCCCTCCTCCTGCATGCACAGCACTGTGACTGTGTAGACATAAAGGAGGAGGGGGAGGCGGCTTCACTCTGCTCGGCTATGACAGCCGCGGCGCTGCCGAGACTGTTTAGAACCGTTGTTGTGTCTTGTGTGCCACAGAGAGAAGGGGATAGTTGCGCCGGGTCCAGGGTCACTGCCGACAGCGACAGGTGTCACTCGGGTGCGGCTCGCACCTCCCCTCGCAATCCCACTGCCTCTGCCTCTCTTTTCTGAGGTACATTATAGGTGGGGTCTTTACTCTGGGGGGGGGGGGGGGGGTTCTGTACTGTAGGGAGGTTCTGCACTGTAGGGGGGTTCTGTACTGTAGGGGGGGGGGTCTGTGCACTGTAGGGGGGTTCTGTACTGTAGGGGGGTATGTGCACTGTAGGGGGGGTTCTGTACTGTAGGGGGGGTTCTGTACTGTAGGGGGGGTTCTGTACTGTAAGGGGGGTTCTGCACTGTAGGGGGGGGTTCTGCACTGTAGGGGGCTTCTGCACTGTAGGGGGGTCCTGCGCACTGTAGGGGGTCCTGTACTTTAGGGGGGTCTGCACTGTAGGGGGTCCAGAGCTGTGGGGGGCTGTGCAATGTAAAGGGGTGCAGAGGTACAAGGGCTGTGTAATGTAAAGAGGTACAAGGGCTGTGTAATGTAAAGGGGTCCAGAGGTTCAGGGTGCCGTGTAATGTAAAGGGGTCCAGAGGTTCAGGGTGCCGTGTAATGTAAAGGGGTCCAGAGGTTCAGGGTGCCGTGTAATGTAAAGGGGTCCAGAGGTTCAGGGTGCCGTGTAATGTAAAGGGGTCCAGAGGTTCAGGGTGCCGTGTAATGTAAAGGGGTCCAGAGGTGCAGGGTGCTGTGTAATGTAAAGGGGTCCAGAGGTGCAGGGTGCTGTGTAATGTAAAGGGGTCCAGAGGTGCAGGGTGCTGTGTAATGTAAAGGGGTCCAGAGGGGCAGTTGTGGAGAGGGGGTACACAGTAGTGACAGAAAGATATTGAAGGATGCAGGGGGCACAGTGGGGTGTGTTTACATTTTAAGGTGGGGTGGGGGGTGCCATATATAGGATCCGCCCCGGGTGCCAAATGCTCTAGGTACGCCCCTGGGTCTCTGGACTCAAAGGGTCCTGAAATTACATTGCTGCAGATGGACACAGTTGACCAACTTTGGGGCCCTGTATCTCGGGGCCACTTAATGCTAGGAACCCCAAATTTGTTATGTAGTGCTAGTTCCACTGGGGTTCCTAGCACCAAGTGGCCCCGAGATACGGGGCCCCAAAGTCAGGTCGGAAAATGTCAAGCACTCTTCTGCAGCAGAGAATGACATTGTCCGAACCGACTTTGGGGCCCCGTATCTCGGGGCCACTTGGTGCTAGAAACCCCAAATTTTGATATGTTGTAGTGCCAGCACCAAGTGGCCCGAGAAAACGAGGCCCCAAAGTCTGGTCGGAAAATGTCATTCTCTGTTTTAGAAAAGTACTTGACTCGAGTATAAGCCGAGGAGGGGGGCACTTTCAGCACAAAAAAATGTGCTGAAAAACTCGTCTTATACTCGAGTATATACGGTAACTGATAAATCAGTTTCTTGGAGAACATCACAGGACACAGAGATTTCCTCCTCTAAATTGGGGTTCATTGCTACAAACAGATGTACTTCCTGTATGGGAGGAGTTATACCTGGGAGGTGACTTCCTGTCTTTTTTTGCCAGTGTCCAATCGCCTGTAGAGGTTTCATAAGGTCACTCTGTGTCCTGGGATTTATTCCAAGAAATGGATGTTGCAGGTAAGCCACAAATCCAGCTTTTGTAAACCTAAAGGGACCTTATTTGGCTTTCTTTGCCAGAAGATAAAAAACGAAACAGAAAAAAAAATCACTCAAAATAAAACAGACTTTACATTGAAAATATCAAACACTGTGCTAATGTCCCAGTACAATTCTGGGACATTATCCAGTAACAGACAAGGGATGTGTCTGGATGGTGACTGTATCATTGTGTGTGTCAGCAGGGGCGTTACTATAGGGGGTGCAGCAGTCGCGAGAGCAACCGGGCCCTGTGCTGCAAGGCCGGTGGCAGCATAGGCGGTTAGGCACCGGGCGCACGGGTGGCTGGAGGTGGGGGGTGACAAGCAGAGCTCCATACTCGACTACCGCACTGGCTGCTCTACACAGATGTTGACAGGTTTTTCTGGGAGATATGTCCCCTAAGGACAGGGACCCCATCTCCCCTGGGGACAGGGGCCAGTTCTCCCTAAAGGACAGGGACCCCATTTCCCTTGGGGACAAGGACCCCATATCGAGGACAGGGACCCTCCATTTGCCATGAGGACAGGGACCCCTTCTCACCTGAGGACAGGGACCCCATCTCCCCAGGGAACAGGGCCCACTTCTCCCCAGAGGACAGGGACTCCATTTCCCTTGGGGGCAGGAACCCCTTCTCACATGAGGACAGGGACCCCATCTCCCCTGGGGACAGAGCCCAGTTCTCCCTAAAGGACAGGGACCCCATTTCCCTTGTGGACAAGGACCCCATCTCCTCTGGGGACAGAGCAAACTTCTCCCCAGAGGACAGGGACCCCATTTCCCTTGTGGACAAGGACCCCATCTCCTCTGGGGACAGAGCAAACTTCTCCCCAGAGGACAGGGACCCCATTTGTCGTGAGGACAGGGATCCCATTTGCCGTGAGGACAGGGACCCCTTCTTACCTGAGGACAGGGACCCCTTCTCACCTGGGGACAGGGACCCCATCTCCAATGGGGACCCCATCTCCCCAGGGAACAGGGCCCACTTCTCCCCAGAGGACAGGGACCCCATTTCCCTTTGGGGGCAGGAACCCCTTCTCACGTGGGGACAGGGACCCCATCTCCCCTGGGGACAGGGCCCAGTTCTCCCTAAAGGACAGGGACCCCATTTCCCTTGGGGACAAGGACCCCATCTCCTCTGGGGACAGAGCAAACTTCTCCCCAGAGGACAGGGACCCCATTTCCCTTGTGGACAAGGACCCCATCTCCTCTGGGGACAGAGCAAACTTCTCCCCAGAGGACAGGGACCCCATTTGTCGTGAGGACAGGGATCCCATTTGCCGTGAGGACAGGGACCCCTTCTCACCTGAGGACAGGGACCCCTTCTCACCTGGGGACAGGGACCCCATCTCCAATGGGGACCCCATATCCCCAGGGAACAGGGCCCACTTCTCCCCAGAGGACAGGGACCCCATTTTCCTTTGGGGGCAGGAACCCCTTCTCACGTGGGGACAGGGACCCCATCTCCCCTGGGACAGGGCCCAGTTCTCCCCAAAGGACAGGGACCCCATTTCCCATGGGGACAAGGACCCCATCTCCTCTGGGGACAGAGCAAACTTCTCCCCAGAGGACAGGGACCCCATTTGCCGCGAGGACAGGGACCCCTTTTCACCTGACCTGAGGACAGGGACCCCTTCTCACCTGGGGACAGGGACCCCTTCTCACCTGGGGACAGGGACCCCTTCTCACCTGGGGACAGGGACCTTCCATTTGTTTAGATACAGCATTTGTTATTTCGGATAAGTCGTAACTTTGGATAAATTTGTATTTTTTATGTTCGCTAACAGACAAATTTGAAAGAAAATTACAATACCTATACCTAATTTAAGTTCGTTACTTTTTCAGATTTTCTAATTTTGGGATTTTCTAATTTAAAAATGTTCGAATTTACAAATATGAATTTTCTAATTTACGAATGTATGAATTTACGAATGAACAAATTTATGAATTTACGAATGAACAAATTTATGAATGTACGAATTTAGGAATGTACGAACAGCGATCATAACGAATGACCCGAATAACGAAGAAAAAAAAAACACGAATGAAATGAAAATGAACACATTTTTTGGCAGTGCACATGTCTACTGGAAAGGTGAATCAATCCTATAAAAGGAAATCCTCATCCGTATCTGATCTGCTGTGGGCGGTGTTAAGTTCTGTAAGAGTCCACGGCTTACTACGCATGCAAAGACTTGATGGAAAAGGGCAGGAAATGCCCAGGACACGCACAGGAAGTGACATCAACCTGATGGAAAAAGACAGGAAAATGCCCAGGAGGCGCAAAGCAAGTGACCTCAAACTTCCCTATATAAGCCCAGCCCAGACACAGCCAAATTGATGGATTATCTTCAGTCCCCCCTTGTTCCTGGGCTAGTGTGTGATCTGTCTGAACGTGTTGTGACCTGGAAACCTGTCTGACTACTCTTGATTGCTGCTTGCCATTGACCTCGGATCTGTACCTTAACCATTCTACTTCTTTGCCCCTTTTGTACTCAGCTGCCAGATTGGAACCGACCCCGGATTGGATCTCGACCATTCTTATTCTGATTAACCCTTTTATGCTTCGTTGCCCAACTGGACTTGACCTCGGCTCGGATCCCGGACTAAGGCATGCACGGTGCTCCGCACCCCTGGCACCCGTGCCACTCAGTGTCCATCAAGTCTCTGTCTCCATCTCCAGAGGCTTTAAGGACCCCGAGGTGCAAGGGAGGCCTCCCCACTACTTCGGTCTCACATCAGGTACACGGCCCTCGTGACAACTTCCTTCATCTTACATCGTCTATCCAATGTGGCCGGGGAAATATCCGGATAAATCTGCAAAATATTCCCAACCAGAGAGACTGATTGTGAGTTCCTAGCTGTTCCAAGAATGTCCTCCTCTACAAGGAAATCCTTCATACCGAGGAGGACGTCTCTCGGAGGCTGGTCAGGAGGTGGTTTAGAATGTAATGCCCAACATAGACGGTCCCAGGAAAATGCCTGGACAGTCTTTTTGTCTTTTTTTTTTTTGTTTTTGTTTCAATATTTTTTTATTGAGTATTTCAGATATGAACAGATTACAAATAAGATAAGACATTTCGATATACACAGTACACATCCGTGTAAGAACTTTTGAGTGGTTAATAATAACAAATCATTAGCTAATCAGTAGAAAAAAAACTAAAGCATGCGAAAATCAACGGGTCAAAGAAGCCTTACTTGTTGTTGTTCTTTTTTGGCCATATATATATATATATATATATATATATATATATATATGTGTTTGTCAAATATATTGCAGTGCATAGAGTTGATTGCAATGAGACCCTCGAACGTATAGTTTCTGTGGACTGGTCTCGTAACATCTGATTGAGGTTTATAGAGGTGTTGTTTTTCCAGTTGCGAAGTATCAGTATGCGTGTCTCCAGTAGGATGTGGGTAATGACTGGTCTGAAGTTGGGTGGGAATTTCTCTAAGTGAAGGATTGCCAATGCTGGGTCAGGAGGGGTTAAGATTCATGTTAGGGAGGAGATTAGTTGGAACATTCGGTTCCATAGGCTTTTTATATATTTTGGCATTGCTAGAACATGTGTGAGAGGTTTCCTATTTGCCTGCAGTCCCTCCAACATTGTGGCAATGTTTCTGGGAAATAGCCTGCTATTCTATATGGGGTGTAGCGCCATCTGTTTACCATTTTAATCATCAGTTCCCAATACTTAACACAACGTGAAGCTTTGTGTGTTTTTCTGAAAGCGTGTTGCCATTGTTTGTGGAAGGTGATGCCCAAGAATGTGTCTCCTATTTCCCAATTGCTACAGTTTTCTTAAAGCGGAGCTCCACCCTAAAGTGGAACTTCCGCTTATCGGATTCCTCCCCCTCCGGTGCCACAATTGCACCTTTCAGGGGGGAGGGGGGTGCAGATACCTGTATAATACAGGTATCTGCACCCACTTCCGGACGAGATAGCCGGAGCTGCCCCGCCCATATCCGAGGATGCCCCGTTGCGTCTTGGGAAACACAGTTCCCAGACACAACGGGGACCAATAACGACGCGCAGCGCGACTCGCGCATGCAGAGTAGGGTACAGGGCATTGAAGCCGCAAGCTTCGCTTCCTGATTCTCTGACATCGGATGGTGGCGGGGGCAGCCGAGAGACGAGCGATCGCTCGTCATTTTCTGCCAACACCGCTGGAACCTGGAACAGGTAAGTGTCCATTTATTAAAAGTCAGCAGCTGCAGTATTTGTAGCTGCTGACTTTTAAAAAAAAAAAAAAATTCAGATGGACCTCCTCTTTAAATGCTAATTTGTTACGGATGAGGTTGTAAAATAATGATATTGTTTTTAGGTTTTGTTTGGGTGTGAAGTAAAATTGCCATACTTTGGGCCGAATTTTTATCTTTGGACTTGAATGCTGTTGGAATCAAACATGAATGTTATATTTCTAAAGTTTCTACACATCTGTTTGTATAACCATGATCAGCCATATTGACACTTGCAATCCCACACTTTTAAAGGTACAGAGGAATGTGGCACCAAACAGAATCTGCATAGCAAAAGGAGTTATCTTCAGCCCACCTGGTGTGCATGAAGCTTCAAATAGATTGATGATGAAGATGGCCTAGGGCACATAGACTGCAATAATGTCCCCAGAAGCCCAGTAGACAGGACAGTCAGTAATATAAGGAGGATTGTCATGGGAACAATGATTGGTGCAAAGCAAATAGGATTGGCAATGGGGGGGGGGGGGGTTAATGAGTGAGTTTTGTTAAAAGGAATTGTTGCAGAGAGCGCTGTCTCTGTGTCTCTCTGCCCTTCTCTTGGATCACAGCTGATGGCGATCTATGCAAACCTCATGGCTTGGCGGCCATCTTGAGGCCTTCCCTTATGGATCATGGCGATGGCCCTCTCTCGGTCATCTGAGTCTAGCTGATGCTATAAAGCCTCATGGAGGGCCTTGTGATAAGTATCTTTGATATTCTTGTATTATATGTTTTGATTGTAAGCTTTTATGATATTGTAATGTCTTTTAATACTTTATGTTAGCGTTCCTGATTTCTTGGGAAATAAATAAGATAGTGTATTACTAGCAGCAGTGTGTGTATTTTCATAACTAACTTTATATCAGTGTGCCTAGCAGGGTTTAATAGACCAGCTAACTATGGGAATAGACATGTTAATAGTAGTTGTATACTTCAGCGATTTCTACAAATGCGATTTGAGGAAATGTGTTATTCGTAAACATGAGAACAGCTTATTGTTTGGCAATTGGTACTGTGTCATAATTTGTTCTGTGGATTTGTGCTGGGGTCCAGTATAGAGGTCTGATATGTGTGCGATGCCATGATTTACCAGATCCTTAGGAGGTTCAATGATAGCTTGTAATCTATTTCCTGTGTATCAGTGTGATTTTGGTTTAGGAGGAATCTCCATGCCATCAGTTAAATCTGCATAGGAGGGGAAAGCGTTTTTGTGTCCCATGGTATCCAGATTTCGCCCATAAGTAGTGATGTTAGGTCTTTCGTCGGGGATTTTGTCTTTTCTATGTCTACCCATAGTTGTGTTTTGCTCTTGTATAACCAGTATTTGATATGGTCTAGTCTAACTGCCCATAGGTAGTCGTATAGGTCCACTAGTCCTGCCCCTCCTACTTTCCTGTGGGAGGCAAGGTTATTGCAGGAGCTTAGATTTGACAGTTTTTTGAGGTAATGGTGCGGAATATATATACGATTTGTGGTAAGATCAACATTTTGTAGGCTGTTATTTTGCCTAGCCAGGATTTCCTTTTTTGACGTATCTTTTGGTTGGGTTTCCAGTTTGGTAATTAGCGGAATTAAATTAGCTTTAACTAGTGCAGAAGTATTAGTGTAATTCCCAAGTAGGTAATACCTCTCTTACTCCACATATATGGTGATTGTTTTTGTAGTATATTCCGTATGGAAGAAGTCGGTGCTCCTACATCTAAAATTAGAGATTTAGTGAAGTTAACTTTGTAATACGAGATATCGGTTAGGATTTTGTGGGCCTGTTTTAGGGATGTAAGCAGGTTGGTTTAAGAGCAGGATGACATTGTCCGCAAATAAGTTTATGGTATGCATGCTAGAGCCAAACTGGAAACCTGTAATCAAGGGGTGTGTCCTAACTGCTTTGGCTAGTGGTTCTATCATTAGATTAAAGATGATCGGTGACAGGGGGCACCCTTGTCTGGTCCCGTTTGATACGTTGAAGGGTGTGGATAGGAAGCCAGCTGAGTATACCTGTGCAGATGGGCATGAGTATAGGGCTAAAGTAGGTGTGAGTATGAAACCCTTAAAACCAAAACTTGGATAATACTATTTCCATGTAGGTCCAGCCAACCAAAAGTACCTTGCTATACAGTGGGTAAGCAGCGGGTACAATCCCAGTATACACAGTGGGTAAGCAGCGGGTACAATCACAATATACACAGTGGGTAAGTAGTGGGTACAATCTCAGTATACACAGTGGGCAAGTAGCGCATACAATTCCAGTATACACAGTGGGTAAGTAGCAGATAAAATCCCAGTATACATAGTGGGTCAGCAGCGGGAACAATCTCAGTATACACAGCGAATAAGTAGTGGGTACAATCCCAGTATAGACAGTGGGTAAGCAGCGGGTACAACCCCAGTGTACACAGTGGGTAAGCAGCAGGTACAATATCAGTATACATAGTGGGTAAGCAGCGGGTACAATCCAAGTATACATAGTGGGTAAGTAGCGGGTACAATCCCAGTATTAGGGGTGCAACGGATCAAAAAACTCACGGATCGGATCGATCCTCGGATCAGAGTCACGGATCGGATCAGCAAATAATTGAATTTGCAAAAACCTGTGAAAATTCCGCCACCATATAGTCCCCACTGTAATATCCACGTCATCTCCCCCACTGTAATATCCACATCCTCTCCCCACTGTAATATTGTCTGAGTATCGCAGAGTATTGGCAGGGTATCGGCTGGGTAATGCAGAGTATCGGCTGGGTAATGCAGAGTATCGCAGAGTATCAGCTGGGTAATGCAGAGTATCGCAGAGTATATGCTGGGTAATGCAGAGTATATGCTGGGTAATGCAGAGTATTGGCTGGGTAATGCAGAGTATTGGCTGGGTAATGCAGAGTATTGGCTGGGTAATGCAGGGTATTGGCTGGGTAATGCAGGGTATTGGCTGGGTAATGCAGAGTATTGGCTGGGTAATGCAGGGTATTGGCTGGGTAATGCAGAGTTTGTTTACAAGTGATCGCTCCGTCATTTGACGGAGCGATCACATTGTAAACAGTGGCCGGGTGTACCAAGATGGCCGCCGCTCCGGAGCTAGGCCAAAGCTGCGGCCTTTCCTAAGGCCGCCGGGTGTACCAAGATGGCCGCCGCCGCTCCGGAGCTAGGCCGAAGCCGCAGCCTTTCCTAAGGCCGAGGCCGCGGAGCGCTCCGGGGTGTGCCGATCCGAACGGGGTGACCCGTTCGGATCATGGATCGGCGACGATCCGTTGAACCCCTACCCAGTATACACAATGGGTAAGTAGCAGGTACAATCTCAGTATACATAGTGGGTAAGTAGCGGGTACAATCCCAGTATACATAGTGGATAAGCAGCGGGTGCATTCCCAGCATACATAGCGGTTAAGCAGCAGGTACAATCCCAGTATACACAGTGGGTAAGCAGCAGGTATTTGATAAGAAGATAGAGTGGTGCATGGCTCCATTCTCTATTCAGACTTCTTCAAAGGGAGTCAGTTCTCAGGTTTAGGTAAGGAATGCAGGAAGTGAACTAGTTGGCGTTGGCACCAATTGTCAAGCGCCAGGGCGCCATAATGTGCAGAGACAGTAGTCGGGGTGTGCCACTGTTGTGCAAATAGAAACTGTGAGGCTCTAAAGATTGTAGAAAAATTGATCCGCACTCTGGGTTGTTGCTCTTAAAATTCCTTTATTTTATTGAATAGCCACAGTGAACAAACACAGATTAAGTCAGTTAACGCGTTTCAGCCTATAGGGCCTTAGTCAAAACTTTAGTTATGACTAAGGCCTAAGGCACATTCTCAGGGGCTTCTGGCTTGGGAATGACTGCTATCTGGGCCCACAATAGGTCTTTTGGGATAGGATAGCCCTCCAAAATGGTGTTAAACACCTCCTAAGAAATGGAGTAAACTGAGGAATGAAAGTTGTAAAACACAAGGCAGTGCGGTCAAATGGACCAGGAGCTTTTCCAGTTAGAGTCGCGGATGCTGCATGAAGATGTTCAGCCACTGTGATCGGCTTGGCCAAAGATTATTTTTCATCTACCATCAAGGTGAGCATCTTTTCTGAAGAGGTAGGCTTTTATGTCCGCCAACTTGGGTTCCAACTGAGCACCTTCAAGGGGCATGTTTAAACGGCTCACGTAATAAGATCTGAATGTGGCTGCTATGCATGAGCTAAAGCTTTACTGCCTATACTACCATATTCATAAAAAAACAGCTGTTGTGTAGCAACAAATGTTTTGTCTTATAAAAGGGAAAGATTTTAGAGTTGTTCTCTAGTCTCAGCTATTTCAGTGTCTAATGATGGGAAGAGGTAGCCGTTTATGGTGCCATCCAAGACTAGACATGTGCAATTCGTTTTGTTTTTTTTTTCGTTTTTTTCGTTATATTCATTCATTCTTTATAATCTTCGTTTTTTGTTCGTTACTTATAAGCGATTATTGATCGGTTTGCGCAGAAGTTATATCGTTTACAAGATAGGGGATAGTTTTATAGCATTTTTATTAATAATTTTTTTTTTATTAGTAATGGCGGAGATCTGCGATTTTTTTTTTTGTGACTGCGACATTATGGCGGACACATCGGACATTTTTGACACATTTTTGGGACCATTGTCATTTTTACAGCAATTAATGCTATTTAAATGCATTGATTTCTGTATAAATGACACTGGCAGTGAAGGGGTTAACCACAAGGGGGCAGTGTAAGGGTTAAGTATGCCTAGGGGTGTGTTTCTTACTGTGGGGGGGGGGGGCGTGGCTGTCAGCTAGTGAATTCTGATCTCTGCTCCAATCACAGGGAGCAGAGATCAGCATCACTAGTTGCTAGGCAGAACGGGGAGATGCTGTTTATCTCGGCATCTCCCCGTTCAGCCTTCCCGTGAGACGATCGCAGGGGTCCCCGCGGCGATCGAGTCCGCAGGGACCGCGGTCGGCCTCATGGAGGTCCCGACCGGCGCGGGAGCACGCCGCTCCCGGCGCGCTCCCGATGGCATGGACAGGCAGAAAGGAGGGACTTATATATACGCCCTCCTGCCTGTACGTGCCATTCTGCCGACGTATATCGTTGTGCGCCGGTCGGCAAGTGGTTAAAAAAAAAAAAAGACACCCTGCAAGGCAAAGACATAATGAGCTAGTATGCATAGCATACTAGCGCATTATGAATGACTTACCTGAAAACGAAGCCCCCGAAGCGGTCCTCATCCACGATCTTCTGCGTCGCCATCAAACCTCCCCAAACTTCCGGGTCTCGCCGATCCAGCGCTGTCATTCGCTGGAGCGGCAATGACGTCACTCCCGCGCATGCGCAGGAAAGCGGCATATTGCCGTGAACCCAGCATGCGCAGTGCGCCTGCACGCCGCTGTCTACGGCGCATGCGCCGTAGACAGCGATGCCTTTTCTTTTCTAAATATCTCCTAAACCATGTAGGTTTAGGAGATATTTATTGGACCTACAGGTAAGCCTTAATCTAGGCTTACCTGTAGGTCAAAGTGGTTTGTAAGGGTTTACAACCACTTTAATAGATTTCTTAGCAGAACAGGACACGTGGTTTGCTGAAAAGAAAATGGCTGTTTAACTCTTTGTGTGTCAAAGGAATGTCTGTGTGGCTGAAAATGTGATGAGAGCTGTGTGTGTGTGCGCTGAAGAGATGTCCTTAGGATGAGAGCAGGAAGTTCAAAAGGGCTCCCTCCAAGATGAAATTACTTTTTATGAACTAGACATTCCAAAATTGCCGCCGAAAGATAGGCACACCTTTCTTTCTCTTTAACTCCACCCATCAAAAGGAGGGTGTCACGAGTGGAAACATGAGCATATAACATCTGGTTCACTTTAAACACAGCAAGAGTGAAACCCTATCTACAGAAATGGGGGGAAGGGATTTCACATTGAAAAGCCTACAGAATCCCAAAATATCAGTTTCATATTTTATAATGTCCAACAAACATCTAAAACAGCTTTTAGAACTTAAACCCAGCTGAATATCACATCTGAAATGTATTAAAAACAAAAACTCATTCACACTAATTAAAAGGGAAACTCTGCAGAGAGATATTGTTTAAACCAAATTAAATTTTGAATATTAAGAATATAACAAGTACCTTGAGACCATGCTCTCTGAAGATACAGCATGGTGAATCAGGAGAGTCATAACTAAGCAGACAATGTGCATCTGTCTGTAATTGCAAAACCATCAAACAGATATAGAGAACATCAAACATATCAGGCCAGGTTGGACAACAATCGCCCAGGTCACATCTGGGCAATAAGCCCATAATTGTCATGTCTCAAGCCAATTATTAAGTATAATTGTCTGGCATTGTTCAACCCTGCTGATCAGGCCAATGAAGCTCCCACTCCAGGAGGGAGGTATTTCCTTCCCAGAAGGATAGGAGAAATTACAGGGGAAGTAACTAGTAAGGCACATATATTGTCCATAACCATGCCTACCATTTTTGGCATAATGACAATCTAAAGTACAGAGCAATGTCACATAAAGGGAGTATTGCACATTGAGTTTAGAATTGTGTTGCATTTTGTAAAGCCAGCAAAGCAAGTACATGCTATAATATGCAGTCTAACCTATAAACCAACTACACAGAGGAAGCATATCTTTGTTATTTCCAAGTGGGACACCCTGAGGATCAGGCACAAGTTCCCTGTTCACTCATCTCATCCCCTAAAGTACCCTCTCCAAGGTTTGAGAGTAGAGGAAATTAGATAATGTGATATGAAGTTACTGGCAACGTGTCCTCCCAGGTGCTCCAAAAATGGAAGGAAAAAAAAAAAAAAGGAGAGGAGGGCAATAAGGGGAGGGAATGGGATCCTCTAGACCCCTGTGAAGGTTTGTTGCTGGCCCCTACCATCTATCCCCTCTGGAAGTGTTCCAGGGAAAACTTAACGACAGTAAGTCTCAAAAACTGAGTCAGGGACCACAATCACATGTCTATGATTTGTTACTGTTGGGTGTCACAGTCTCTTGGATGGTGTCATACTCTTCTGTGGGGTCTGTCAGCAGGAATAGGGTGTGCAGTGCTGGGGAAATCTAGCCAATTCTATGCCCATAAAATCAAATAAGGCATATAGTCCTGGATTTTTTTGGCGAGAA
Source organism: Lithobates sylvaticus (assembly GCA_028564925.1). NCBI lineage: Eukaryota > Metazoa > Chordata > Amphibia > Anura > Ranidae > Lithobates > Lithobates sylvaticus. The sequence goes on along the minus strand of CM053027.1, from coordinate 631,672,298 downwards.
AGTGCAGTTACCATTCCATAAAAAGGGTGAAATTGATTGCCTCGTTTATATGTCAGGCTATGGGAACTGAGCTTGTCCAGTAGAGGTCTAAGGGATCCTCTCATTTGCAGAGTTTTCTTGGAAACATCTGGGAGAAGATGAATTTGGGTCCCATCAAAGTCCAACGGTCCCTTATGTCAGGCTCTCTCTGTAGGATGCCTTCTTTCAGGGTAAATGAATGCAGGCAGCATAGTACATGGCGGGATGGTAATGGCCTGTTGACTCTGTCAATAGTAATTTCAGTCTGAGGTGGGCACTCCAGATAGCTATTGAAGATGTCAGTGACTGTGGCCCACAGATCAGCTTGTCCAATGGCCTTTGGGATTCCCCATAGCCGGATATTCTTGAGGTGGCTGTGGTTTTCTAGATCCTCAATAAAAAAAGATGTAGTCATGGTATTTTTGAACTGAGAGCATCCTGTGAGGTCTGGACAGTGGTGGCAACAATTCTTATATCAGTATTGTCCTGCACTGCATCTGCCAGTTTACCATCTCTTTTTGCCACTTCTTTATTGAGGATTAGCATGTCTTCCCTAAGGGCCATTTCAATCCTGCTCACTAGCATCTCATAGTCCTCCTTGGTGTTCATAGTGGGCAGGAAAGACTAGGGCACATTCCCCTGGAGTAGCTGAAGTCAGCCAACTGGTATCAGATCAGGGATGGGGAGGTGAACTCACTGCGGTCTATAGCTGATTGAATGGATGAGAGGGGTCCCTGTGGTCTCATTGAGTCAGTGCTGTAGTAGTTAGCGAGGGCCACCATGTCTGCGTCTTTCCCTTAGAGCATGGGAGCATATTGTTTCCCCATAGCTGGTATCTGGAGACAGTGTAAAGGAGCGTGGAGGCAGGTCACTGATTGGGGAGAGGAAAGGCAGGTTGTGATCCCAGTTGGGCTCCTCTGTCTGTAGGAGCGCCAGGTACTGTGCTGGAGTGAAAGGGAGCATACAAGGTTTAACAGGATTGGCTGCCGGCACCACCTTGCCGGTCACAGGAGGAGAAGCAGTTGGCTGCAACTGTTTCAAAAAACAGTCAATGGCAGTGGAAGAGCAGTATTGCTGTGACTTCGCAGGCTTCTTCTTGTGGGTTGTCACTCCATGGATATGGACAGGGGCCGGTAGGTGACTGCTGTATGGCTGTAAATGGTAGATAGCTCAGGAGCTCAGCCATGATTCTGCTCCCCCCAATGCAAAGACCACACCCCATCCCTGCACATCTTAATCTGGTAACAAAGTTTTAAAAAGCTTGAGCATGGCTGATGTTAAATCACTGACTGTTTCCGGGACACCCCAGATCCTGAGGTTATCATGTCTGTTACAGTTTTCTAAATCTTCTAGTAAGTTTACTTCTTAAAGTGGTATTATATTGTTTTTCTTCGGATTAGCTTGTTGATGTGGGGTGTGAAACTTCTGAGACACCCCAAACCCTTTCAGAGTTGCTTATCCGATACTGCCTTAATATACCTCTTACTTTCAGTGTTTCCTTCCTGTATCTAAAAAATATTATTGTGAATCCTCTGGTGCCCGATATAGGATTTCTTCACTGTAAAATCTTTGTCACATTCAGAACACTGCTATGGCTTCTCTCCAGTGTGAATCATCTGGTGTTTAATAAGTCTGGTCTTCTTTGTAAAAGCTTTGTCACATTTAGAACACTGATATGGCTTCTCTCCAGTGTGGACCGCTTAGTGTCTAATAAGCTCTGCTTTCTAAATAAAATCTTTGTCACATTCAGAACATGGATAAGGCTCATCTCCAGTGTGGCCCCTCTCATGTTTGATAAGCTGTTTCTTCTCTATAAAAGCTTTGCCACATTCAGAACACTGGTATGGTTTTTCTCCAGTGTGGACCCTCTGGTGTATGGTAAGCTCGCCCTTGGTTGTAAAAGCTTTGCCACATTCAGAACACTGATGTGGCTTCTCTCCAGCGTGAATCCTCTGGTGTATTAAAAGCCTTGACTTGACTGGAAAAGCTTTGCTACACTCGGAACACTGATATGGCTTCTCTCCAGTGTGAATCATTTGGTGTTGAATAAGATTTACCTTCTGTGTAAAAGCTTTGTCACATTCAGAACACTGATAGGGCTTCTCTCCAGTGTGGGTCCTCTGGTGTGTGATAAGATTTATCTTCTTTGTAAAAACATTTCCACATTCAGAACACGGATATGGTTTTTCTCCAGTGTGAACCGTCTGGTGTCTTAAAAGCCTATACTTGACTGCAAAAACTTTGTTACACTCAAAACATTGAAATGGCTTCTCTCCAGTGTGAATCCTCTGGTGTTTGGTAAGATGTGGCTTCTGTTTAAAAGCTTTATCGCATTCAGAACATTGATATGGCTTCTCTCCAGTGTGAATCCTCTGGTGTGTGATAAGATTTGGCTTCTCTGTAAAAGCTTTGTCACATTCAGAACATGGATATGGCTTCTCTAGATTGTGAGACTTTTGGTGTCTGAGAAGGCTGGATTTCTCTGCAAAAGCTTTGGGACATTCAAGGCACAGATATGGCTTCTTTCCTGTGTGAACACTCTGGTGTTTTGAAAGCTGTGACTTGAGTGTAAACACTTTGCTACACTCAAAACACTGATATGGCTTCTCTCCAGTGTGAACCGTCTGATGTCTGATAAGATGTTGCTTCTGTGTAAAAGCTTTGCCACATTCAGAACACAGATATGACTTCTCTCCTTTGTGAACCTTCTGGCGTGTTGTTTGATTTGCTTCCATTGTTAAACTCTCATCACGTTACAAGCAAGATATATCTTCTCTGTGACTCCTCTTGTGTATACTTTACTGTAATACCATTGCGACTTCTGTTCTGTTGTCCTCTCAGGCTGGATTAATGTTGAAGAGCAACCAAAACATTAATGCCATTTAGAACACTGATAAGACTTGTCTCCAATGTCACTCAGTTGTGCTTATGAAGACCAACAAATCACCCGTCAATCCACCTGTACAAAGACAAATATGAAGAAAAGACAAAATTATATAAATATAGCTAAATTCTATTAAAGTTGATTCTTAGGTTTTAACTTTTCTTAGTAAATATATTTAATACACAAACTAATATACCGTATATACTCGAGTATAGGTCGACCTGAATATAAGCCGAGGCCCCTAATTTACCACAAAAAAAACTGGGAAAACTTATTGACTCGAGTATAAGCCGAGGGTGAGCTACTGTAAGTGGAAAAGAGGGTCAGCAAATGCCCATCTGCAGCTGCATGTCTCCCTGTGTCCTGTACATACCCTCCTGTGTCCTGTACATACCCTCCTGTGTCCTGTACATACCCTCCTGTGTCCTGTACATACCCTCCTGTATCCTGTACATACCCCTCCTGTGTCCTGTACATACCCCCTCCTGTGTCCTGTACATACCCCTCCTGTGTCCTGTACATACCCCCTCCTGTGTCCTGTACATACCCCTCCTGTGTCCTGTACATACCCTCCTGTGTCCTGTACATACCCTCCTGTGTCCTGTACATACCCCCCTGTGTCCTGTACATACCCCTCCTGTGTCCTGTACATACCCCCTCCTGTGTCCTGTACATACCCCCCCTGTGTCCTGTACATACCCTCCTGTGTCCTGTACATACCCCCCTGTGTCCTGTACATACCCCCCCTGTGTCCTGGACATACCCCCATGTGTCCATTGCTGCCTACGTTTGCCGATCTGCTTCCCCTGGGTCCTGTGTATGCCTCCCTGTGCCACCTGTGTCCACCGATCGTTGGATGCCTCCCTGTTCGATCTGTGTCCTGTGTCCCCCATTGCTGATCCTGCCAATCAGCGTGTAAGGCACCATTCCAATATACAAAAGCCGCGCCTCCTCCTCGTCCTCATCCGTGATAGGAGGAACACTCTGTTTTCCCAGCAGTCAGTGTTCAGTGTTCCGCCTATCACGGACATCCTCTCATCCTCGTCCATGAGATGAGAATGACAGGATGTCCGTGATAGGCGGAACACTGCACACTGACTCACTGCTGGGAAAATTAGTGTTCCTCCTATCACGGACAGGGAGGAGAAGGAGGCGCGGCTTTTGAACACTGCCGTCTGTCTGCATGACATGCTGATCATGTAGGCAGATGGCGGTGACTCAGGTATAAGCCGAGGGGGCACTTTCAGCCCTAAAAAAAGGGCTGAAAATCTCGGCTTATACTCGAGTATATAAGGCACATGTAATATACAGTGCATGTTTACATTTTAGTATTGTACCTTATAACACCATATTGCTCTATTATGGTATAAGAGTGTCTATTACATTTTTCTGCAGTTGAATATCATTCTTTTATCTCATTCAGAGCATTGTGCTGCATTTCTAGCACAGGGAAGGAAACATTAGAAGCACTGTGCTTAACCTTGTGAAACTGGCATGGCTACTCTTTGTTTTGAACTCAGACTCCTTGGCACAAGATGGGGTGAGTACGTAATATGATTTAAAGTGTTATTAAACCCTAACATTTATAGCAGATTATTTCAGTACTTACCTTGTACCTTACTTTTCCATCATCTTATTTAAAATCTTAGGTGTAGGCCTTGGAGGTTTAAACTCATAAAAAAGGTATGGGATTACCTTCATCCTAATATCATCCTAGTCCGTCATCCTTCATCCTATCAAGAGAAGATTTAGGGGCATCCCTCATATGCCCACTACAAAGGAGCTGAAGGTCTATCTCACTACCCAAGGATTGCAATCATGTTTTGTTAAAAAAATAAACAAATTTTATTAATCAACAATTAAAATCGATCAAGACATTTTACCATAAGAATAAAACAATAAAATAAATTGGTTAAAGTAATGCCCTGTACACACGGTCCGACATTCCGATGACAAAATCCGTCAAATTTTTTCCGACGGATTTTGGGCCAAACTTGTCTTGCATACACACGGGCGCACAAAGTTGTTGGAAAATCCGATCGTTCTGAACGAGGTGACGTAAAACACATACGTCGGGACTATAAACGGGCCAGTAGCCAATAGCTTTTGTCACTTAATTTAGTCTGAGCATGCGTGGCACTTTGTCCGTCGGAATTGTCTACACGCGATCGGAATTTAAATGATCGGATTTTGTTGTCGGAAAATTTTAGATCCTGCTCTCAAACTTTGTGTGTCAGAAATTCCGACGGAAAAAGTCAGATGGAGCCCACACACGATCGGATTTTCCGACAACACGATCCAATCGCACATTTTCCGGCGGAAATTCTGACCGTGTGTACAGGGCATTACAATTCCAAAATCATCACTGTTCCAAGCTGGTGTTGCTGGAAAGACACGGTCCTCAAACAAGGCTGAGGATATCCGTGCTTTTGGGAGGACTTGAGAGCTGTTTGTTTTATTCTTGTGGACATCTGGTGAAGGGATGGGCAGGAAGTCGAGTGATGGCCCCCACTCGACTCTATGCACTTGGGAGGACCGGAGCAATGCTGACGTAACTTGATGTTGATGGGGACAAGGGCCTCATCCCCACAACCCTCGGTGGTTGTGGGGGTCTGCAGGCAGAGGGGCTTATCGGAATCTGGAAGTCCCCTTTAACATGGGGACCCCCAGATCCAGGCCTCCCCCCTGTGTGAAATGGTAACGGAGTACAAATGTACTCCTACCATTTCACAAAAAAAGTATCAAAATGTTAAAAAAGACAACACACACTTTGGGACAAGTCCTTTATTAAAAAATAAAAATGTCCCATGGAGTCCATTCATCTTCTTCTCTCGCTCTGCCGATGGACCTAAAAAACAAAAAAAAAAAATGTTAAAAAAGACAAGACACAACAACAAAAAAAAAACAAAGCCGCGACCGACCCGCCTCCAAAGGAGGCACCCGCCGTATGATGTGTCTTCACTTTGACAGTTCTTATATAACTGAGGGTGGGGCCACACAGTAACATTACCGGGTGACCCCGCCCCCTCTGACGCACAAGGACTTCCCCATGGCTTTCCCAGGTACGTAAACAAGTGACCCCTTCCCCTCTGATGCCCCGAGAAAGCCATGGGGAAGCCCCATGCGTCAGAGGGGGGCGGAGTCACCTGGAAACATCAATGTGTGGCCCCGCCCTCAGATATATATGAACTGTCAAAGCGAAGACACATCATACGGCAGGTGCCTCCCATGGAGGTGGGTCGGTCGCAAATTTGTTTTTTTGGGGGGGGGTTTCCAGTCCATCGGCGGAGTGAGAGAAGAAGATGAATGGACTTTGTGGGACATTTTAATTTTTTTTTTTAATAAAGGACTTGTCACAAAGTGTGTCTTGTCATTTTTACCATTTTGACACTTTTTTTGTGAAATGGTTGGGGTACATTTGTACCCCGTTACCATTTCACACAGAGGTAGAGGCCGGGATCTGGGGGTCCCTTTGTTAAAGGGGGCTTCCAGATTCCAATAAGCCCCCCACCCGCAGACCCCCACAACCACCGGTCAAGGGTTGTGGGGATGAGGCCATTGTCCCCATCAACATGGGGACAAGGTGCTTTGGGGGGCTACCCCAAAGCACCCTCCCAATGTTGAGGGCATGTGGCCTGGTACAGTTCAGGAGGGGGGAAGCTCTCTTGTCCCCCCTCTTTTCCTGCAGCCTGCCAGGTTGTGTGCTAAGATAAGGGTCTGGTATGGATTTTTGGGGGACCCCCACGCAATTTTTTTTTTTAAATTTTGGTACAGGGTTCCCCTTAATATTCATACCAGACCTAAAGGGCCTGGTAATGGACTGGGGGGATCCCATACCGTCTTTTTCAATCACTTTTATCTGTATTGCTGGGACCGACAATTCATTATAGCCACGAGTACTTTTAAATTACCTTTTTCCCTTTAGAAATGTCAAATGCGCCACTTTACAGGCATACTATAGACACCCCCCAGGTACGAAATTTAAAAGGAATATTTCACTTTTATTGTTTCACTTTATGCATTATTAAATTCACTGCTCCTGAAAAAACTGACGTTTTTAAAACTTTTTTTTTGCATTGATACATGTCCCCTGGGGCAGGACCCGGGTCCCCAAACACTTTTTATGACAATAACTTGCATATAAGCCTTGAAAATTAACACTTTTGATTTTTTATGTTAATGTCCCATAGACTTTAACGGTGTTCCGGCGGCTTTCGAATTTACCCTGAACAACGCATATTGTTCTGCAGAACATCTGAACAACCAAAGTTTGGCCCAAACTCATGCTCGGGCCGAACCGTTCCCCCATCCCTACTTGTAAGCAAAAAGTTCCAGAAAAGTCCTGGTCTTAAAGTGGTTAAAGAGTTGGATATCAACTGGGCTTCATTCATGTACCAGGTCCTATCAGTGCATTGAGGTATTAAGGATGATATGGTAGTAATCTCTGCACAGTGGTCAGACCGTGGGATAGGCTGTATATGAGATCTGAGCAGATTAGGGGAAGATGCACGTGGGAGATATAGTCTATCCTCAAAAAGGATTTATGGGAGTAGGAGTAAAAGGTATATTTGCGCTTTAGTGGGTTCCATTCTCTCCAAGTGTCAAGCAGGGAAGCCTGTTGTAGCAAGTTGCAGAAGGACAGGGAGGGAGTATGCGCTTCAGGAACATAAGGAGGATATTTATCTAGGGGAGATTGTAGCACTTGGTTGGAGTCACCACAAAGTATTAGGGCCCTCTTACGATGTGTCTGAACATCCTGAAGTAAGTGGGAAAAGAAAGAATTGGGATTATCATTGGGTGCACAGTAAGAGACTAGGGTGGTGTCTGTATTCTGGAGTAGACCAGCTAGAATTAGATAGGGACCCACCAGATCATTGTCTCTGGCAAGGTGAGGGTAAAGGTGATGGAATAATGAAAAGCCAATAAGACCCCACAGTGTTTTGTGCGTGCGGAGGCTAGTAATACCTACGGATAACGATAACTTAAATAGTGGGGGGGGAGGGGCGAACGTGTGGCAAAATGGGATTCCTGGAGAGCCACAATTCCTATTTAACCACTTTCAGACCGGACCAATTTGCAGCCAAAGGACCAGGCCCCTTTTTGAGATTCGGCACTGCGTCGCTTTAACTGACAATTGCGCGGTCGTGCGATGTGGCTCCCAAACAAAATTGACGTCCTTTTTTTCCCCACAAATAGAGCTTTCTTTTGGTGGTATTTGATCGCCCCTGCGGTTTTTATTTTTTTGCGCTATAAACAAAAAAGAGCGTCAATTTTGAAAAAAAACGCATTATTTTTTATTTTTTGCTATAATAAATATCCCCCAAAAATATATAAAAAAACATTTTTTTTCCCTCAGTTTAGGCCGATACGTATTCTTCTACATATTTTTGGTAAAAAAAAAAAATCGCAATAAGCGTTTATTGATTGGTTTGCGCAGAAGTTATAGCGTTTACAAGATAGGGGATAGTTTTAAAGCATTTTTATTAATATTTTTATTTTTTTTACTAGTAATGGCGGCGATCAGCGATTTTTATTGTGACTGCGACATTATGGCGGACACATCGGACATTTTTTACACATTTTTGGGACCATTGTCATTTATACAGCAATCAATGCTATTTAAATGGATTGATTCCTGTATAAATGACACTGGCAGTGAAGGGGTTAACCACAAGGGGGCAGTGTAGGGGTTAAGTATGCCTAGGGGTGTGTTTCTTACTGTGGGGGGGGCGTGGCTGTCAGCTAGTGAATGCTGATCTCTGCTCCAATCACAGGGAGCAGAGATCGGCGTCACTAGTTGCTAGGCAGAACGGGGAGATGCTGTTTATCTCTGCATCTCCCCGTTCAGCCGCTCCGTGAGACGATCGCGGGAGTCCCCGCGGCGATCGAGTCCGCGGGGACCGCGGCCGGACTCACGGGGGTCCCGACCGGCGCTCCCGGCGCGCTCCCGATGGCACGGACAGGCTAAAGGAGGGACGTATATATACGCCCTCCTGCCTGTACGTGCCATTCTTTCGACGTATATCGTCGTGCGCCGGTCGGCAAGTGGTGTTTCTTACTGTGGGGGGGCGTGGCTGTCAGCTAGTGAATGCTGATCTCTGCTCCAATCACAGGGAGCAGAGATTGGCGTCACTAGTTGCTAGGCAGAACGGGGAGATGCTGTTTATCTCGGCATCTCCCCGTTCAGCCTTCCCGTGAGACGATCGCGGGTGTCCCCACGGCGATCGAGTCCGCGGGCCTAGCGACCGGACTCACGGGGATCCCGACCGGCGCGGGAGCGCGCCGCTCCCGGCGCGCTCCCGATGGCATGGACAGGCTTAAAGGAGGGACTTATATATACGCCCTCCTGCCTGTCCGTGCCATTCTGCCGACGTATATCTGTGTGCGCCGGTCAGGAAGTGGTTAAGGGACGCGAAGGGCTGGAAGGCCTTGACCCTTTTAAGAGGAGAGTTGAGACCTTTGACATTTAACAATAAAACGTTTATGGGGGCCATGGGTAGAGCAGATTATGGTATGTGGAGTCTGGACAGTCGGCATGTGAGTGATCTCGAAAAAAAGGAGAAGGGAGAGAAAGAAAGAATAGGAGAAGAAACCAGAGCATGTAATATAGGGTCAGTACGTAGTGTGTGGGAGGTGAGTGGTCAGTATAGGCACCTTGCTCAGTTTTCCAAAATTGGCACAATTTTTACACTAGGGACTTTGCCCTTTCAAGAGCAGTCCCTTTCCTCTGCACATGCGCGGTTCCACCTTCAGATGTGCAAGCAATTGTACCGGGAGTGGTCTTAAACTTACAGACACTGGCCACATAGGACACAATTAGAAAAGCTCTCTCCAAATACTAGAAGTACAAGAGGTTTTTCCTCTTTCAGGAGTTAAACGCTCCAGGTGGTGGGACACCAGTAGGCCTCCCCTTCCAATAATCACCAGGTCTAGGTTATGAATACCCTTGGTAATTACTTTAGTTAAGCAAATGGAGGACCTTATACACAAGTGGGTGGGGGTGGCAAACTTGGCCAACTCTCAGGTGGCTTAAGGCAAAAAGGTGGCAATTGAGATTCCCTCGATGAGCTTTGTCAGCATTGGTCCTCTACTGTATTACAGAGTCATTATAATAAAATAAAAAAAAACAGATGGAATGGATGCCCTTTGATGGTGAACACCTATTTGCCAATGCTTTGCATACATTTATCCACATTATTATTGGAGGAAAATGTATTTCTGTGTCTTCTGTGTCTGGGGTTAATAAGAATAATTTTCATCTCGTCCAAGTGTGACAGCAGGCAGGTAAAATCGCCTGGTTGTGTCCAAGATGGCAAATGCGTGTGGCGCTGACTCCTGATGAGCAGACGCTATTATTTTTTCAAAATTAAGTTGTCGGAGGCCACAGTTGGGCTTCAGGCTAATTTCTCGAAATTACTGGTTTCCGTACCAGTCCAGAGGGGTTGCACTGGGTTCTCCTTGACCGCAGGTGTCGCTGTCACCGCCGGCAAGAGTAGAAATGCAGTTTTGCTGGATGCATTGAATGCCACCTATTGCTCGGAACCAGCCCAGTGGGAGTGTTTTCCTGCTGTGAATTCTGGGGGGTGGTATTTAACCACTTCAGCCCCGGACCAATTGGCAGCCAAAGGACCAGGCACTGCGTCGCTTTAGCTGACAATTGCGCGGTCGTGCGACGTGGCTTCCAAACAAAATTGGCGTCCTTTTTTCCCCACAAATAGAGCTTTCTTTTGGTGGTATTTGATCGCCCCTGCGTTTTTATTTTTTGCGCTATAAACAAAAATAGAGCAACAATTTTGAAAAAAAAATTCAATATTTTTTGCTTTTTGCTATAATAAATATCCCCAAAAAATATATAAAAAAAAACATATTTTTTCCTCAGTTTAGGCCGATACGTATTCTTCTACATATTTTTGGTAAAAAAAAAAAATCGCAATTAGCGATTATTGATTGGTTTGCCCAAAAGTTATAGCGTTTTTAAAATAGGGGATAGTTTTATAGCATTTTTATTAATATTTTTTTTTTTACTAGTAATGGCGGCGATCAGCGATTTTTATTGTGACTGCGACATTATGGCGGACACAGCGGACATTTTTGACACATTTTTGGGAGCATTGTCATTTATACAGCAATCAATGCTATTTAAATGCATTGATTCCTGTATAAATGACACTGGCAGTGAAAGAGTTAACCACTAGGGGGAGGGGAGGGGTTATGGGCTGTGACGTGTGTTGTGTTTTTTTACCATTAGGGGCGGGGCTGACGTCTGACGTCATTGATCGGCTTTCCCGATGACAGGGAACAGCTGATCAATGACAGGCAAAGTAGGAAGCACTGGGAGAGGTTTGTTTACACAGACCTCTCCCCGTTCTTCAGCTCTGTGACCCGATCGCGGGACACCAGCGGCGATCGGGTCCGCTGGTCCCGCGGCCGTGGTCACGGAGATTCCGACCGGGTTGCGAGCGTGCCGCCGGCGGCGCACGCGACCCACGGCTACGTGGTTCTGCCTAGCCGTGCCTTTCTGCCGACGTACATCGACGTGAGGCGGTCGGGAAGCGATTAAGGTGCCAACGCCAGGTTGGCAGGGTCCTTTTTTTTTTTTTTTTTTGGTTTTGGGTCCCTCTTGACCCAGACCCCATGGCCCTCCTGGCCTGGGGTGTGGAGCTATGTATCCTGTGTCTTGGGGCTGGCTGGCCCGAGGCAATGCAACTGAGAGAATGGGCCGTTTTTGAAGCCTACTGATCCAGGGATGGTCTGGTGCCATCTCATCTGAAGGGAGAGGCCCAGAAACTGAAGGACCCAGGGGAGGCTTCTTTCAGGAGAGGACCGTGCGCAAGGCTGGTTTCTCTGAAGGAGCCTGGTGACTTAGTTGAAGGACGCAACCCGGATCACTATACCTACAGTACCGCCAGTTCGGCTGAAAGAGACTGGTATTGTATGGAAATATTCTCAAATCTTTCAGTGACGCTTAAATTCAACCAGCATCAAGTGGCCCCGAGATACATTGCCCCTAAGTCGGTTCGGGGGGGGGGGGGTTCATTTTCAGCACAAAAAACTGTGCTGAAAAACTCGGCTTGTGCCAGCTCACTAAGGGTGAGGGTCTAACACTCATGCAGCTTAGTCCAGAGGCAACTTGTGTCTCTGTGCACCATTCAAGGAATTCTACTGCCAATTCAGGAGTGAAGTTAATATTTGAACTGTTCTAACTCGTCTGTGCCTTACTAAAGCGGGGGTGGAAGAAGCGGGGGTTAAACCAGCATTTACTGTAATGAACTAACTAGCAGCTCCCAAGGGAGTAGTGTGCTTCAGTATATACAATACATCTCCTCTAATAGTATATACAATATATCTCCTCTAATAGTATATACAGTATATCTCTCCTCTAATAGTATATACAGTATATCTCTCCTCTAATAGTATATACAGTATATCTCTCCTCTAATAGTATATACAGTATATCTATCCTCTAATAGTATACACAGTATATCTCTCTGCTAATAGTATATACAGTATATCTCTCCTCTAATAGTATATACAGTATATCTCCCCTCTAATAGTATATACAGTATATCTCCTCTAATAGTATATACAGTATATCTCTCCTCTAATAGTATATACGGTATATATCACCTCTAATACTACAGTATATCTCTCCTCTAATAGTGTATACAGTATATCTCCCCTCTAATAGTATATACAGTATATCGCCTCTAATAGTATATACGGTATATATCGCCTCTAATAGTATATACAGTATATGTCTCCTCTAATAGTATATACAGTATATCTCCCCTCTAATAGTATATACAGTATATCTCCTCTAATAGTATATACAGTATATCTCCTCTAATAGTATAGTATATCTCTCCTCTAATAGTATATACAGTATATCTCTCCTCTAATAGTATATCTCCTCTAATAGTATATACAGTATATCTCTCCTCTAATAGTATATACAGTATATCTCTCCTCTAATAGTATATCTCCTCTAATAGTATACACAGTATCTCTCTCCTCTAATAGTATATACAGTATATCTCCCCTCTAATAGTATATACAGTATATCTCCTCTAATAGTGTATATACAGTATATCTCCTCTAATAGTATATACAGTATATCTCCTCTAATAGTATAGTATATCTCTCCTCTAATAGTATATACAGTATATCTCTCCTCTAATAGTATATCTCCTCTAATAGTATATACAGTATATCTCTCCTCTAATAGTATACACAGTATATCTCTCCTCTAATAGTATATATAGACAGGACATTGCATCTAGGGCACAAGTCACCCAGAGCCATGTCTCAGGCCAGCAGTGAAGACCTCACAGTCCCTCTGTCACCTTCTCCGGTTTCAAAGAGCGGCAGCGTGCAGTCCCTTAGGGACCATCCCCAAATTGACGGCGGAACTGAGGCGCAGGGGTGTGTCTTTCCCCGCTACAGCCAGGAAGGCCGAGCTCTTCAAGCTCCTCCTCCCTCCGGCAGCCGTAGCCGGGTCCAGCACCCAGCAGGCGTCCCTCCAATCAATATCCTCCGCCATCTCACAACTCCACACCTTGGTGTCATCTCTTCCTACCACGGTCACAGATGTCCAAACCAGAGTGGCACACTTGAAGGCTCGCCCAGCCACTGCTATCCCTGACCTGACCACAGTTCAGGTTCTGACACCCCTTCCTTCAGGTACCACAGGGTGGAGTCCCATTGTCTACCCATCCCATTTGGTTCCAGCCAGCATTAGGAAGGACATCCTGGGTGGCAGGGACAGCAACCTTGCATCTCTCCTTATTTCGGTCCACGATCTGGCAGAGAACAAAGCTTACACCTGGGGAGACACGTCAGTGGTCCTTAAAGCAGAGCTCCACCCTAAAGTGGAACTTCCGCTCATCGGATTCCTCCCCCTTCCGGTGTCACCTTTCGGGGGGAGGGGGGACAGGATACCCATCTTTGACAGGTATCCTTTCCAACTTCCAGAAGTCCGGCCGCGCCCGCGATGCGGCCGTGACGTCACCGCGGGGCTCCCTCCTCCCTCGGCCGCCGGGCTAATAGGAGAGAGGAGCGGGGCCTCTCGCATGCGCAGTAGGGTTCCCGGCGTGAAGCCGAAAGGCTACACTGCCGGGTTACCATACCCGCAATGGCAGCGGCAGCACCCGACAGCTGATGGAGACATCGAGGGACTGCAGGACAGGTAAGTGTCCATTTATTAAAAGTGTAGTGTGTCCTTCGCGCCGCTATGTAATCATATACTAATAATCACTACAAGTGCTAAAGTGCAAATGCTAATAATAGTGAATACAATAAAGGTGTTAAAATATTGTGATAAATATCGGAACATAAATAAATGAATAAAATTCTGTGTCATAAAAATTGCTACCTGCCGCAGAGTCTAAAATGTGCACCAACACACTTAAATGTTATATTTATACTATGCGCTGAGTAAGGATGGGCCCGGTGCTCGATGCGAACCCACGTTCGCATCGAGCACCGGGCGTTCGCTCGCTCTGCGAGCCCAGAACTATTTTGGCCGCTCGCATCACGTTCGTGTGATGCGAGCGGCCCCGCAATGCATTGCGGCCGGCGCGGCCGACGCAGTGCATTGCTGGCTGATGATTGGCCAAGCATGCACTGTGACCCCGCATGCTTGGCCAATCACAGCCCCGGAAAATCGAAGAGCCATAATTGGCTACAGGCAGGACGCCTGTAGCCAATTACAGCTCAGGGGCTGTAGTACACGCCCCCCCCCTATAAAACGCCGCCACGCCGTCTGCGCCGGTCACATGCTGTTCCGGCGCAGATTGAGCAGGCAGATTCTGTGACACTCTGCTGCATTGAGATAGTTAGATAGATTCACTTACAGAGATTGAGTTAGATAGATTCAGTTACAAAGATTGATTGACAAAGAGGGGCTTGTAGTGTGCTCGTGGCAGGCAGGCAGAGCTCCTATATTTTGTTACCAGAAGCACCTATAGGACTTGTAGTGTGTTCGTGGCAGGCAGGCAGAGCTCCTATATTTTGTTACCAGAAGCACCTATAGGACTTGTAGTGTGTTAGTGGCAGGCAGGCAGAGCTCCTATATTTTGTTACCAGAAGCACCTATAGGACTTGTAGTGTGTTCGTGGCAGGCAGGCAGAGCTCCTATATTTTGTTACCAGAAGCACCTATAGGACTTGTAGTGTGTTAGTGGCAGGCAGGCAGAGCTCCTATATTTTGTTACCAGAAGCACCTATAGGACTTGTAGTGTGTTCGTGGCAGGCAGGCAGAGCTCCTATATTTTGTTACCAGAAGCACCTATAGGACTTGTAGTGTGTTAGTGGCAGGCAGGCAGAGCTCCTATATTTTGTTACCAGAAGCACCTATAGGACTTGTAGTGTGTTAGTGGCAGGCAGGCAGAGCTCCTATATTTTGTTACCAGAAGCACCTATAGGACTTGTAGTGTGTTAGTGGCAGGCAGGCAGAGCTCCTATATTTTGTTACCAGAAGCACCTATAGGACTTGTAGTGTGTTCGTGGCAGGCAGGCAGAGCTCCTATATTTTGTTCCCAGAAGCACCTATAGGACTTGAAGTGTGTTAGTCCCATTACACACACAGAGCTATATTTTCTTCCCAGAAGCACCTATAGGACTTGAAGTGTGTTAGTCCCATTACACACACAGAGCTATATTTTCTTCCCAGAAGCACCTATAGGACTTGAAGTGTGTTAGTCCCATTACACACACAGAGCTATATTTTGTTCCCAGAAGCACCTATAGGACTTGAAGTGTGTTAGTCCCATTACACACACAGAGCTATATTTTCTTCCCAGAAGCACCTATAGGACTTGAAGTGTGTTAGTCCCATTACACACACAGAGCTATATTTTGTTCCCAGAAGCACCTATAGGACTTGAAGTGTGTTAGTCCCATTACACACACAGAGCTATATTTTGTTCCCAGAAGCACCTATAGGACTTGAAGTGTGTTAGTCCCATTACACACACAGAGCTATATTTTGTTCCCAGAAGCACCTATAGGACTTGAAGTGTGTTAGTCCCATTACACACAAAGAGCTATATTTTGTTCCCAGAAGCACCTATAGGACTTGAAGTGTGTTAGTCCCATTACACACAAAGAGCTATACTTTGTTCCCAGAAGCACCTATAGGACTTGAAGTGTGTTAGTCCCATTACACACACAGAGCTATATTTTGTTCCCAGAAGCACCTATAGGACTTGAAGTGTGTTAGTCCCATTACACACAAAGAGCTATACTTTGTTCCCAGAAGCACCTATAGGACTTGAAGTGTGTTAGTCCCATTACACACACAGAGCTATATTTTGTTCCCAGAAGCACCTATAGGACTTGAAGTGTGTTAGTCCCATTACACACAAAGAGCTATATTTTGTTCCCAGAAGCACCTATAGGACTTGAAGTGTGTTAGTCCCATTACACACACAGAGCTATATTTTGTTCCCAGAAGCACCTATAGGACTTGAAGTGTGTTAGTCCCATTACACACAAAGAGCTATATTTTGTTCCCAGAAGCACCTATAGGACTTGAAGTGTGTTAGTCCCATTACACACACAGAGCTATATTTTGTTCCCAGAAGCACCTATAGGACTTGAAGTGTGTTAGTCCCATTACACACACAGAGCTATATTTTGTTCCCAGAAGCACCTATAGGACTTGAAGTGTGTTAGTCCCATTACACACACAGAGCTATATTTTGTTCCCAGAAGCACCTATAGGACTTGAAGTGTGTTAGTCCCATTACACACACAGAGCTATATTTTGTTCCCAGAAGCACCTATAGGACTTGAAGTGTGTTAGTCCCATTACACACAAAGAGCTATACTTTGTTCCCAGAAGCACCTATAGGACTTGAAGTGTGTTAGTCCCATTACACACACAGAGCTATATTTTCTTCCCAGAAGCACCTATAGGACTTGAAGTGTGTTAGTCCCATTACACACAAAGAGCTATACTTTGTTCCCAGAAGCACCTATAGGACTTGAAGTGTGTTAGTCCCATTACACACACAGAGCTATATTTTGTTCCCAGAAGCACCTATAGGACTTGAAGTGTGTTAGTCCCATTACACACAAAGAGCTATATTTTGTTCCCAGAAGCACCTATAGGACTTGAAGTGTGTTAGTCCCATTACACACACAGAGCTATATTTTGTTCCCAGAAGCACCTATAGGACTTGAAGTGTGTTAGTCCCATTACACACAAAGAGCTATATTTTGTTCCCAGAAGCACCTATAGGACTTGAAGTGTGTTAGTCCCATTACACACACAGAGCTATATTTTGTTCCCAGAAGCACCTATAGGACTTGAAGTGTGTTAGTCCCATTACACACACAGAGCTATATTTTGTTCCCAGAAGCACCTATAGGACTTGAAGTGTGTTAGTCCCATTACACACACAGAGCTATATTTTGTTCCCAGAAGCACCTATAGGACTTGAAGTGTGTTAGTCCCATTACACACAAAGAGCTATACTTTGTTCCCAGAAGCACCTATAGGACTTGAAGTGTGTTAGTCCCATTACACACACAGAGCTATATTTTGTTCCCAGAAGCACCTATAGGACTTGAAGTGTGTTAGTCCCATTACACACAAAGAGCTATATTTTGTTCCCAGAAGCACCTATAGGACTTGAAGTGTGTTAGTCCCATTACACACACAGAGCTATATTTTGTTCCCAGAAGCACCTATAGGACTTGAAGTGTGTTAGTCCCATTACACACACAGAGCTATATTTTGTTCCCAGAAGCACCTATAGGACTTGAAGTGTGTTAGTCCCATCACACAGAGCTCCTCTATTTTCTTTGCATAAGCACCCACAGGACTTCTAGTGTGTTAGTGGCACCACACAGAGCTCCTCTATTTTCTTTGCAGAAGCACCCACAGGACTTCTAGTGTGTTAGTGGCATCACACAGAGCTCCTCTATTTTCTTTGCAGAGGCACCCATAGGACTTCTAGTGTGTTAGTGGCATCACACAGAGCTCCTATATATTCTTCTCAGCAGCACCCACAGGACTTCTAGTGTGTTAGTGGCATCACACAGAGCTCCTCTATTTTCTTTGCAGAAGCACCCATAGGACTTCTAGTGTGTTAGTGGCATCACACAGAGCTCCTATATATTCTTTGCATAAGCACCCACAGGACTTCTAGTGTGTTAGTGGCACCACACAGAGCTCCTCTATTTTCTTTGCAGAAGCACCCACAGGACTTCTAGTGTGTTAGTGGCATCACACAGAGCTCCTCTATTTTCTTTGCAGAAGCACCCATAGGACTTCTAGTGTGTTAGTGGCATCACACAGAGCTCCTATATATTCTTTGCATAAGCACCCACAGGACTTCTAGTGTGTTAGTGGCACCACACAGAGCTCCTCTATTTTCTTTGCAGAAGCACCCACAGGACTTCTAGTGTGTTAGTGGCACCACACAGAGCTCCTCTATTTTCTTTGCAGAAGCACCCACAGGACTTCTAGTGTGTTAGTGGCATCACACAGAGCTCCTCTATTTTCTTTGCAGAGGCACCCATAGGACTTCTAGTGTGTTAGTGGCATCACACAGAGCTCCTATATATTCTTCTCAGCAGCACCCACAGGACTTCTAGTGTGTTAGTGGCATCACACAGAGCTCCTCTATTTTCTTTGCAGAAGCACCCATAGGACTTCTAGTGTGTTAGTGGCATCACACAGAGCTCCTATATATTCTTTGCATAAGCACCCACAGGACTTCTAGTGTGTTAGTGGCACCACACAGAGCTCCTCTATTTTCTTTGCAGAAGCACCCACAGGACTTCTAGTGTGTTAGTGGCATCACACAGAGCTCCTCTATTTTCTTTGCAGAAGCACCCATAGGACTTCTAGTGTGTTAGTGGCATCACACAGAGCTCCTATATATTCTTTGCATAAGCACCCACAGGACTTCTAGTGTGTTAGTGGCACCACACAGAGCTCCTCTATTTTCTTTGCAGAAGCACCCACAGGACTTCTAGTGTGTTAGTGGCATCACACAGAGCTCCTCTATTTTCTTTGCAGAAGCACCCATAGGACTTCTAGTGTGTTAGTGGCATCACACAGAGCTCCTATATATTCTTTGCATAAGCACCCACAGGACTTCTAGTGTGTTAGTGGCATCACACAGAGCTCCTCTATTTTCTTTGCAGAAGCACCCATAGGACTTCTAGTGTGTTAGTGGCATCACACAGAGCTCCTATATATTCTTTGCATAAGCACCCACAGGACTTCTAGTGTGTTAGTGGCACCACACAGAGCTCCTCTATTTTCTTTGCAGAAGCACCCACAGGACTTCTAGTGTGTTAGTGGCATCACACAGAGCTCCTCTATTTTCTTTGCAGAAGCACCCATAGGACTTCTAGTGTGTTAGTGGCATCACACAGAGCTCCTCTATTTTCTTTGCAGAAGCACCCACAGGACTTCTAGTGTGTTAGTGGCATCACACAGAGCTCCTCTATTTTCTTTGCATAAGCACCCACAGGACTTCTAGTGTGTTAGTGGCATCACACAGAGCTCCTCTATTTTCTTTGCAGAAGCACCCATAGGACTTCTAGTGTGTTAGTGGCATCACACAGAGCTCCTATATTTTTCTTCTCAGCAGCACCCACAGGACTACCGACTACAATGGCTGGAAGACCGCCAAGGGGAGGCAGAGCGTGCAGAGCCAAGAACACAGGGCAGGCAGGCTCTGTTTCTAGTGGACGTGGCCGTGGACGTGGACGTGGTCGTGCATCGTCATCAGCACGTGGCCATGGGACACGCGCGTCTTTGTTTTCGGCAGCTGGACATGTGGAGCCGCATCATGCTGAAGGCTTGGTAGAATGGATGACCAAGCCCTCCTCATCCTCCTCATCCTCTCTCACCCAGGCTCAGGGTACTGACAGAGCATCATCAGCCACCCCTTCCCTAGACCCACCATGTCCTCCTGAGGAGTCCCCCGAACTCTTTGAGCACAGTGTTGGGTACATGCTCCAGGAGGATGCCCAACGATTCGAAGGCTCGGATGACGATACCCAGCTTGAGGAATCTGGCAGTACAGTTCCACCAGCTGCAGCTTACTGCCAGGTTTGCTCTAGTGGTGAAGAGGGAGGGGATGATGAGGTCACTGACTCCACGTGGGTGCCTCAAGGGAGAGAGGATGAGGAGGAGGACGAGGAGGAGGAGGATGCGGCGTCACATGTCCAACGAGGCAGGATGCCCCCTGGAGGCCAGGTAGAGGCCAGCACAGCAACTGTACAACACCGCAGAGCTCCGCCTGTGCAGGGCGCTGCCTCTGCACGTGATCAGAAAAGTTCTTTGGTGTGGGCCTTTTTTGAGACGAGTGCAGCAGATCGCACCACTGCTATTTGCAATATTTGTCTCAAGCGTATCTCGCGTGGCCAAAACATCAGCCGCTTGGGCACCACAAGCATGACCAGACATATGGCGACCTTCCATGCAGCTCGTTGGCAGGCACACATAAAAGACCCACACCAAAGAACTAAGCGGACCTCTCCTTGCTCCTCCTCAGCTGGGATCTCCATCCCCACTACACCTTCAGTCCTCTCTGAAAGCTGCTCTGAGAGGACTGAAGGTGTAGAATTCGGTGTGTCACAACCAAGTACTTGCAGTACACCGACGTCCGAATGCAGCAGGCAAATTTCCCTGCCCCAGCTGCTGGACCGTAGAAAGAAGTACACTCCCAGCCATCCACATGCCCAGCGGTTGAATGCTAGCCTTGCTAAATTGCTAGCACTTCAACTGCTGCCTTTTCAGTTGGTAGACTCGGCCCCCTTCCGTGAGTTTGTTCAATGTGCGGTTCCTCAGTGGCAGGTTCCCAAACGCCACTTTTTCTCGCGGAAGGCGATTCCGTCTCTCTACCGGCATGTGGAGGGCAATGTCCATGCCTCGCTGGACAGGGCGGTCAGCGGTAAGGTGCATATTACCGCTGACTCATGGTCCAGCAGGCATGGACAGGGACGGTACCTTTCTTTCACGGCCCATTGGGTCACTCTATTGGCAGCTGGGAGGGATGCAGGACAAGGTGCAGTAGTGTTGGAGGTTGTTCCGCCACCACGCCTCCAAAACGCGACTACTGCTACTGGTTGTGACACACCTCTCTCCTCCACCCCCTCCTCTTCTTCTTCCTCCAGTGCTCTGTCCTTGGAACCAGCGGTGCTCCGTAGGCGTACAAGGGGCTACGCAAGTACGCAGGCAAAAAGATGCCATGCCGTGCTTGCGCTGGTGTGTTTGGGGGACAGGAGCCACACTGGGCCAGAGGTTCTGGCAGCTCTGCAGGGGCAGGCCGAGAGGTGGTTGACGCCACGTCAGCTTAAGCCAGGAATGGTCGTTTCTGACAATGGCACCAACCTCCTCTCCGCCCTGCGACAGGGGCAGCTCACCCATGTGCCCTGCATGGCTCACGTCCTCAACCTGGTGGTGCAGCGGTTCTTGGGCAGGTTCCCAGGCTTACAGGATGTCCTGAGGCAGGCCAGGAAAGTCTGTGTGCATTTCCGCCGATCTTATAATGCCAGTGCTCGGCTGACTGAGCTGCAAAAGGAGCTGAACCTGCCCAAGAACCGCCTAATATCTGACATGCCCACCAGGTGGAACTCAACGTTGGCCATGCTGCAGCGACTGCACACGCAGCAGAGGGCCATCAATGAGTACCTTTGCGACTACGGCACCAGGACAGGGTCAGGGGAGCTTGGTTTTTTTTCCCCACGTCAGTGGAGCATGATCAGGGATGCATGCACTGTCCTCTCACCATTTGAGGAGGCCACGAGGATGGTGAGCAGTGACAGTGCATGCATCAGTGACACTGTCCCTCTTGTCCACCTGTTGGAGCATACGCTGCGTGGGATCATGGACAGGGCACTTGAGGCAGAACAGAGGCAGGAAGAGGAGGACTTCCTTGCCTCTCAAGGCCCCCTTTATCCGGACAGTGTTCCTTCTGTCCCACCCATCACACAGGAAGAGGATGAGGAGGAGGAGGAGGAGGAGGAGGAGGAGGATTTGTGTGAGCATGGAGGTGGAGCCTGGCACTCAGCATCAGCAGCAGCAGTCTTTTAGGGATGATGTACAGTCCCAACAAGCCAGTGGACTTGTACGTGGCTGGGAGGAGGTGGCTGGCGATCATGTCATCCTCAGTGACCCAGAAGACTCCGGACCGAATGCCTCAGCTAACCTACGCTGCATGGCCTCCCTGATCCTGCAAAGCCTGCGGAAGGATCCTCGTGTTCTTCGGATCAAGGAGAGGGACCATTACTGGCTGGCCACTCTCCTTGATCCGCGGTACAAGGGTAAGGTTGCGGACCTTATCTTGCCGTCGCAGAGGGAGCAGAGGATGAGACATCTCAGGGAGGCCTTGCAGAAAGGTCTGTGCAACGCGTTCCCAGAAACTGGGAGGCTACAAACTCCTGGTCCTGGGCGACGAGTTGCTGAGGCTTCGGTCAGTGGCAGAAGGAGCGGTGGGGAAGGTGGACGTCTGACCGATGCGTTCAGACAATTTTTTAGTCCGCAGCCCCAAGGTATGATCGGTTCCAGCAACCATCGCCAGCGTCTGATATACATGGTGCAGGAATACCTTGGGGCAAGGTCAGACTTGGACACCTTTCCCACCGAAAATCCTCTGGCTTACTGGGTCCTGAGGATGGATCACTGGCCAGAGCTTGCACAGTATGCAATTGAGCTACTGGCCTGTCCTGCCTCCAGCGTTCTTTCCGAACGCACATTCAGTGCTGCTGGAGGATTTGTGACTGATCATAGGGTGCGCCTGTCCACCGCCTCGGTTGATCGACTGACCTTCATCAAAATGAATCAGTCTTGGATCACCACCAGCTACCAGGCACCTGAGGCGGATATAACCGAATAATTTTTAATGTCACATCCCTTCAAGACTGCCTATGCTGATGCTGAGTGACTGTCCTCTTATGTTCACTGACTATCCTCTTCCTCCTCCTCAATGATCCATGCCACCACACCAGTGCCTAAGGCACAATTTTTCAGCCCCTGTTTAACAGGGGCGTGTACTTACAATTTTTAAAAAAAATGCTTCGCAACACGTGTGACTGCTGTGCTCCAAGTACAGTCTCTGTGAGGGCCGTGTTGCAGTGTTGTGGCACCAGCACCAGTGCCTAAGGCACAATTTTTCAGCCCCTGTTTAACAGGGGCGTGTACTTACAATTTTTTTAAAAAAATGCTTCGCATCACGTGTGACTGCTGTGCTCCTAGTACAGTCTCTGTGAGGGCCGTGTTGCAGTGTTGTGGCACCAGTGCCTAAGGCACAATTTTTCAGCCCCTGTTTAACAGGGGCGTGTACTTACAATTTTTTAAAAAAATGCTTCGCAACACGTGTGACTGCTGTGCTCCAAGTACAGTCTCTGTGAGGGCCGTGTTGCAGTGTTGTGGCACCAGTGCCTAAGGCACAATTTTTCAGCCCCTGTTTAACAGGGGCGTGTACTTACAATTTTTTAAAAAAATGCTTCGCAACACGTGTGACTGCTGTGCTCCAAGTACAGTATCTGTGAGGGCCGGGTTGCAGTGTTGTGGCACCAGCACCAGTGCCTAAGGCACAATTTTTCAGCCCCTGTTTAACAGGGGCGGGTAATTACAAATCTTGATCTAATAGTTCACAGCAGGGCCCATTCCTGCGCCCACCAAGAGTAACTATGAGGGCCTGCAGTCTTGTGGCAACACCGTCCACCACCACCGCCAAAGGCCCAATTTTTCTGCCCTGTTCATCAGGTGCTTGCAATTACAAATCTTGATCTAATAACTCACAGCAGGGCCCATTCCTGCGCCCACCAAGAGTAACTATGAGGGCCTACAGTCTTGTGGCAACACCGTCCACCACCACCGCCAAAGGCCCAATTTTTCTGCCCTGTTCAACAGGTGCATGCAATTACAAATCTTGATCTATTAACTCACAGCAGGGCCCATTCCTGTGCCCACCAGTCTTGTGGCTACACCAACATCTAATAGGGCAAATTTCTGCAGAGTATATACGCCAGGCCCCTACTTTCAAACATCCAACTTACAAACGACTCCTACTTGAAAATGGAAAGAGAAAACAGGAAGTGAGAGGAAATCTACCCCTAGGAAGGGAAATTCTATCCTGTTAGATTTAATTTGGGAAAAAGGTATCTCCTCTCTACTGATACTTTATCACCAATCCTTGTTTCAATTAAAACCCCACTTTTTCCAAAAACATTTGTCATTGGGACGGAAAGTGAGGTGACATGTTCTGAACAGATGTGCAAAGACAGCAAATGTTACAGGGGTGATAACCCCTCCCTATGTTCTCCAAAAAGCTTAAAAATAGATTTTTTTGGGATGGAGCTACACTTCATAATGTACCTGTTCAGATTCTACTTAAGATCAAACCTAAAGCCGCAAGTGGTTTTAAATGGCTTCTTTTTTTCCTTTACAAATGTCATTTTGTGCAAGGACAGTTCTAAACACGGGAAACACATGCCACTTCACAGGCATACTTTGGACACCCCCCAGGTACCATATTTAAAGGAAAATGTCACTTTTTTTTTTTCACTTTATGCATCATTAAAATGACTGCTCCCGAAAAAACGTTAGTTTTTAAAAGTTCTTTTTGCATTGATATATGTCCCCTGGGGCAGGACCCGGGTCCCCAAACCTGTTTTATGACATTGCAACATGCATATTGGCCGTTGTAATTAGCACTTTTGATTTCGAACGTTCGCGTCCATTATAACGTATAGGGTTCGAAAATTCGCGCGACACTTTCGGTCCGTTCGAAGGTTCTGGTTCGAACCGAACCCGGGGCTGTTCTGCCGTCACTTTGCCGGCTTGCGCTCACCACTGTGCGCTATCTGCCAGTCCTCTACCCACACCGCCACCTGGTGCGCCAATGCCACAGTCACTCCGGTGCAGTTCATGGCCAGTCGGCCCCTGTACAGACGCCTCAGGTGGACAAGTTTGGATGCCCAGTTCGGACCATAGGAGGAGCAGCTGTCTGCAACAATTTTAACTATGGCTCGTGCAACTTCAGTCAATGCCGCCTGCTCCACATCTGCACCCTATGCCATAGGGCACATCCGAGGAATTTATGCGAGGTCAAGCAACAAAAGAAATCATGACTAGGCCGAGTTAATGACTAGGCCGAGTTAATGTCCTGTGGCTGGGGCTCTACCACACTTCACACCCCACTCCCTCACTGGCCACCTTCCTTATCCAGGGATTCACAGCATGATTTCACACCGGCCTCATCTCTCTGCCCCACACTACCTATGAATGCAGGAACCTCCGCTCAGCGGCCACTGACCAGCTCTTACAGGCCGCACTGGAGCGAGACTTCATCATAGGTTCCTTCACTCAGCCCCCTTTCAATACTTGGAGAGTCAGCCCTATCGGGCCTGTCAAGGGCAAGTTCTCAAATAAATTACGTTTGGTGTACGACCTGTCTGCGCCTCATTCTTCCCACATTCCCAGCCTCAATTCCCTAATCCCCTCGGAGGAGTTCTTCCTGAAGTACGCCTCCGTAGACATGGCAATTCAAGCTGTCATCAAAGCGGGCACAGTCGCCTGGCTCTCCAAGGCTGACATCTCGGATGCCTTCAAGCTCCTACCTATCCACCCGTCCCTTTGGTGCTGGCACGGCATCAAGTGGAAAGAGGCATACTATTTTGCCACTAAACTGACTTTTGGCTCAAAGAGTAGCCCCTGGCTCTTCGACACTTTTGCGCAGTCCCTCACCGGGTCACTCTGACATGCAGGCGTGTGACCCGAGCCTTACAGCGGCTTCACACTGATCCCCTGTGGTTTGACCACAGTGCCATTGTATGTGAACCCGCTATTAGCCTCCCCCCGTTCACATTTACTGTGGCTTTGACATTGTGCGACTTTACCTGAAATCGCATGAGTTTAAAGCTGCATCTCGGTGTGACTTCCGGGTGGGACTTTTACAACATCTGTGTGGCTCCATGCCTGGACGTCTATTCAAGTCGCACCCGAAATCGCAAAAGTAGTGCATGTACTGCTTATTCAAATTGATGCGGAACCGCAAAGTCATCGTTGTTGCATCAATGTGAACACTGCTATTGTCGACTATAGGATGCGACTTGTCAAATCCCATGACAAATCACTCCAATGTCAACGGGGGGGGGAGGGGCTAAAGGTGAGAAAAAAGTGAATTAGTGAGGAGGTTGGGGTGGTAAGAATATGTGAAAATGAAGAGCGAAGTGATTTTGAATGATTAGTAGTGTAATCGTTAAAAAAGTGTTTGAAAAATTAACAGTGCATGCGCATGTTAACCACTTCCTGACCGGCGCACACACATATACGTCGGCAGAACGTCCCTTTAATTTTGCCGCCACGCCATCGCGTGCGTGCGCTGGTCGGGACCTCCGTGAGTCCGATCGCGGGTCCCGCGGACTCGTTCGCTGCAGGGTTACCCGCGATCATCCCACGGGGAGGAAGAACGGTGGAGATGCTGATGTAAACAAGCATCTCCCCGTTCTGCCTAGCAACATTGTCACTGATCTCTGCTCCCTGGGATTGGAGCAGAGATCAGTGATGTGCACAACACAGCCACGCCACAGTTAGCAACACGCCCCTAGGAACACTTAACCCCTACACTGCCACCTAGTGGTTAACTCTTTCACTGCCAGTGTCATTTACACAGGAATCAATGCATTTAAATAGCACTGATTGCTGTATAGATGACAATGGTCCCAAAAATGTGTCAAAATTGTCCGATGTGTCCACCATAATGTCGCAGTCACAATAAAAAAAAAAATAAATACAAAAAAAAAAAAAATCGCTGATCGCCGCTATTACTAGTAAAAAAAAAAAAAATATTAATAAAAATTCCATAAAACTATCCCCTATTTTTTAAACGCTATAACTTTTGCGCAAACCAATCAATAATCGCTTATTGCAATATTTTTTTTACCAAAAGTATGTAGAAGAATACGTATCGGCCTAAAATCAATGAATGCTTTCACACTGGGGCGGTGCACTGGCAGGGCGGTGAAAAAACGCCCCTCTCCATTGAAATGAATGGAACGCTCTTCGAAAGCGCGTAAATAGCAGAGGTGGATGAACGGAGGAGTCAGGGAATCCGTAGAGTGTGGAGGGTATGACAGTGGGCGGTATGTACAGGAGAGGAGTGTGGGGGGTATGACAGTGGGCAGTATGTACAGGAGAGGAGTGTGGGGGGTATGACAGTGGGCAGTATGTACAGGAGAGGAGTGTGGGGGTATGACAGTGGGCAGTATGTACAGGAGAGGAGTGTGGAGGGTATGACAGTGGGCAGTATGTACAGGAGAGGAGTGTGGGGGGTATGACAGTGGGCAGTATGTATAGGAGAGGAGTGTGGAGGGTATGACAGTGGGCAGTATGTACAGGAGAGGAGTGTGGGGGGTATGACAGTGGGCAGTATGTACAGGAGAGGAGTGTGGAGGGTATAACAGTGGGCAGTATGTATAGGAGAGGAGTGTGGAGGGTATGACAGTGGGCAGTATGTACAGGAGAGGAGTATGGACGGTATGACAGTGGGCAGTATGTACAGGAGAGGAGTGTGGAGGGTATGACAGTGGGCAGTATGTGCAGGAGAGGAGTGTGGAGGGTATGACAGTGGGCAGTATGTACAGGAGAGGAGTGTGGAGGGGTATGACAGTGGGCAGCATGTGCAGGAGAGGAGTGTGGAGGGTATGACAGTGGGCAGCATGTGCAGGAGAGGAGTGTGGAGGGTATGACAGTGGGCAGTATGTACAGGAGAGGAGTGTGGAGGGTATGACAGTGGGCAGCATGTGCAGGAGAGGAGTGTGGAGGGTATGACAGTGGGCATCATGTGCAGGAGAGGAGTGTGGAGGGTATGACAGTGGGCATCATGTGCAGGAGAGAAGTGTGGAGGGTAGGACAGTGGGCAGTATGTACAGGAGAGGAGTGTGGGGGGTATGACAGTGGGAAGTGTGCACAGGAGAGGAGTGTGGGGGGTATGACAGTGGGCAGTATGTACAGGAGAGGAGTGTGGAAGGTATGACAGTGGACAGTATGTACAGGTGAGGAGTGTGGAGGGTACAGGGCCGATCCTGGGCGGGGTGCAGGGGGTGCTCTGCACCCAGGCGCTGAAGAGGGGGGCGCCAAAGTGCCAGAGTGCTCCCCTCCCTCCTCCTCTCCTTGTGTGCAGTGTCGTCAGCAGGGCTGCTAATGGGGGGTCCCAGAAACACAGGAGGGCCAGGACAGTGAAGCAGATCAGTGTGGTGTGACAAGTACAGGAATGATACCCTGTGTGTCTCTCCATTTGTCAGCTGAATGCGGGAGGGAGAGACACACAGGGCATCATTCCTGTACTTGTCACACCACACACTGATCTGCTTCACTGTCCGGGTCACATATGATCCCCCTGTGTGTGTCTGGGCACTCCAGCGCTTTCCTGTCCCGGTGGATGTGTCTCCAGTGAGAGTTGAGACTCTTAATGTACAGGCACCTCTAGGAACTGCCCAGGGGTCCTAGGTGCATGAAGGGGTCTTGAAGATTCCTCCCAGCAGTCACTGTCCTGCCAACAGTTCCCTCGCTGTGGTCGGCTCTTTTGCATGCCAGGTCAGTCAGAGGCGGCTCTAGGCTTTGTGAGGCCTTAGGCAAATCTAAGACCCACGCATGCCCAAAACGGGAAAAATAATTCAAGTGGATATTCCCTCCAACTCCCACACACATCAGGCAAATTAGGTGGCCACGAGACCCCTGGGAATGCGAGGCCTAAGGCGACCGCCTAATTTGCCTAATTAGAGAGCCGCCTCTGAGGTCAGTCACCTTATCCCAGACTCCAGCTGTCTCTCTACGATCTCCTCCTGCTCCCTTTCATCCTTGCACAGATCCATCCATCTCTGCGGGTCACACTGCTTTCCTCTCAGGTCCTTGTTAACCCCTCGCTACCTTCTCCCAGCCAGTTAGTTTGCCAACATTTATCAGCCATGCTAATTTAGCCTCTTCCCAAGTGACTGGAATTCTCTTCCTGACACCTTCCCAACAATAGTGCAAGAAGAGAGACAGAATCTCTGCAGGGGAAGGTAGAGGGGGAGATGTCATTCCAGTTTTAATTTAGTCCAGTGACAGCCTGCCAGAATAGGTGGGATCTGTAACAGCAACTTCCCTGAGCAGCTCTGCTTGTGGACACCATATCTGTAGTATACATTGCTGCCCCTATACTGTACTCCTGATCCCTGTACTGTGTCTGCTTACTTTTCCCTGCACTGTGCCCTCCTCCCCCACCTGTACTGTGCCCACTTGCTCCCCCTGTAATGTACCCCCTTGCCCCCCATATTTTTCCCCTCACCCTTGTACTGTACCCTCCTCCCCCCTATACTTTGCCCCTACACCTGTACTGTGCCCACTTGCTCCCCCTGTACTGTACCCTCCTAACCACTGTACTGTGTTCTCCTGCCCCCCCCCATATGTACCTTCCTTCCCCCTCTGTACTGTGCCCCCCTGCTGCCCCATACTTTTCCCTCCTGCCCCCCTCTGTACTGTTCCCTCCTGCCGCCCCATACTGTACCTTCCTGCCCCCCTCTGCACTGTGTTTTCCTGCTGCCCAATACTGTACCTTCCTGCACCCCTCTGTACTGTGCCCTCCTGCTGCCCCATACAGTACCTTCCTGCTCCCTCTGTACTGTGGCCTCCTGCTGCCCCATAATGTACCTTCCTGCCCCCCCTGCTGCCCCATACTGTACCTTCCTGCCCCCTCTGTACTGTGCCCTCCTGCTGCCCCATACTGTACCTTCCTGCCCCCTCTGTACTGCGCCCTCCTGCTGACCCATACTGTACCTTCCTGCCCCCTCTGTACTGTGGCCTCCTGTTGCCCCATACTGTACCTTCTTGCCCCCCTCTGTACTATGCCCTCCTGCTGCCCCATACTGTACCTTCCTGCCCCCTCTGCACTGTGCCCTCCTGCTGCCCCATACTGTACCTTCCTGCCCTCCTCTGTACTGTGCCCTCGTGCTGCCCCATACTGTACCTTCCTGCCCCCTCTGTACTGTGCCCTTGTGCTGCCCCATACTGTACCTTCCTGCCCCCTCTGTACTGTGCCCTCCTGCTGCCCCATACTGTACCTTCCTGCCCCCTCTGTACTGTGGCCTCCTGCTGCCCCATACTGTACCTTCCTGCCCCCTCTGTACTGTGGCCTCCTGCTGCCCCATACTGTACCTTCTTGCCCCCCTCTGTACTATGCCCTCCTGCTGCCCCACACTGTACCTCCCTGCCCCCTCTGTACTGTGGCCTCCTGCTGCCCCACACTGTACCTTCCTGCCCCCCCTCTGAACTGTGCCCTCCTGCTGCCCCATACTGTACCTTCCTGCCCCTTCTGTACTGTGGCCTCCTGCTGCCCCATACTGTACCTTCCTGCCCCCCTCTGTACTGTGCCCTCCTGCTGCCCCATACTGTACCTTCCTGCC
>CM053027.1:631596983-631636983 GCA_028564925.1 Lithobates sylvaticus | reverse complement strand
AGTACCGGGTTTTATATACAACTTTAGTGCCTTGGATATAAAAAGCATTTAATTCATGTATGTTAGCCCAGCATTGTAAAAATAAATACACTCTGTGACTCTAAGTGGCCGCCTGCAATGTTGGGCTAACTTACATTAAACAAATGCTTAAATAGGTAAGGAGCGGGGCCACCCAGCGACGTCACATGGTGGCACCGCCCCCTTGTGATGTCACCGACCGGTGCACGCTGAGGAGTGTCCCTGAATGGCAGTTTGGAAATGTGGTCACCCTACCGGTCACAGATGATTGATATGTCTATCGCAGGGACAGGATCCCTGTACTATGAATAGGACATCCACATGACTTACCTGTGTGGTCTGACGTGGAGAATATCCGATGCCGGTGGCCGTGTGATTAAGATGGAGACTGAGAAGCCGTTCGATCTTCTGGAAGCAGCTCTAAAATGGCCGAAAACAGAAAAAAAAAAAAAGCCTAAAATGGCCGAAAACAGAAAAAAAAAAAAAGGGGTGTACGCTCTCGCACTTTCAGTGACAATTGCGCGGGTCATGCAATGCTGTAACCAAATTAATTTTTTTATCATTTTGTTCGCACAAATAGAGCTTTAGTTTGGTGGTATTTATTCACGACTCTGTTTTTAATTTTTTGCGATATAAGCGAAAAAATAGCGGAAACTTTGAAAAAAAAAAAAACAATATTTTCTCCTTTCTTTTTTAAAAGAAATCCAATAAAATCTAATTTTGTCATAAATTTAAGCCAAAATGTATTCTGCTACATGTTTTTTGTAAAAAAAATTCCGTTAAGTGTATAATAATTGGTTCGCGTGATCACGGACATATGTACGCAAATGATCATGTACAGATGTGTGCAGGTGATCACGGACATATGTGTGCAGATAATCATTGGCACATGTTATTTTACTGGGACATATGTGAGGGACATGTGTTTTTTTATTATTTGGGGACATGTGTTTTTATTATTTGGGGACATGTGTTTTTATTTGGGGACATGTGTTTTTATTTGGGGACATGTGTTTTTATTATTTGGGGACATATGTTTTTATTTGGGGACATGTTTTTATTATTTGGGGACATGTGTTTTTATTTGGGGACATGTGTTTTTATTTGGGGACATGTGTTTTTATTATTATTTGGGGACATATGTTTTTATTTGGGGACATGTTTTTATTATTTGGGGACATGTGTTTTTAGTTGGGGACATGTGTTTTTTTTTTTTTTTTTTGTTAAAAGATTTTATTAGAGTTTTCAAACAGTACAGTAAAAATCAACAGAGTAGTACATGTTATAAAATAGAACATTAGAAAAGTACAGTACATTGCGTATGGAACACTACGGCATTGCAAGTACAGAAATAGAGTAATAATTGCATGAAAAACTTGTGAGGTCGAAAACGTTGGGGGTTTGGTGATAGAGTAGAGCTCCGGTGACATAGCACAGTAGTCGTGTGATGGTTGGAAAGGCGTTAACGGAGGGTACTGTAGGAGATGATTATATAGGACGGTGATCCAAGGGTTGATGAGCGAGAGCTAAAGGGAGAGGGGGGAGAGTTGGATATAAGTGATAGCAGCGGACGGACCGTCCCCACTCACCCCATATAAGGGAACTTGCTGTGAGTGGGGGAAGGTCCATCCGCAACATAGTGTGTGTGATGTGTGTGAGACTTCTGCATGGGATGGAGAGAAGCCAACAGTACAGATGTGTACAGGAGGCAGTCGGTAGGAGTGGCGGTATAGGGACAGGGCAATATACCCCGAGAAATCAGACAGGATGTACGCGTGTATCAGAAATGGCAGAGGAAGAAGATGAGCGGAAATGTTTCCAACAGGCCCAAGTTTGTTCATGACTAGTGAGAGTATCTTTAGCCTGGTGTATGAGGCATTCCATTTCTTCCACTTTATCGACCCTACGTATCCATTCGGCTATTGTGGGAGGTGTGGGACTCCTCCAATGGGCTGGTATGCACTGGTTGGCAGCGTTAATAAGATGGATGGTAAGTGAGTGTTTGTATGTGCAAACTGAGGAAGGCGTATGATGGAGCAGGAATCTAGCTGGGGTAAGGGGGATATCGTATGTGGTGATTTGGTGTGTGAGTGCTCGCACTTCCGACCAGAAGGCTTGTATACGAGGGCATTCCCACCAGATGTGTAGGAGGGAGCCTGGGGCCGTGTCGCAGCGCCAACAGTATGAGGGGACACCCGGGTGGAACTTGTGGACGAGCTGGGGCGTCCTATACCACCTGGAGAACAGTTTGTAGCGGTTTTCTTGGACAGAGACATTCAATGAACCTTTGTGTATGTGCGTGTAAATTTTTCCCCATTCATGAGGTGTAAGGTCCAGAGCGAGGTCAGATTCCCATCTACGGACCAAAGCGTCAGCTTTGATGTCATGGGTAGAGAAAAGGAGGGAATATGTGGAGGAAATGACATGTGTTTGAGGTTCCTGTTGGAGACATAGGGATTCAAAAGGTGTGAAGTCATGATGCCAAGGAGTGGCAGGTTTGCTTGTAAGAAAGAAGTGTTTGAGTTGTATGTATGTAAAGAAAGAGATACGGTAATCAGGTAGGGTCTGGGAGAGAGAAAGGTAAGATGAAAGTTCACCATTGTTGAATAGGTCGTGGGCCCTAAGCGTAACATCGGGATGTGGGTGAGTGGGGTCGCGGCGGGTAAGACCAGCAGGAAAGTCGGGGTTGCGAGACATGGGGGTCATGGGACCCGGGGCATGTAAGATCTTGGCATGGTTATTAGCAAGACGGGTGTATAAAAGCGTGGCACCTATCAGAGGGTGGGTAAATAGCCGTTTAGGGGCACGTGACTTATGTAGCCAAGGGAAGTGTTGTAGCGGAATATCTGAAAACGACTGTTCGAGTCGTACCCAGTCTTTGCTGTTGTTGTGTACGTGCCAATCCACAATTCTGGACATGTGGCAGGACCACTGATATTTCTGAAGGTCTGGTAGACCCACCCTGTAGCTTGGGCAATGTCAATCTGTGCCAATTTATTCTTGGAGATTTAGAGGCCCAGATAAAGGTTCTACAAATGCGCTTAAAGGAAAGGTGAAAGGATGGGGGGAGTTTGATCGGGACAGTTTGTAAAAGGTAAAGGAGTCTGGGAAGCACATTCATCTTCAGTATAGCTATCCTACCGAACCAGGAAAACGTACCTTTGTTCCAGCGTGTGAGATCAGATTGTATGGTACTGAGAGCGGGTAGGAAGTTAAGAGAGTATAGATTGGATAGTTTGGTAGGAATCTGGGTGCCCAAATAAGTGATCGCTACAGGTTCCCAAAGGAAGGGGAATGTAGTTTTACAGTGCGTTACCAATGTGGAAGGAAGTGAAACGTTAAGGGCGTGTGACTTCTTGAAATTAATCAGGAGATTGGACAGGTCTTTAAAGAGGGCGAAATCTTTAAGAAGATTGGGAATGGAGATCAAGGGGTTGGACAGAAATAGGAGAATATCGTCGGCATATGCTGCCACTTTGTAGGTTTTTTGTTTAACGGATATGCCGACTATGTCTGGGTTTGTTCTAATTTTCCGAAGAAAAGGTTCCAGTGTGAGTATGAATAACAGGGGAGAGAGCGGGCAACCCTGACGTGTACCATTGGAAACGGAGAAGGCGCTCGACAGGTGTCCATTCACTCTAACTCTCGCGGTAGGGGACGAGTATAATGCCATGATCATGGCAAGCAAAGATTGTGGTATACCTATCTTGTTCAACACAGCTTCCATGAAGTCCCATGCCACCCTGTCGAACGCCTTCTCCGCGTCCAAGGACAGAAAGAAACCTTCGGTAGAGGTGGAGGTCATCCAGTGGTGGATGTTGATGGCTTTTATGGTGTTGTCTCTGGCTTCCCTGCCAGAGACAAAACCTACCTGATCCAGATTGATTAGTTTGGGTAGAAGGGGTTGTAGGCGGTTTGCTAAAATTTTTGCGTACAGTTTAACGTCGACGTTGAGTAAAGAGATAGGTCTATAATTGGATACTAGAGTGGCGTCTTTATTGGGTTTGGGAATAAGGGTAATGTGGGCTTCTAAAAGATCCCTGTTGGTCGCGGGATTGGAGGATAAGGCGTTAAATGCTGTAACAAAGTGGGGCAATAAAGATTCCTGAAAGGACTTGAAATATCCAGAGGTAAGACCATCAGGGCCAGGGCATTTCCCGGGTTTCAATTGTTTCAAGGCTAGTGTTGCTTCTTCTAAAGTTATAGGGGATTCAAGGCTAATGGCATCATCTGTGGAGAGGGGGGGCGGGGAGTATTGTAGTAGAAATGAGTGTATCATGTCAGACCTATCCTGTTGGTTGGAAGTGATTGGAGATTTGGGTAGGTTGTAGAGTTTCGCAAAATAGTCCACAAATTGTTGGGCAATTTCATTGGTTCTATTGGTGGTGGTACCTTTGTCGGTTTTTACCATGTGAATAGTATGGGCAGCTTTCTTGGTCTGTAACGCTCTGGCCAACATTTTACCGGATTTATTGCTGAACTCATAAAAGACCTTTTGCGTTAATGTATATTTTCGTCTTAATGATTTATGCATTACATCTAGGAGATCCGCTCTAGTTTGAGTAAGTTCGGTTAAAGTGTCGATCGCTCGTGAGGCTTTGTGGGCCCTTTCCAAGGCTCGTATGCGTAGGGCCAGAGAGTCGACGTGCGCTCTACGTTGTTTAGCACGAGCTGAAGCTAGGGAAATAAAGCGTCCTCTCAGGACGCATTTGTGTGCAGCCCATATCGTTGCAGGGTCCACGTCAGACGACACGTTATCAGTAAAATATTGAGAAATATGAGTGGATATTTGAAGTCGTATGTCAGAGTCGGATAATAGGGAATCATCTAGTCGCCATGTGTAGGGAGTAGTCCGTATAGAAGGTAACGAGAGGAGTAGTGTAATGGGGTTGTGATCTGATAGAATCATAGGTTCAATTGTGGCTTTATGGATGCAAGAGAGACTTGGTTGCGAGAGGAAGAAGTAGTCTAATCTAGAGTGTTTTTTATGTGGAGCAGAATAGAAGGTGAAGTCTTTATCAGTAGTATGGAGGGTGCGCCAAGTGTCATGTAGCAAAAGATCATGTAATTCCATTTTAATAGCTCGAAGTGCTTTGTAGGGTAGGGAGGAGGTGCCAGTGGAGGAGTCCAGGGTGGGATTTAAGGGTACGTTGAAGTCACCCCCAACCACCAAGGTGCCGTTCTGGAATAGCGTTAGCTGTCTGAGAGTGTTCCGAAAAAAGGTCACTTGATGAGAGTTTGGAGCATAAATGTTAGCAATAGTGATAGGTTTGTCGTGGAGCGTGCCCTTAAGGAAAAGGAACCTCCCTTGTGAGTCTGATTGGGTAGTTATGTCTTGAATTGGGCAATGTTTGGAAATTAATATAGAAACACCTTTGGATTTGGCAATGGCGTTAGAAGCGTGGAAGACCAATGGGAAGCGGTGATCGTGTAGTTTTGGAATGTTGTCAGACCTAAAGTGGGTTTCTTGGATCAGGGCTATATGTGCTCTCGATTTGTGCAGGGAAGAAAGTAATAGAGAGAGCTTTTCGGGAGTATTAAGGCCTTTTATATTAATAGAGTAAAGTTTGAGTAGGGCAGGGGGAGTTGGTTGTTGGTGCATAGTTGGAGTGGAGGGCATGTTGATTGTCTGTAGTGATATTTAAACTGAGTACAAATCCAAGTACTGCTATACGTAGTTGAAAAACCGCGTTGGGTGCGGTGAAGAAGTGGAATATCCACTAAAAAGGGAAAACCGAAGAGTAGGGGGGTAATATTTGCCCCCCGACCTCAGGAAAAAAAAAAAAAAGAAAAAAAAGAGAAAAAGAAAATGTTGTTATCTTTTTCTTTTTTTTTTTTTTTTTCTATATAATTTTTTTTTGTTATTTTTACTATGTTCTTTCCGAAATGTTTGTTGTTAAGTATTGTATAGGTTCTGTAGGAGCCAGAGACGGAAAAACATACGAGAAAAATCGGTAACTGTTACAGGATGACAGGGGACAGATCACCCAGAATTAGGCAGACGTGTCACCTGTCACCTCTGTTTTGGGGTAGTAGCTGACCAGAGGAAGACTGGAATACAATAGATAAATAATAAAGTAAATATCCCTGCCGCCTGACCATGTAAACACAAGGGAGAGGAGGACTGTAAAGCACGTGACCGGGGAGTCAGAGTATAAAAATAACAGTATAATTAGTCAATGAGTGGGAAGGATAATGGAGAGAGGACAATAGAGTGTGCATGCGAGACCCGTTACGTTTATTAGTTAGTGTACCAGGCTAAAAAAGAAAAAACCCTGATAGGTACGCTGTAAATAACCTAAGCTTATACCGTGTATATAAACTAAGTGTAAACCAAGCCGCTGGGAAGCGCATATACAGAATATGTCAGTGGCATATAAGTCATGTATAATCTGAGTGACCAAGAGCATAACATGAAATGCAACAGAATACAGATATAATGAGAACAACATGGCTGTAACAATTAACAGAACCTGTGAGACAATAGGTGAAGGAGTAATGGAGTAGTTGGCAGTTCTTCAAATCATCTACATGAGGGGGTATAAAGTGATCACCCATGAGGCCGAAACTGCAAGGAGCTTGCGTTGAGTACTAGAGGAAGGAAAGTGTCATCTTTGTGGTACAGCGTTCCAAGACGGTAGAGTGGGGGCCAACAGCATTAGATAATAGACCCCATCTACAGAGCACTCAGATTAGTATATAGAACGGACATGGGAATGGAGCAGAGGAATGACTAGTATGTAATTGAGAATGCTGATGCTGTACATCCTTGGGAGCGTCACATGGAATGCGATATACCACTTGTGAAGTCATTCCCATGCTAGCGTGCGACTAAGAGCCGGGTGGCAATTCTTCCAGGTAATGCACAGTCAGGCTATAAGGACAAGATGTCAATTAGGTATCATATTCGGAAAAATGGTGTTAACCTCTGATCAAACAATAGTACGTGACTGTCTAGATTTTGTCAGAGCAATTACAATTAGTATTGTGACAGTACCTGAAACAGGGTGAGTTGGTAGAGCGAAAATCGCGTTGTTGTGAGAAAGCTGCTGTATGTTCGTCCTCTGGTATTTGCCCCGCAGAGGTAGGAAAGTGCACTCCCTGTAGAGACGCATCCATGTTGCGTGTTTGGAAAGGAGACAGTCGTAGAGGTGTTTTTATTATTTGGGGACATGTGTTTTTAGTTGGGGACATGTGTTTTTATTTGGGACATGTGTTTTTATTATTTGGGGACATATGTTTTTATTTGGGGACATGTGTTTTTATTATTTGGGGACATGTGTTTTTTTATTATTTGGGGACATGTGTTTTTATTATTTGGGGACATGTGTTTTTATTTGGGGACATGTGTTTTTATTATTTGGGGACATGTTTTTATTATTTGGGGACATATGTTTTTATTTGGGGACATGTGTTTTTATTTGGGGACATGTGTTTTTTATTATTTGGGGACATGTGTTTTTTTATTTGGGGACATGTGTTTTTATTATTTGGGGACATGTGTTTTTATTTGGGGACATGTTTTTATTATTTGGGGACATATGTTTTTATTTGGGGACATGTGTTTTTATTATTTGGGGACATGTTTTTATTATTTGGGGACATGTGTGTTTTGGGGACATGTGTGTTTTGGGGACATGTGTGTTTACACTGTGGGGACACTACACTGGTGATCAGTGAGTAAAAAGCTGTAAAAAAAACAGCTAATACTCACTGATCACCAGCTGGCTGCAGCGATCCGCTCTCCTCTCCTCACCGACAACTTCCGTGTGAGGAGAGGAGAGGAGAGCCGTTTGCTAGCAACCGGCTGTTTGCTTACATCACATGACGGCTGTGATTTGACACGGCCGTCATGTGATCAGGAGGGTCAATCACCACTGTGTCTCGGGGTCTCGGGGGATCCCCTCCGAACTTGCAATACTCCACTAATTTTGTCTCACTATAGATTGACTCAGTTATAACTTTTACATATAAAAATCAGAAATACAAAGTAGTCCTGAACCCAGCGATCAAATGGAACAAGCTAACTGCACTGTCAGCCGCTATTATACAACACAAATCCATAAACAATATATAGGCCTAATTTAAAAACCGAGCATTAACAGCGCTTCATATGAATAAAAAACATCCACCAATATAATATCTCATATAGTGCAATAGTCCAATCCCCTCATGTCTTGATAAAAAAACAAGAATAAATAGTATATAACAGGCCCCCACCTAAAGGGACATGAGGCCTCAGCTCCAACGTTTCCTTCCCGGTGTTCTGCCAAAAACTGTCCCCCCATAGGATAGTGTCCGCCCCGTACTGCGCAGTAAGGAGGACAAGGAGACTCTGAAAGTCTCCGAAGATGAACGGTGCCTGCGCACTTGCTAGTACCTTCTGCCCTGAGTGCAGGTTCAAGCCCCACCATGCAAGTGGACATACGATAGATTACATAGTAACAGGGCCCCTCTCGGGCTCGCTTCGCTCGCCACGCTTCGGGCACGGCCTCGCTTCGCTCGCCACGCTTCGGGCACAGCCTCGCTTCGCTCGCCACGCTTCGGGCACGGCCTCGCTTCGCTCGCCACGCTTCGGGCACGGCCTCGCTTCGCTCGCCACGCTTCGGGCACGGCCTCGCTTCTCTCGCCACGCTTCGGGCACGGCCTCGCTTCGCTCGCCACGCTTCGGGCACGGCCTCGCTTCGCTCGCCACGATTCGGGCACAGCCTCGCTTCGCTGGCCACGCTTCGGGCACGGCCTCGCTTCGCTCGCCACGCTTTGGGCACGGCCTCGCTTCGCTCGCCACGCTTTGGGCACGGCCTCGCTTCGCTGGCCACGCTTCGGGCACGGCCTCGCTTCCCTCGCCACGCTTCGGGCACAGCCTCGCTTCGCTCGCCTCGCTTCGCTCGCCTCGCTTCGGGCACGGCCTTGCTTCGCGCGCCACGCTTCGGGCACAGCCTCGCTTCGCTGGCCACGCTTCGGGCACAGCCTCGCTTCGCTCGCCTCGCTTCGCTGGCCACGCTTCGGGCATGGCCTCACTTCACTCGCCACGCTTCAGGCACAGCCTCGCTTCGCTCGCCACGCTTCGGGCACAGCCTCGCTTCGCTCGCCACGCTTCGGGCACAGCCTCGCTTTGCTCGCCTCGCTTCGCTGGCCGCGCTTCGGGCATGGCCTCGATTCGCTCGCCGCGCTTCGGGGACGGCCTCGCTTCGCTGGCCACGCTTCGGGCACGGCCTCGCTTCGCTCTGCAATTTTTTATTCTAACTCTATGTCCACTTGGATGGTGGGGCTTGAACCTGGACGCAGGCGCTGTTCATCTTCAGAGACTTTCGGCATCTCCTTGTCCTCCGTACTGCACAAGCGCTGTACAGGGCGGACCCCATGGGCGTCCGCAGATAGAGGCAAGGGGGGTCAAGTGCCCCCCCTGGAATCGGGGGCCGCTGTCAGCTAGGATCTCTGGAACTTTTTTTTTTTTTTTTTTTTTAAAGAACAGCTGAGCGAGAAGCGCGGCTGTGCAGTGAACAGGAGGAGGGGCTGGCTGAGAAAATGTGTAGCAGGGAGGGCCGGAGGAGCAAATAATCATCATGCAGCAGACAGTGTAACCCCCCCTGCAGCCCGCCACATTTAAATGTACACAGGTGCTGGATCGGGATGAATGGGGGCGTCGGGAGGGAGATACACAGTACCTGAAGCCGAGGAGATAGAGGATGGTATGACCAAAACTAATTCTGCAGCACACAGAGTAATGTCATATGTAATGCTGGCCGGCTGCTGTCATCCAGAAATCTTTGCCTTGTCAGTGTGCATGTTACTGATCAGCCTCCTCTCCCTCTTGTCTGGCTCTGTACTCTATTTTTTTAGCTTCCTAACCTGCTGATAAGATCTCTGGGAGACGCTGCAGCCAGCAGCATTCTGTGTCCAGTGAGGGGGTCACACATGTTTGGCTGTTAACCATTTCAGCTCAGCTATTTAGCCTGTGTGCTGCAGTTTGATGTTTTTTGGATGATTTATTGCTGATTCAGGCTAGAAGCTTTACAGACTCATTAACTGTTTAATGTCCTCCACTAATCCTGACCAGGTCACTGTAAGACCATTTGAATTTTGGAAATTGGATGTGTTGCTGTCTTCTGGCACTTGGTTGTACTTTAAAAGGAGGATTACTAACTTAATCTTGAAGAGCTGCTTTAAGTAGAGTGGCGCAGCCCTACTATACGCTTTTACACTGAGTTCAGCCATACATCCATTCTCTGACCCTCTCCTGTATTATGTCTGCAGTCTCTGACCCTCTCCTGTATTATGTCTGCACTCTCTGACCCTCTCCTGTATTATGTCTGCACTCTCTGACCGTCTCCTGTATTATGTCTGCAGTCTCTGACCCTCTCCTGTATTATGTCTGCAGTCTCTGACCATCTCCTGTATTATGTCTGCAGTCTCTGACCCTCTCCTGTATTAGGTCTGCACTCTCTGACCCTCTCCTGTATTATGTCTGCAGTCTCTGACCCTCTCCTGTACTATGTCTGCAGTCTCTGACCCTCTCCTGTACTATGTCTGCAGTCTCTGATCATCTCCTGTACTATGTCTGCAGTCTCTGACCATCTCCTTTACTATGTCTGCAGTCTCTGACCATCTCCTTTACTATGTCTGCAGTCTCTGATCATCTCCTGTACTATGTCTGCAGTCTCTGATCATCTCCTGTACTATGTCTGCAGTCTCTGACCATCTCCTTTACTATGTCTGCAGTCTCTGATCATCTCCTGCACTATGTCTGCAGTCTCTGATCATCTCCTGTATCATGTCTGCAGTCTCTGACCCTCTCCTGTATTATGTCTGCAGTCTCTGACCCTCTCCTGTACTATGTCTGCAGTCTCTGACCCTCTCCTGTATTATGTCTGCAGTCTCTGACCCTCTCCTGTATTATGTCTGCAGTCTCTGACCCTCTCCTGTATTATGTCTGCAGTCTCTGACCCTCTCCTGTACTATGTCTGCAGTCTCTGACCCTCTCCTGTATTATGTCTGCAGTCTCTGACCCTCTCCTGTACTATGTCTGCAGTCTCTGACCCTCTCCTGTATTATGTCTGCAGTCTCTGACCCTCTCCTGTATTATGTCTGCACTCTCTGACCCTCTCCTGTATTAGGTCTGCACTCTCTGACCCTCTCCTGTATTATGTCTGCAGTCTCTGACCCTCTCCTGTATTATGTCTGCAGTCTCTGACCCTCTCCTGCATTAGGTCTGCACTCTCTGACCCTCTCCTGTATTAGGTCTGCACTCTCTGACCCTCTCCTGTATTAGGTCTGCACTCTCTGACCCTCTCCTGTATTAGGTCTGCACTCTCTGACCCTCTCCTGTATTAGGTCTGCACTCTCTGACCCTCTCCTGTATTAGGTCGTCACTCTCTGACCCTCTCCTGCATTAGGTCTGCACTCTCTGACCCTCTCCTGTATTAGGTCTGCACTCTCTGACCCTCTCCTGTACTATGTCTGCACTCTCTGACCCTCTCCTGTAGTATGTCTGCACTCTCTGACCCTCTCCTGTAGCATGTCTGCAGTCTCTGACCGTCTCTTGTAATGTGTCTTGCACATATACAAAAATTATATTTAAATCCTGCAAGGCTATTTAAAAAACACCTGAATATATTCAAAAAATATGGGGATTTGGTCACACTATATGGCAGCCCACTTACTGCGTCAAAGTACCCCTTAATTAGTGGGTCCTACACTGGTAAAAGAATGAAAGATCCTGCGTCTCAACCATTGGAGATGCATTCCTCTTTTATCATCTTTATGCTATTGTGCCCATATAACTGCTATTGAGGCACACCAGCATCTATATGGGCACAAAAGCAGCTATATGGGCACAACAGCATAAAGATGCTATTGTGTCCATACAGATTTTAAAATCTCCACTGTCTTAAGCCAATGCTGCACCATGCAGGTGTATTTTTTATTTATCTTTTGTAATTGATTGATTGCCTAATTGTATGTTTATTTATACCTTTACTTGCTGTGGTCGCTCGCAGCATATTTTGCATGGTTTTGCATGTGGCTCAGATCACCACAGCAAAACCAGGTACACTCTCTACCCCAAAAAGTGCCAAATGTGGCAGTGGAAGGGGGGAGGGTGCAAACAAGTGGTGCTTCCCCTTTTGGGTGGAGCTCTGCTTTAACACTGCCACAAGCCACCAATAGGGAGGGTAGATTGAAAGTAGAATTCCAGCTTGCGC
This sequence comes from Lithobates sylvaticus, assembly GCA_028564925.1. NCBI lineage: Eukaryota > Metazoa > Chordata > Amphibia > Anura > Ranidae > Lithobates > Lithobates sylvaticus. Next base: position 631,624,762 of record CM053027.1, on the reverse strand, counting down.
TAGCCTTAAAAACTGTCCCCGTCCCCTTACCCCTAACACCTATGCAGACTAACCTATTTTCAGACTGTTCCAATCTGGTCATGTTATCTCACCTGTGTGATCCAGCAGCGTATGCAGGGGAGAGGAGGGAGCACCAATAACAACTGTGACATGGGAACCTATGGGTGACATCACCTCATCAGGCTTTATCAGCCGTCGCCAAGCGATTTCTCCCCTGCAGCCGCTGTTGACTGACACAGGTAAGATCACACGACCAGACCTTAAAATGATGCCCCCCCCTGAAAAAAGTTCTGCGCCCATGGCGGACACTATCCGACGGGGGACAGTATTCGACAGTACACCGGCAGCCTTGAATGTCGGGAACCTTCAGCCAGTCTCTACCATGGGGGGGGGGGGGGGGGTATTTGGGGGGTATTTCCCGGGCACAGCATGATCCTCAAAAGGGGTGCCCAGAGTATTCTCCTGATCCCCTCAGTCGGCCCCCCAAAAAACTGGAGCAACACGAGGTTCACATTTGTTGGACTATTCAGTTGGTCTATCCTACGTCCTTATACACCTCCTAAATGTATTCCGAACGTGTCAGATATTGTATCACAGGAATAAGTCTATGTATTTTCATTTTGTTATTCTTTTATTGGAAAATAATAAAATAATAATAAAAGAAAAAAAAGAAAAAGAAAAAAACAAGAATAAAGAGATACCTCCTCCGCCTGATGGCGAATTGTTCCAGAAGGAGAGGATGGGCTGAAACCTGAGTGGCAGGAAGCTTATGTGGGAGTCCTGACCAATCATTAATTTGTTTGGTCGAGAGGAGGGCTCCTATATAAGGGGGGGTCACATGCTTCCAAGGGGGAAGGGCCTGGGGGCCCAAGCGTCGAAGAAGGGCCTGGGGCCCGAGCTGTGAAAATGGAAGGGCTAGGAGAGCAAGCAAGGAGGCCGAGGAGTGTATCAGGAAATCCAGGTTGGACGCCCGGAGTATGGCGGAGCGGGAATGTGCCGGGCGCGTGATGAGGAAGTAGGAGTAAAGCGGGAAGAAGAAGACTGGGTGACTTTCTGTGAGTGAAACATGGACTATTGATTGGGAGAGGACAGTGGAAGCCCAGAGAAACTAGTGCAGAAGAGAATGGAGCTACATACTGTGAGCCTACGGACCGCAGTATAAACCATAGCACAGTCCTTCCAAAGACTGAGGGATGTTGGCGTGTGAGTCATGGAAATAGGCGGTGATGGCCTGTGGCTCTAAGTCCAACACCCAAAGGAAATCTATCGGTCAAGCAGAGGGAATTATTCAGAGTAATGCCCATTTTGTTTAACTTGGGAGGGGTGCATAAAAGGAAGCAATAGAATCAAGAAAGGATCGTTCTCGGGAAGTCCAGTAACAAAGATATGGCTATGGATTACACCCTCGTTTAGTGGGGTCTGGCAGAGCATCTCGTATCTCTCAATGAACCACCCCAGACTAATCCCACTAATAAAGAGAAATAAAACTTAAACTTTGACTGTTTGATGTCATGTGCGTGTGATGGGGAACAGAAGCAGAGTGATTGGCAAGATGAAGATGAACAACCCAGCAGCCCCATGGGGGTAGCGCTACATTAATAAACGGTATAACACTATGCAAAGCAGCCCCTTGTATTCTTGCAAGAAATATCCACCCTATTGAATCAGGCCTAACATGAATGCTGCAAAGGATCAAACAGGTTCTTCTTCTTCTTCTTTCTTCTTTCTTCTTCTTCCCCCGTAGTAGAGACTGGCTGAAGGTTCCCAACAACCAACCAAGGTTGCCTCTTCTTCTTCTTCTTCTTCTTCTTCGTCTTCTTCTTCTTCTTCCCCCGTAGTAGAGACTGGCTGAAGGTTCCCAACAACCAAGGCTGCCTCTTCTTCTTCTTCTTCCCCCGTAGTAGAGACTGGCTGAAGGTTCCCAACAACCAAGGCTGCCTCTTCTTCTTCTTCTTCTTCTTCTTCGTCTTCTTCTTCTTCTTCCCCCGTAGTAGAGACTGGCTGAAAGTCCCCAACAACAAAGGCTGCCTCTTCTTCTTCTTCTTCTTCGTCTTCCCCCATAGTAGAGACTGGCTGAATGTTCCCAACAACCAAGGCTGCCTCTACTTCTTCTTCTTCTTCTTCGTCTTACCCCGTAGTAGAGACTGGCTGAAGGTTCCCAACAACCAAGGCTGCCTCTTCCTCTTCTTCTTCTTTCCCCGTAGTAGAGACTGGCTGAAGGCTCCCAACAACCAAGGCTGCCTCTTCTTCTTCTTCTTTCTTCTTCTTCTTCTTCTTCGTCTTCTTCTTCTTCTTCCCCCGTAGTAGAGACTGGCTGAAGGTTCCCAACAACCAAGGCTGCCTCTTCTTCTTCTTCTTCCCCCGTAGTAGAGACTGGCTGAAGGTTCCCAACAACCAAGGCTGCCTCTTCTTCTTCTTCTTCCCCCGTAGTAGAGACTGGCTGAATGTTCCCAACAACCAAGGCTGCCTCTACTACTTCTTCTTCTTCTTCTTCGACTTCCCCCATAGTAGAGACTGGCTGAAGGTCCCCAACAACCAAGGCTGCCTCTTCTTCTTCTTCTTCTTCTTCTTCTTCTTCTTCGTCTTCCCCCATAGTAGAGACTGGCTGAATGTTCCCAACAACCAAGGCTGCCTCTACTTCTTCTTCTTAGACTTCCCCCGTAGTAGAGACTGGCTGAAGGTTCCCAACAACCAAGGCTGCCTCTTCTTCTTCTTCTTCTTCTTCTTCTTCTTCTTCTTCTTCTTCTTCGTCTTCCCCCATAGTAGAGACTGGCTGAATGTTCCCAACAACCAAGGCTGCCTCTACTTCTTCTTCTTCTTCTTCTTCTGCGTCTTACCCCGTAGTAGAGACTGGTTGAAGGTTCCCAACAACCAAGGCTGCCTCTTCTTCCTCGTCTTCTTCTTCTTCCCCCGTAGTAGAGACTGGCTGAAGGTTCCCAACAACCAAGGCTGCCTCTTCTTCTTCTTCTTCCCCCGTAGTAGAGACTGGCTGCAGGTTCCCAACAACCAAGGCTGCCTCTTCTTCTTCTTCTTCTTCTTCTTCTTCTTCTTCCTCTTCTTCTTCCCCCGTAGTAGAGACTGGCTGAAGGTTCCCAACAACCAAGGCTGCCTCTTCTTCTTCTTCTTCTTCGTCTTCCCCAATAGTAGAGACTGGCTGAATGTTCCCAACAACCAAGGCTGCCTCTACTTCTTCTTCTTCTTCTTCTTCGACTTCCCCCGTAGTAGAGACTGGCTGAAGGTCCCCAACAACCAAGGCTGCCTCTTCTTCTTCTTCCTCTTCTTCTTCGACTTCCCCCGTAGTAGAGACTGGCTGAAGGTTCCCAACAACCAAGGCTGCCTCTACTTCTTCTTCTTAGACTTCCCCCGTAGTAGAGACTGGCTGAAGGTTCCCAACAACCAAGGCTGCCTCTTCTTCTTCTTCTTCTTCTTCTTCTTTGTCTTCCCCCATAGTAGAGACTGGCTGAATGTTCCCAACAACCAAGGCTGCCTCTACTTCTTCTTCTTCTTCTTCTTCTTCTTCTTCTGCGTCTTACCCCGTAGTAGAGACTGGCTGAAGGTTCCCAACAACCAAGGCTGCCTCTTCTTCCTCGTCTTCTTCTTCTTCTTCCCCCGTAGTAGAGACTGGCTGAAGGTTCCCAACAACCAAGGCTGCCTCTTCTTCTTCTTCTTCCCCCGTAGTAGAGACTGGCTGCAGGTTCTCAACAACCAAGGCTGCCTCTTCTTCTTCTTCTTCTTCTTCTTCTTCTTCTTCTTCTTCTTCTTCTTCCTCTTCTTCTTCCCCCGTAGTAGAGACTGGCTGAAGGTTCCCAACAACCAAGGCTGCCTCTTCTTCTTCTTCTTCTTCTTCTTCTTCTTCTTCTTCGTCTTCCCCAATAGTAGAGACTGGCTGAATGTTCCCAACAACCAAGGCTGCCTCTACTTCTTCTTCTTCTTCTTCGACTTCCCCCATAGTAGAGACTGGCTGAAGGTCCCCAACAACCAAGGCTGCCTCTTCTTCTTCTTCTTCTTCTTCTTCTTCTTCTTCGTCTTCCCCCATAGTAGAGACTGGCTGAATGTTCCCAACAACCAAGGCTGCCTCTACTTCTTCTTCTTAGACTTCCCCCGTAGTAGAGACTGGCTGAAGGTTCCCAACAACCAAGGCTGCCTCTTCTTCTTCTTCTTCTTCTTCTTCTTCTTCTTCTTCTTCTTCTTCTTCTTCTTCTTCGTCTTCCCCCATAGTAGAGACTGGCTGAATGTTCCCAACAACCAAGGCTGCCTCTACTTCTTCTTCTTCTTCTTCTTCTTCTGCGTCTTACCCCGTAGTAGAGACTGGTTGAAGGTTCCCAACAACCAAGGCTGCCTCTTCTTCCTCGTCTTCTTCTTCTTCCCCCGTAGTAGAGACTGGCTGAAGGTTCCCAACAACCAAGGCTGCCTCTTCTTCTTCTTCTTCCCCCGTAGTAGAGACTGGCTGCAGGTTCCCAACAACCAAGGCTGCCTCTTCTTCTTCTTCTTCTTCTTCTTCTTCTTCTTCCTCTTCTTCTTCCCCCGTAGTAGAGACTGGCTGAAGGTTCCCAACAACCAAGGCTGCCTCTTCTTCTTCTTCTTCTTCGTCTTCCCCAATAGTAGAGACTGGCTGAATGTTCCCAACAACCAAGGCTGCCTCTACTTCTTCTTCTTCTTCTTCTTCTTCGACTTCCCCCGTAGTAGAGACTGGCTGAAGGTCCCCAACAACCAAGGCTGCCTCTTCTTCTTCTTCCTCTTCTTCTTCGACTTCCCCCGTAGTAGAGACTGGCTGAAGGTTCCCAACAACCAAGGCTGCCTCTTCTTCTTCTTCCTCTTCTTCTTCGACTTCCCCCGTAGTAGAGACTGGCTGAAGGTTCCCAACAACCAAGGCTGCCTCTACTTCTTCTTCTTAGACTTCCCCCGTAGTAGAGACTGGCTGAAGGTTCCCAACAACCAAGGCTGCCTCTTCTTCTTCTTCTTCTTCTTCTTCTTCTTCTTTGTCTTCCCCCATAGTAGAGACTGGCTGAATGTTCCCAACAACCAAGGCTGCCTCTACTTCTTCTTCTTCTTCTTCTTCTTCTTCTTCTTCTGCGTCTTACCCCGTAGTAGAGACTGGCTGAAGGTTCCCAACAACCAAGGCTGCCTCTTCTTCCTCGTCTTCTTCTTCTTCTTCCCCCGTAGTAGAGACTGGCTGCAGGTTCTCAACAACCAAGGCTGCCTCTTCTTCTTCTTCTTCTTCTTCTTCTTCTTCTTCCCCAATAGTAGAGACTGGCTGAATGTTCCCAACAACCAAGGCTGCCTCTACTTCTTCTTCTTCTTCTTCGACTTCCCCCGTAGTAGAGACTGGCTGAAGGTCCCCAACAACCAAGGCTGCCTCTTCTTCTTCTTCCTCTTCTTCTTCTTCCTCTTCTTCTTCGACTTCCCCTGTAGTAGAGACTGGCTGAAGGTTCCCAACAACCAAGGCTGCTGGGAAGGAAACGTTGGAGCTGAGGCCTCATGTCCCTTTAGGTGGGGGCCTGTTATATACTCTTTATTCTTATTTTTTAAAAGCAAGACATGAGGGAATTTGACTATTGCACTATATGAGATATTATATTGGTGGATGTTTTTTATTCATATGAAGTGCTGTTAATGCTCGGTTTTTAATTAGACATATATATTTGTAGCGCCATAACCCCTGGGGGGGGGGCGGCTATGTAATTTTCTGGGCTTACTGATACCTCCTCCTGGTAGCTCGTCGTTCGTTGTCTAGGGGTTCCCAGGGTTAATACCCAGTAATTTCAGAGGCCAACACTCAAAAGTCCTTTTGAGGATTTTTTTTGCAAAAGTAACCGTTCAACATAACACAGTCTCTTAGTTGGGAATAGAAGGCACGGGTAATAAAGCTCAGGCACTTCAGAACTGCTAACATCAAATGAATGTCTCCTCAGATGGCCCAGAGAGTAGCCACTCGCAACTGGACTCCTCACTGTTGGATAAACCCCTGTTTGCAGATTTAGCAGCCAACAAGTGATTCAGAATTTTACAAAGTCTCTGCTGCAGACTAGGTTGTAGTACTTCAGGTGAACAATGTAAAAGTCTCTGCCACAGACTGTGTTGTAACCGAAGGATGGGTTTAGGAACTTTCTCTATGGTACCTGGATCTTCCAGCCGTTTTGGCGATACCGTAGGTAATGCGGATTCTCTAGTGTCCATACAATCTCAGCTCCCAGGCGCTTACCGAGCAGCCAGCTTCTTGGCCCTCCTCCGAAGAGTCCTCCCCTGGTCGCTTGTACGAGTTGCTGTGCCTCTCCAATCCTGAGAGGACACCGAGACATCTCAGAATCCTCCTTCAGTTACTGGGCCTCGAACTAGTCAGTTCCGAGACTCGGGAACGGACGGATCCCCACCCCAGACCATGAGGGCCTCTGGGGCTGGTCAGGGTCAGCAGGCACTCCTGGGTCCGGGACCCCTCATGGGGGTTGATCCGGACCGGAACCAGGAATCAAAGAGCAAGCCAAACCCTGAACACGTGACTTCGGCATCTTAAATACCCCTTCCCAGACTACACAGCAGGGCCAGACGCGCCCACTGATTGGCTCAGAGAAAGATTGGTACCTAACACGTCCAACCAGGCTACGTTCTCAGCCTGTCACAGGTGCTTCACTGCACCTATGACCAGGCAGGACTCCAGTACAGCCCAGCCAGAGTGATGCCAAAGTAAAGTACCTAAAAGAATTAACCCCCAGAACTCAGTAACAGTTCTGGGAAAAACTAAATTTAAAGAATAGCGCACACTTGAGGAAAATGTTGGCGCTACATATTGTACGTATTGTAACTTTTACATACCTTTGGAATATAGGCAAATTATAACAAAAACATAGGAGAAGGACCGTACCAAACATTTTAACCTTAGAATAAGTACTTGTACCATATTGATAGGAGGGTCGTTCACTTATGTTTAGCCATTGAGGGGTTTCTAGGTTGTCCTTTTAGTCATCAGCAGGGTGACACAAGGCCCATGGATTCCAGCATGAATTAAAGTTGGAGAGGGTTTTTCATATGTGTAATGGGTTTTTACTCTATATATTAACTCAGTGATATTGAGAGCTAGTGTGGATTTTAGACATGTGCACAATAGAAAAATTTATTTCGTTTTGTTTTGTTTCTGTTCGTTTCCGTTGATTCGTAAATTCGTAAGTCATCGGTGTTCGTATTCGGACTCGTTCGTATTTTCGTAGAGTTATTTTTTCTTTGATTCGTTTTTCCGTTTATTCGAAATTCGTATTTTCGTAGATTTAGTTACATTCATACTTTCGTTAGATTGATTTATTCGTACTTTCGTAACATTGTTTTCGTAGATTCGTAATCGGAGCATAATTCATAATTTTATGTAATGTGTATGCTATTATTACATTTTAACCACTTCACTACCGCCCATAGTCATATGACGCCCACAAGGTGGATCTACCATCCTGGGTGGGCGTCATATGACGTCCTCACATTCCCGGCCGCCTGGGGGCGCGCGCGCCCGCGGCATCGCTCGGGACACGGTGCGAGTGCCCGGCGGCCGCGATGTCCGCCGGGCACCCGCGATTGCCCGTTAAAACAACGGGACCGTGCGGGACCGTGGAGCTGTGTGTGTAATGATGGGGTGTAAACACACAGCTCCACGTCCTGTCAGTGCAGAGGAGACCGATCATGTGATCCCAGTACGGAGGAACACCGATCGGTCTCCTCCCCTTGAGTCCCCTCCCCCCACAGTTAGAATCACTTCTATTAGGGAACATATTAACCCCTCCAGCGCCCCCCTAGAGTTAACCCCTTCCCTGCCAGTCACATTTACACAGTAATCATTGCAATTTTATAGCAACGATCGCTGTGTAAATGTAAATGGTTCCAAAAATGTGTCAAAAGTGTCCGAAGTGTCCGCCGCAATGTCGCAGTCACGAAAAAAAAAATCGCAGATCGCCGCCATTACTAGTAAAAAAAAAAAAAAAAAAATTCAATAAATCTATCCCCTATTTTGTAGACGCTATAACTTTTGCGCAAACCGATCAATATACGCCTATTGCGATTTTTTTTACCAAAAATATGTAGAAGAATACGTATCGGCCTAAACTGAGGAAAACATTTTTTTTTTTTTTTTTAAAAATGGGATATTTATTATAGCAAAAAGTAAAAAATATTGTGTTTTTTTTTTCAAAATTGTCGCTCTTCTTTTGTTTATAGCGCAAAAAATAAAAACCGCAGAGGTGATCAAATACCACCAAAAGAAAGCTCTATTTGTGGGAAAAAAAGGACGTCAATTTTGTTTGGGTGTAACGTCGCACGACCGCGCAATTGTTAGTTAAAGCGACGCAGTGCCGAATCGCAAAAAGTGCTCTGGTAAGGAAGGGTGTTTAAAAGCCCTGTATTGAAGTGGTTAAGAGACACGGAAAATTACGAATCGAAAAAAAAGTTACGAATGTACGGATTTTTTCGTTCAATCCATTCGAAGCACGTTAAGCAGCGCCATTGTAAGAGACACGGAAAATTACCAATTCAACAACAAAAAAAAAAGTTACGAATGTACGAATTTTTTCGTTCATTTTGATTTTCATTGTTCCTGTTTTCGTTTTTCGGATTTTCTTCTTTCGTAGTTTTGTTGTTTCTAATTTGGTTATTTCGGATTTTCGTTGTTTTTCGTATTCGTTCAATTCGATAATTCGTTATTCGTTAAAATTTTTAGCAAATCGTTCGTTCATTCGTACGATAACGAATGAACGAATATAACGAATTTTAGCGAAAAACGAAAAAAAAAAAAACAAATTGCACATGTCTAATAAAAAGATAAAATGATCAAAAAGTCCATAATATCCAAAATATCCAAAGTAAGTGAAACGACTCTTCTAATGCCCCGTACACACGATAGGATTTTCCGACAGCAAAATCCATGGGATTTTTTCCGATGGATGTTGGCTCAAACTTGTCTTGCATACACACGGTCGGACAAAGTTGTCGGAAAATCTGATCGTTCCGAACGTGGTGACGTTCGTTGCGTACGACGGAACTACATAGAGGCTAGCAGCCAATAGCTTTGCTCTCGTAATTTGATCTGAGCATGCGTGGCACTTTGTCAGTCGGAATTCCCTACACACGATCGGAAAAAGTCAGATGCTAGAGCCCACACACGATTTTTCGACAACATAATCCGATCAGACCTTTTCCATCGGAATTTCCGACCGTGTGTACGGGGCATAACACCAAAGGAGAGAGACGGAGAGGAGGCTGAAGGTCGTCTCTGGAAGTTCTCATTACATTCAGCACACATCCAGATTTCTCCACATGGGGGGTCATGTGACACCAAGACCATGCCACAGCTGCTTGTATGGCCAACACATTAGACAGGAACCCCTCCCCCATCAACAGATGTTTAGAGACTAGGAATACACAGCCCCCCCCCCCCCCCCGGGCTCTACAGACACTCTGGGGTTGATTTACTAAAACTGAAGAGTGCAAAGTCTGGTGCAGCTCTACATAGCAACCAATCAGCTTCCAGGTATTTTTGTCAAATCTTAATTGAACAAGCTGAAGTTAGAAGCTGATTGGCTCCCATGCACAGCTACACCAGACTTTGCTCTCTCCAGTTTTAGGAAACCAACCCCTCTGTGTACAGCGCCTTGAAAAAGTATTCATACCCCTTGGAATTTCCCACATTTTGTCATGTTACAACCAAAAACATAAATGTATTTTATTGGGATTTTATGTGATGGACCAACACAAAGTGACACATAATTGTGAAGTGAAAGGAAAATGATAAATGATACAAATAAATCTGTGAAAAGTGTGGGGGGGCATTTATATTCAGCCCCCGTTACTCTGATACCCCTAACTAAAATCTAGAGGAACCAATTGCCTTTAGACGTCATCTAATTAGTAAATAACGTCCTTCTGTGTGTCATTTAATCTCAGTTTACATACAGCTGTTCTGTGAAGTCCTCAGAGGTTTGTTAGAGAACCTTAGTGAACAAACAGCATCATGAAGTCCAAGGAACACACCAGACAGGTCAGGGATAAAGTTGTGGAGAAGTATAAAGCAGGGTTAGGTTATAAAATAATCTCCCAAGCTTTGAACATCTCACAGAGTTCTGTTCAATCCATCATCGGAAAATGGAAAGAGTATGGCACAACTGCAAACCTACCAAGACATGGCCTAAACTGACCGGGCCGGGCAAGGAGAGCATTCATCAGAGAAGAGCCAAGAGGTCCATGGTAACTCTGGAGGAGCTGCAGAGATCCACAGCTCAGGGGGGAGAGTCTGTCCACAGGACAACTATTAGTCGTGTTCTCCACAAATCTGCCCTTTATGGAAGAGTGACAAGAAGAAAGACATTGGAGAAAGAAAGTCATAAGAAGTCCTGTTTGTAGTTTGTGAGAAGCCATGTGGGGGAGGGGAGCAAACATGTGGAAGAAGGTGATCTGCTCACATGAGACCAAAATTCAACTTGTTGGCCTAAAAGCAAAAGCAATGTGTGGGGAAAACTAACACTGCCCATCCCCCTGAACACACCATCCCCACCGTGAAACATGGTGGTGGCAGCATCATGTGGTGGGGATGGTTTTCTTCAGCAGGGACAGGGAAGCTGGTCAGAGTTGATGGGAAGATGGATGGAGACAAATACAGGACAATCTTAGAAGAAAACCTGTTAGAGTCGGCAAAAGACTTGAGACTGGGGAGGTTCACCTTCCAGCAGGACAACGACCCGAAACATACAGCCAGAGCTACAATGGAATGGTTTAGATCAAAGCATATTCATGTGTTAGAATGGCCCAGTCACAGTCCAGACCTAAATCACATTGAGAATCTGTGGCAAGACTTGAAAATTGCTGTTCACAGACGCTCTCCATCCAATCTGACAGAGCTTGAGATATTTTGCAAAGAAGAATGGGCAGAAATGTTCTCTCTAGATGGGCAAAGCTGGAAGGGAGGAGGACAAGGATGGAGCACTGGAGGAGAGAGGGAGATCATAGAGGTGAGGACAAGAATGGAGCACCGGAGGTGGGAGGGAGATCATAGAGGTGAAGACAGGGATGAAGCACTGGAGGAGGGAGATCATAGAGGTGAGGACAAGGATGGAGCAACGGCGGAGGGAGATCATAGAGGTGAGGACAGGGATGAAGCACAAGAGGAGGGAGATCATAGAGGTGAGGACAGGGATGAAGCACAAGAGGAGGGAGGGAGATCATAGAGGTGAGGACAGGGATGGAGCACTGGAGGAGGGAGGGAGATCATAGAGGTGAGGAAAGGGATGGAGCACTGGAGGAGGGAGGGAGATCATAGAGGTGAGGACAGGGATGGAGCACCGGAGGAGGGAGGGAGATCATAGAGGTGAGGAAAGGGATGGAGCACTGGAGGAGGGAGGGAGATCATAGAGGTGAGGACAGGGATGGAGCACTGGAGGAGGGAGGGAGATCATAGAGGTGAGGACAGTAATGGAGCACCGGAGGAGGGAGGGAGATCATAGAGGTGAGGACAGGGATGGAGCACCAGAGGTGGGAGGGAGATCATAGAGGTGAGGACAGGGATGGAGCACTGGAGGAGGGAGGGGGATCATAGAGGTGAGGACAGGGATGGAGCACCAGAGGTGGGAGGGAGATCATAGAGGTGAGGACAGGGATGGAGCACTGGAGGAGGGAGGGAGATCATAGAGGTGAGGACAAGGATGGAGCACCGGAGGTGGGAGGGAGATCATAGAGGTGAAGACAGGGATGGAGTACTGGAGGAGGGAGGGAGATCATAGAGGTGAGGACAGGGATGGAGCACCGGAGGAGGGAGGGAGATCATAGAGGTGAGGAAAGGGATGGAGCACTGGAGGAGGGAGGGAGATCATAGAGGTGAGGACAGGGATGGAGCACTGGAGGAGGGAGGGAGATCATAGAGGTGAGGACAGTAATGGAGCACCGGAGGAGGGAGGGAGATCATAGAGGTGAGGACAGGGATGGAGCACCAGAGGAGGGAGGGAGATCATAGAGGTGAGGACAAGGATGGAGCACCAGAGGTGGGAGGGAGATCATAGAGGTGAGGACAGGGATGGAGCACTGGAGGAGGGAGGGAGATCATAGAGGTGAGGACAGGGATGGAGCACCAGAGGTGGGAGGGAGATCATAGAAGTGAGGACAGGGATGGAGCACTGGAGGAGGGAGGGAGATCATAGAGGTGAGGACAAGGATGGAGCACCGGAGGTGGGAGGGAGATCATAGAGGTGAAGACAGGGATGGAGCACCAGAGGTGGGAGGGAGATCATAGAGGTGAGGACAGGGATGGAGCACTGGAGGAGGGAGGGAGATCATAGAGGTGAGGACAAGGATGGAGCACCGGAGGTGGGAGGGAGATCATAGAGGTGAGGAAAGGGATGGAGTACTGGAGGAGGGAGGGAGATCATAGAGGTGAGGAAAGGGATGGAGCACTGGAGGAGGGAGGGAGATCATAGAGGTGAGGACAAGGATGGAGCACCGGAGGTGGGAGGGAGATCATAGAGGTGAAGACAGGGATGGAGCACCGGCGGAGGGAGGGAGATCATAGAGGTGAGGACAAGGATGAAGCACAAGAGGAGGGAGATCATAGAGGTGAGGACAGGGATGGGGCACTGGAGGAGGGAGGGAGATCATAGAGGTGAGGACAAGGATGAAGCACTAGAGGAGGGAGATCATAGAGGTGAGGACAGGGGTGGCGCATCGGAGGTGGGAGGGAGATCATAGAGGTGAGGACAAGGATGGAGCTCTGCTAGATAATGTGATTGCAGGAGAAGTTGGGAGCTCATAGAGCTGATACCAGGAGGAGCTCCCATTGTTTATGTGACACCTAAAGAGGATGGAGGAGCTCATAGCTAAGGTGATACCAGGAGATGGGTCTCTCTCTCTCACAATGTTTTACACAAGTAATGCCAGCTGCAGACGTCTAAGCAGCAGCTCGCCCGTCCTGTATGCAGATCAGCCAATGCTCACACTGGTTAGGAAATGATTCCCCTCGCTCTTCTCTTTATTTACACTAAGGTAACCAGATATTTTAATGAAATCCGGGGACATATTTTTTTTTACTAGTAATGGTGGCAGACGGTTAGTGACTCTCTGCCCTTCGCCGCCGCCGTCCCGCTCACAGCCTGTCAAGTCTTACTCTCCGGGCCCCGGCTACTACTGGGTGGGGAGCGGAGGAAGATCACTCCGCCAGGGAAGGCAAGGAGATGGGCAGGTGGCTGGCCGGGACTTGAGCCAAGGCAGAAGAACATGCGAGCGGAACGGGCATGCACCCGAAACTGAAGAAATATTCTCTCTGCTCCGACCAGCACAGGATCATCAGAAAGGGGCACAGAATAACTACCATAATTCTAGTAGTACTAAAGCTAGTAGGAGCGGCAGAGCAGGGGGGGGGGGGGGGGTAATTCAGATTTTTTTTTTTTTTTTTTATTCTGCACTGACTGTCTTTGAAATTGCCCCACCCCCTGTCCAAATCCAATCCGGGGACAAAACCGGGGACAGACTTGGTTCGGGGACAGTGTCCTTAATCCGGGGACTGTCCCCAGGAACCGGGGATGTCTGGTCACCCTAATTTACACTGCACACAGGACGGGGGGGGCACACAGGACGGGACGGGGGGAGCACACATGACAGGACGGGGGGAGCACACAGGACGTGGGGGAGCACACAGGACAGGACGGGGGAGCACACAGGACGTGGGGGAGCACACAGGACAGGACGGGGGAGCACACAGTACAGGACGGGGGGAGCACACAGGACGTAGCGGAGCACACAGGACAGGAGGGGGGAGCACACAGGACAGGACGGGGGGAGCACACAGGACAGGATGGGGGAGCACACAGGACAGGACGGGGGGAGCACACAGGACGGGGGGAGCACACAGGACGTGGGGGAGCACACAGGACAGGACGGGGGAGCACACAGTACAGGACGGGGGGAGCACACAGGACGTGGGGGAGCACACAGGACAGGATGGGGGAGCACACAGGACAGGACGGGGGGAGCACACAGGACGTGGGGGAGCACACAGGACAGGACGGGGGAGCACACATGACAGGACAGGGGGAGCACACAGGACGTGGGGGAGCACACAGGACAGGACGGGGGAGCACACAGGACAGGACAGGGGGAGCACACAGGACGTGGGGGAGCACACAGGACAGGACGGGGGGAGCACACAGGACGGGGGGGAGCACACAGGACAGGACGGGGGAGCACACAGGACAGGACGGAGGGAGCACACAGGACGTGGGGGAGCACACAGGACAGGACGGGGGGAGCACACAGGACGTGGGGGAGCACACAGGACAGGACGGGGGAGCACACAGGACAGGACGGGGGGAGCACACAGGATGGGGGAGCACACAGGACGTGGGGGAGCACACAGGACAGGACGGGTGAGCACACAGTACAGGATGGGGGGAGCACACAGGACGTAGGGGAGCACACAGGACAGGACGGGGGGAGCACACAGGACAGGACGGGGGGAGCACACAGGATGGGGGAGCACACAGGACGTGGGGGAGCACACAGGACAGGACGGGTGAGCACACAGTACAGGACGGGGGGAGCACACAGGACGTAGGGGAGCACACAGGACAGGACGGGGGGAGCACACAGGACAGGACGGGGGAGCACACAGGACAGGACGGGGGAGCACACAGGACGTGGGGGAGCACACAGGACGGGGGGAGCACACAGGACGTAGGGGAGCACACAGGACGGGACGGGGGAGCACACAGTACAGGACGGGGGGAGCACACAGGACGTAGGGGAGCACACAGGACAGGACGGGGGAGCACACAGGACAGGACGGGGGGAGCACACAGGACGTGGGGGAGCACACAGGACAGGACGGGGGGAGCACACAAGACGTGGGGGAGCACACAGGACAGGACGGGGGAGCACACAGGACGTGGGGGAGCACACAGGACGGGGGGGGCACACTGATAATGATTAGACTTCTGGACGATGCTGCAAGAGTGTGACAGTGTTCATTTGCAGCTGTTTCTAAGGAGCTGTTGGTGTCACTGTCCTGTGTGCTCTGCATGATTTGTTTGTTTTTATATCGCCTTTTGGGATTTAGGCTGGTCGGGCTTGGATTTTCACAGACTTATTAACCATTTATTGTCTTACTAACTGTGCTTGGCAAATCATGGACTGTTATTAAAAACTGCAGTCTCTGATCTCTTGTATCATGTCTGCAGTAGGGATGAGCCGAACTACCCCCCCCCCCCCCCCCGTTCGTTTCGCACCAGAACATGCGAACAGGCAAAAAATTTTTTTGAACACCGTTAAAGTCTATGAGACACGAACATGAATAATCAAAAGTGCTCATTTAAAGGCTTATATGCATGTTATTGTCATAAAAAAGTGTTTGGGGACCCGGGTCCAGCCCCAGGGGACATGTATCAATGCAAAAAAAAGTTTTAAAAACGGCCTTTTTTTCAGGAGCAGTGATTTTAATAATGCATAAAGTGAAACAATAAAAGTGAAATATTCCTTTAAATTTTGTACCTGGGGGTGTGTATATAGTATGCATGTAAAGGGGTGCATGTTTCCCGTGTTTAGAACAGTCCGAGAGCAAAATTAAATTTCTAATGGAAAAAAAATCATTTAAAACTACTCGCATACACATAAAAGTTAATTGATAAAAACAGCATGGGGATTTCCCCACAGGGGAACCTCGAACCAAAATGAAAAAAAAAAAATGTGTGGGGGTCCCCCTAAATTCCATACCAGGCCCCACAGGTCTGGCATGGATATTAAGGGGAACCCTGCGCCAAAATGGTGTGGGGGTCCCCCTCAAAATCCATACTAGACCCTTATCTAAGCACGCAACCTGGCAGACTGCAGGAAAAGGGGGGGACGAGAGAGCGCCCCCCCTCCTGAACCGTACCAGGCCACATGCCCTCAACATTGGGAGGGTGCTTTGAGGTAGCCCATGTTGATGGGGAGAAGGGCCTCATTCCCACAACCCTTGCCCGGTGGTTGTGGGGGTTTGCAGGCGGGGGGCTTATCGGAATCTGGAAGCCCCC
This sequence comes from Lithobates sylvaticus, assembly GCA_028564925.1. Taxonomy (NCBI): domain Eukaryota; kingdom Metazoa; phylum Chordata; class Amphibia; order Anura; family Ranidae; genus Lithobates; species Lithobates sylvaticus. The sequence continues at coordinate 631,608,746 of CM053027.1, read as the reverse complement.
TTTAACAAGGGGACCCCCAGATCCTGGCACCCGTGTGAATTGATAATGGGGTACAAATGTACCCCTACCATTTCACAAAACGGGTGACCCCGCCCCCCTCTGACATCACGGGGAAAGCCATAGGAAAGTCCCCGTGCGTCAGAGGAGGGGAGGGTCACCGGGTGGCCCCGCCCTCCGTTATTTAAGAAGTGTCAGAAGAATCGAAGACTCACACGGCTGAAGACTCCCACAGAGGCGGATCGTGAGGACGGAGGGGAGAAGAAGCCTGGAGCAAGATGCGGGACGAGAAGAGTGGAGGAAGAAGAAGAAGAAGATGGAGAAGAAGAAGATGGAGGAACAAGAACAACACAGATGGAAGACCAGAAGAAAGAAGATGAAAGAAGAAGAAATTAATAAATGACTTGTCAAAAACCGGCTCTTGTGTTTTTTAACCTTCTTGTGACTTTTTTTGTGAAATGGTAGGGGTACATTTGTACCCCATTACCAATTCACACAGGGGGGGGGTGGGATCTGGGGGTCCCTTGTTAAAGGGGGCTTCCATATTCCGATAAGGCCCCCGCCCGCAGACCCCCACAACCACCGGGAAAGGGTTGTGGGGATGAGGCCCTTCTCCCCATCAACATGGGGACAAGGTGCTTTGAGGGGCTACCTCAAAGCACCCTCCCAATGTTGAGGGTATGTGGCCTGGTATGGTTCAGGAGGGGGGTGCTCTCTCGTCCCCCCTCTTTTCCTGCGGCCTGCCAGGTTGCATGCTCAGATAAGGGCCTGGTATGGAATTTAGGGGGACCCCACGCCATTTTCTTTTTTAAATTTGACCCGGGGTTCCCCTTAATATCCATACCAGACCTGAAGGGCCTGATAATTTAATTTGGGGGGAACCCCACGCATATTTTTTTTTTTATTGATCAATGACTTTCAATGACTGTTCTCTGTATTACGGGAGCCGACAATTCATTATAGCCACGAGTGATTTTAAATTACCTTTTTATCCTGCAAAAATGACACTTTGTGCAGGGACAGTTCTAAGCACGGGAAACATGCGCCCCTTTACAGGCATACTGTAGACACCCCCCAGGTACAAAATTTAAAGGAATATTACACTTTTATTGTTTCACTTTAAGCATTATTAAAATCACTGCTCCCGAAAAAACGGTTGTTTTAAACGTTTTTTTTGCATTGATACATGGCCCCTAGGGCAGGACCCGGGTCCCCAAACACTTTTTATGACAATAACTTACATATTAGCCTTTAAAATTAGCACTTTAGATTTTGAATGTTCGAGTCCCATAGACTTTAATAGGGTTCCAAAGTTCACACGAAACTTTAGGTCTGTTCGCAGGTTGTGGTGCGAACCGAACAGGGGGGTGTTCGGCTCATCCCTACTCCTGAGGACAGGGACTGATGTGAATGTACAGTATACAGGGTATATATGTAAAGCACAGGGTACATTGCCTGCACTATATATACATACCTGTAATAAATAAATGGAAGGGAGATCCTACTCTTTCCTTGTGTTCCCGGGTATTATATCTAGATATATAGAATGTGTAAAGAAGTGATATAGAGAATGTGGGGGGAGGTGTGATGTAATATACACCTTCTATATACAGTAGACATGTGCGATTAGTTTCGCACGAATCCGAATTACGAATTTTTTACGAATACGAATTCTGTACGAAATACGAAATTTCGTTTACGAATTTCGGATCCAAATGATCCGAATCCAAACTACCAAATAACTAATTTCAACTAATATGAAAGAAATTATAGCGGATATAACGAATGATTCAAATGAATTTGAGATTCAGTATAACGAATATCGACACTCTACGAATAATAACGAATTATCCGAAAACGTATTAACGTTACATAACACAAGTCTATTGTCTATTGTTCACCAATCACTCAGAGGAAGTACGAAATACGAAATTTCGTATTCGTAAACAAAATTTCGTATTTCGTACTTCCTCTGAGTGATTGGTGAACAATAGACAATAGACTTGTGTTATGTAACGTTAATACGTTTTCGGATAATTCGTTATCATTCGTAGAGTGTCGATATTCGTTATCCAAATTAACGATTCGTAACGATTCGTACGAAATTCGTATTTCGTACGAATCCAAATTAAATTTCGTACACAAATTATGATTTTTTTTTTTATGCGAAACGGAATGAAATGAAACAAATTTATTGACGGCTCCCATGTCTAATATACAGTATATACACAGAGTGTCTGTAGAGCCCAAGGGCCGGTCTATTCCTAGTCTCTATCCATCTGTTGATGGGGGGGGGGGGGGGGGGGTTCCTGTCTATTTCTAGTCTTTATACATCTGTTGATGGGGGAGGGGTTCCTGTCTAATGTGTTGGCCATACAAGCAGCTGTTGCATGGTCTTGGTGTCACATGACCCCCATGTGGAGAAATCTGAATGGAACTTCCAGAGACGACATTCAGCCTCCTCTCCATCTCTCTCCTTTGGTGTCAGAGTTGGATGGACGTTGTTGGATTCGGGAAGGTTCCCCTGAGTTGGGTTGGAGTTTCTTCTATCTGATATCTGCTGGAGAATTGGAATTGGGAGCTCAGACGGAGGAGAAGTTCTCCGGGGTTGGATGTAAAGATCTGGGAGGAAGATGAAGATGATGAGGGTGAGGAGGTCTCTCTGGGAGTGAGAGGGAAGAGGACTCGTCCTTCAAGACGACCAGAAACTTTTCACTCTGAAAGAGGAAAGAAGAGAACGTCTCCACTTCACTCCAAGCCAAACCACTCCTTATTATTTGTCACCAATTCCACACATCCTCCCCGGAGATAAAGAAGACCGGGAGCGTCAGAAATAGAGGGGACCCAGGAGGAGACTGGTAAGGGTCTATACATCGCACCCCGATATGGTTCAGGAGGGGGCTGCATGCTTGGATTAAGTATCCCGTATGGATTCTTAGAGGAACCTCACACTTTTTTTGGTGTGAGTGACCCCCTAAAAATCCATACCAGACTCAAAGGGTCTTTTATGCATTTTGGGGAACATTTATAACAAAAGATACACTGACCTCTCCTGAGGCCCCCCCCAAAACACATAGCAGACCCTTTGAGGGGTCTATGTGCTGTTAGTATTTTTTTTATTTTTTGTGAAAAACAATCTATGAAATGTGAATTGCCGTCAAAATAAAACCCTTTTTTCCTTTGTAAATGTCAGCGCTGCTGCAGCACTTTCTGTACATCGTAGAGATGCCCCTTCACAGGCAGGGTTAGAACCCCCCCCAGGATTAGGACCCCCCTAAAATGTTATATCAAGGAATTGGACATTTTTATTGTGTCAGTTTAAACATCTAAAAATCTCCCAGCTTAATGGAATTTCTAATTATTTTTTGCATTGGTACATTTCGCAGAACACAGAGGGAGGTGTAGGTGTCCCTAGTGCCCCTACCCAAGGTGTGGACCCGTCATCTCTGCCCCACCAGGTCCTGAGACCGCACACTGACCCCACTTCTCAATTTACTGCATCCAGCGTCTATCCTCCCCGCTCCTCACAGCTCACATTCCAGGACTGTTGGTGCCCAAAAAATAGCAGATACCCCCCCCCCCCCCTAGAACAGACAGCAGAAGGACCCCCTGGTCCTCCCTGACACTGCCCTGTCTGTGTCTCTCCTGGTGCTGAGCGGATACTGCACACTGCACAGCTTCCATCAGAGGTGCCCAGCAAAAGGAGCAGTTAGAGGAGCCAAGAAGGACCTTCCATAGAAATAACCCCAACCATAGAAGGCTCATCAGAGGAGCCAAGAGGGACCATCCGAGAGGACCCCAACCATAGAAGACCCATCAGAGGAGCCAAGAGGGACCATCCATAGAATGAATCCCAACCATAGAAGGCTCATCAGAGGAGCCAAGAGGGACCATCCATAGAATGAATCCCAACCATAGAAGGCTCATCAGAGGAGCCAAGAGGGACTATACATAAAGAGGACCCCAACCATATAAGAAACATCAGAGGAGCCCCACATCAACCTCCAGAGCAGGACAGCATCAGCAAGGTATTAATCTCCCACTGAGAACAACTCCCCCCCATCCCCCCAATTTGCACCTGTCCACACCAATTTCCCCCATCCACCTCCCCTGTCCACCCAACTGCTCTCCTGTTCTCCTCACTGCTCCATGTCCCCTATTGCCCTCATCCACCCTCCTGTCCACTCACTTTCCCCTGTCCCTCCATTGCCTCCTTTGCACTTCACTAACCACCGTCCACACTCCTGGTCCCCCAATCACACCCCTGTCCCCCAACCCCTCTGTCCACTCCACTACCCCTAATTATCCCCACTTCTACAGCTAAACACACCAGTGCCTTCCGTCTCTCTACTGAGCACCTCTAGCTCCTCTAACCCCCCGCTCCTCACTGGCACAGATGGTCCCCTTTTTCACACTAATCACCAATGCCCAACATTTCCCCTCAGTGATCACCAATTAGTTTTTTTCACTAACAATAATAGTGGGCATCCCCCCCACTGACCACAGATAGCGACATTCCCCCCCCACTGACCACAGATAGCGGCATTTCCCTCCATCACACTGACCACAGATAGCGGCATTTCCCCCCCATCACACTGACCACAGATAGCGACATTCCCCCCATCACACTGACCACAGATAGCGACATTCCCCATCACACTGACCACAGATAGCGACATTCCCCCCATCACACTGACCACAGATAGCGACATTCCCCCCATCACACTGACCACAGTCAGCGACATTCCCCCCCATCACACTGACCACAGATAGCGACATTCCCCATCACACTGACCACAGATAGCGACATTCCCCCCATCACACTGACCACAGATAGCGACATTCCCCCCCATCACGCTGACCACAGTCAGCGACATTCCCCCCATCACACTGACCACAGATAGCGACATTCCCCCCCATCACACTGACCACAGATAGCGACATTCCCCCCCCCATCACACTGACCACAGATAGCGACATTCCCCCCATCACGCTGACCACAGATAGCGACATTCCCCCCCATCACGCTGACCACAGATAGCGACATTCTCCCCCATCATGCTGACCACAGATAGCGACATTCCCCATCACACTGACCACTGATAGCGACATTCCCCCCATCACACTGACCACAGATAGCGACATTCCCCCCATCACACTGACCACAGATAGCGACATTCCCCCCCATCACACTGACCACAGATAGCGACATTCCCCCCCATCACGCTGACCACAGATAGCGACATTCTCCCCCATCACGCTGACCACAGATAGCGACATTCCCCATCACACTGACCAGATAGCGACATTCCCCCCATCACACTGACCACAGATAGCGACATTCCCCCCCCCCCCATCACACTGACCACAGATAGCGACATTCTCCCCCATCACACTGACCACAGATAGCGACATTCCCCCCATCACACTGACCACAGATAGCGACATTCCCCCCCCCCCCCCCCCATCACACTGACCACAGATAGCGGCATTCCCCCCCATCACACTGACCACAGATAGCGACATTCCCCCCATCACACTGACCACAGATAGCGACATTCCCCATCACACTGACCACAGATAGCGACATTCCCCATCACACTGACCACAGTCAGCGACATTTCCCCCATCACACTGACCACAGATAGCGACATTCCCCCATCACACTGACCACAGATAGCGACATTCCCCATCACACTGACCACAGATAGCGACATTCCCCCCATCACACTGACCACAGATAGCGACATTACCCCCCATCACACTGACCACAGATAGCGACATTCCCCCATCACACTGACCACAGATAGCGACATTCCCCCCCCCCCATCACACTGACCACAGATAGCGACATTTCCCCCCATCACACTGACCACAGATAGCGACATTCCCCATCACACTGACCACAGATAGCGACATTCCCCATCACACTGACCACAGATAGCGACATTCCCCCATCACACTGACCACAGATAGCGACATTCCCCATCACACTGACCACAGATAGCGACATTCCCCATCACACTGACCACAGATAGCGACATTCCCCATCACACTGACCACAGATAGCGACATTCCCCATCACACTGACCACAGTCAGCGACATTCCCCCCCATCACACTGACCACAGATAGCGACATTCCCCCCATCACGCTGACCACAGTCAGCGACATTCCCCCCATCACACTGACCACAGATAGCGACATTCCCCCCCATCACACTGACCACAGATAGCGACATTCCCCCCCATCACGCTGACCACAGATAGCGACATTCTCCCCCATCATGCTGACCACAGATAGCGACATTCCCCATCACACTGACCACTGATAGCTACATTCCCCATCACACTGACCACAGATAGCGACATTCCCCCCCATCACACTGACCACAGATAGCGACATTCCCCCCATCACACTGACCACAGATAGCGACATTCCCCCATCACACTGACCACAGATAGCGACATTCCCCCCCATCTCACTGACCACAGATAGCGACATTCCCCCCCATCACACTGACCACAGATAGCGACATTCCCCCCATCACGCTGACCACAGATAGCGACATTCCCCCCATCACGCTGACCACAGATAGCGACATTCTCCCCCATCATGCTGACCACAGATAGCGACATTCCCCATCACACTGACCACTGATAGCGACATTCCCCCCATCACACTGACCACAGATAGCGACATTCCCCCCATCACACTGACCACAGATAGCGACATTCCCCCCCATCACACTGACCACAGATAGCGACATTCCCCCCCATCACGCTGACCACAGATAGCGACATTCTCCCCCATCACGCTGACCACAGATAGCGACATTCCCCATCACACTGACCACTGATAGCGACATTCCCCCCATCACACTGACCACAGATAGCGACATTCCCCCCATCACACTGACCACAGATAGCGACATTCTCCCCCATCACACTGACCACAGATAGCGACATTCCCCCCATCACACTGACCACAGATAGCGACATTCCCCCCCCCCCCATCACACTGACCACAGATAGCGGCATTCCCCCCATCACACTGACCACAGATAGCGACATTCCCCCCATCACACTGACCACAGATAGCGACATTCCCCATCACACTGACCACAGTCAGCGACATTTCCCCCATCACACTGACCACAGATAGCGACATTCCCCCATCACACTGACCACAGATAGCGACATTCCCCATCACACTGACCACAGATAGCGACATTCCCCCCATCACACTGACCACAGATAGCGACATTACCCCCCATCACACTGACCATAGATAGCGACATTCCCCCCATCACACTGACCACAGATAGCGACATTCCCCCCCCCCCCCATCACACTGACCACAGATAGCGACATTTCCCCCCATCACACTGACCACAGATAGCGACATTCCCCCATCACACTGACCACAGATAGCGACATTCCCCATCACACTGACCACAGTCAGCGACATTTCCCCCATCACACTGACCACAGATAGCGACATTCCCCCATCACACTGACCACAGATAGCGACATTCCCCATCACACTGACCACAGATAGCGACATTCCCCATCACACTGACCACAGATAGCGACATTCCCCATCACACTGACCACAGATAGCGACATTCCCCATCACACTGACCACAGTCAGCGACATTCCCCCCCATCACACTGACCACAGATAGCGACATTCCCCCCATCACGCTGACCACAGTCAGCGACATTCCCCCCATCACACTGACCACAGATAGCGACATTCCCCCCATCACACTGACCACAGATAGCGACATTCCCCCCCATCACGCTGACCACAGATAGCGACATTCTCCCCCATCATGCTGACCACAGATAGCGACATTCCCCATCACACTGACCACTGATAGCTACATTCCCCATCACACTGACCACAGATAGCGACATTCCCCCCCATCACACTGACCACAGATAGCGACATTCCCCCCCATCACACTGACCACAGATAGCGACATTCCCCCCCATCACACTGACCACAGATAGCGACATTCCCCCCCATCACACTGACCACAGATAGCGACATTCCCCCCCATCACACTGACCACAGATAGCGACATTCCCCCCATCACACTGACCACAGATAGCGACATTCCCCCCATCACGCTGACCACAGATAGCGACATTCCCCTCCATCACACTGACCACAGATAGCGACATTTCCCCCCATCACACTGACCACAGATAGCGACATTCCCCTCCATCACACTGACCACAGATAGCGACATTCCCCTCCATCACACTGACCACAGATAGCGACATTCCCCCCCCATCACACTGACCACAGATAGCGACATTCCCCTCCATCACACTGACCACAGATAGCGACATTTCCCCCCATCACACTGACCACAGATAGCGACATTCCCCTCCATCACACTGACCACAGATAGCGACATTCCCCTCCATCACACTGACCACAGATAGCGACATTCCCCCATCACACTGACCACAGATAGCGACATTCCCCCCCCATCACACTGACCACAGATAGCGACATTCCCCCCATCACACTGACCACAGATAGCGACATTTCCCCCCATCACACTGACCACAGATAGCGACATTCCCCTCCATCACACTGACCACAGATAGCGACATTCCCCCCATCACACTGACCACAGATAGCGACATTCCCCCCATCACACTGACCACAGATAGCGACATTCCCCCCCATCACGCTGACCACAGATAGCGACATTCTCCCCCATCACGCTGACCACAGATAGCGACATTCTCCCCCATCATGCTGACCACAGATAGCGACATTCCCCCCCATCACGCTGACCACTGATAGCTACATTCCCCATCACACTGACCACTGATAGCTACATTCCCCATCACACTGACCACAGTCAGCGACATTCCCCCCATCACACTGACCACAGATAGCGACATTCCCCCCATCACACTGACCACACATAGCGACATTCCCCCCCATGACACTGACCACAGATAGCGACATTCCCCCATCACACTGACCACAGATAGCGACATTCCCCCCATCATGCTGACCACAGTCAGCGACATTCCCCCCCATCACACTGACCACAGATAGCGACATTCCCCCCCATCACACTGACCACAGATAGCGACATTCCCCCCATCACACTGACCACAGATAGCGACATTCCCCCCATCACGCTGACCACAGATAGCGACATTCCCCTCCATCACACTGACCACAGATAGCGAGCAAACTGACCACAGATAGCGACATTCCCCCCATCACACTGACCACAGATAGCTGACATTTCCCCTCCATCACACTGACCACAGATAGCGACATTCCCCTCCATCACACTGACCACAGATAGCGACATTTCCCCCCATCACACTGACCACAGATAGCGACATTCCCCTCCATCACACTGACCACAGATAGCGACATTCCCCTCCATCACACTGACCACAGATAGCGACATTCCCCCCATCACACTGACCACAGATAGCGACATTCCCCTCCATCACACTGACCACAGATAGCGACATTTCCCCCCATCACACTGACCACAGATAGCGACATTCCCCTCCATCACACTGACCACAGATAGCGACATTCCCCCCATCACACTGACCACAGATAGCGACATTCCCCCCCCATCACACTGACCACAGATAGCGACATTCCCCTCCATCACACTGACCACAGATAGCGACATTTCCCCCCATCACACTGACCACAGATAGCGACATTCCCCTCCATCACACTGACCACAGATAGCGACATTCCCCCCATCACACTGACCACAGATAGCGACATTCCCCCCATCACACTGACCACAGATAGCGACATTCCCCCCCATCACGCTGACCACAGATAGCGACATTCTCCCCCATCACGCTGACCACAGATAGCGACATTCCCCCCCATCACGCTGACCACTGATAGCTACATTCCCCCCATCACACTGACCACAGATAGCGACATTCCCCCCATCACACTGACCACAGATAGCGACATTCCCCCCCATCACGCTGACCACAGATAGCGACATTCTCCCCCATCATGCTGACCACAGATAGCGACATTCCCCCCCATCACGCTGACCACTGATAGCTACATTCCCCATCACACTGACCACTGATAGCTACATTCCCCATCACACTGACCACAGTTAGCGACATTCCCCCCATCACACTGACCACAGATAGCGACATTCCCCCCATCACACTGACCACAGATAGCGACATTCCCCCCCATGACACTGACCACAGATAGCGACATTCCCCCATCACACTGACCACAGATAGCGACATTCCCCCCATCATGCTGACCACAGATAGCGACATTCCCCCCATCACGCTGACCACAGATAGCGACATTCCCCCCCATTACACTGACCACAGATAGCGACATTCCCCCCATCACACTGACCACAGATAGCGACATTCCCCCCATCACACTGACCACAGATAGCGACATTCCCCCCATCACACTGACCACAGATAGCGACATTCCCCCCATCACGCTGACCACAGATAGCGACATTCCCCCCCCATCACACTGACCACAGATAGCGACATTCCCCATCACACTGACCACAGATAGCTACATTCCCCATCACACTGACCACAGATAGCGACATTCCCCCCCATCACACTGACCACAGATAGCGACATTCCCCCCCATCACACTGACCACAGATAGCGACATTCCCCATCACACTGACCACAGATAGCGACATTCCCCCCCATCACACTGACCACAGATAGCGACATTCCCCCCCCATCACACTGACCACAGATAGCGACATTCCCCCCATCACACTGACCACAGATAGCGACATTCCCCTCCATCACACTGACCACAGATAGCGACATTCCCCCCATCACACTGACCACAGATAGCGACATTCCCCCCATCACACTGACCACAGATAGCGACATTCCCCCCCATCACGCTGACCACAGATAGCGACATTCTCCCCCATCACGCTGACCACAGATAGCGACATTCCCCCCCATCACGCTGACCACTGATAGCTACATTCCCCCCATCACACTGACCACAGATAGCGACATTCCCCCCATCACACTGACCACAGATAGCGACATTCCCCTCCATCACACTGACCACTGATAGCTACATTCCCCATCACACTGACCACATATAGCGACATTCCCCCCCCCCATTACACTGACCACAGATAGCGACATCCCCCCCATCACACTGACCACAGATAGCGACATTCTCCCCCATCATGCTGACCACAGATAGCGACATTCCCCCCATCACGCTGACCACTGATAGCTACATTCCCCATCACACTGACCACTGATAGCTACATTCCCCATCACACTGACCACAGTCAGCGACATTCCCCCCATCACACTGACCACAGATAGCGACATTCCCCCCATCACACTGACCACAGATAGCGACATTCCCCCCCATGACACTGACCACAGATAGCGACATTCCCCCATCACACTGACCACAGATAGTGACATTCCCCCCATCATGCTGACCACAGATAGCGACATTCCCCCATCACGCTGACCACAGATAGCGACATTCCCCCCCATGACACTGACCACAGATAGCGACATTCCCCCCATCACACTGACCACAGATAGCGACATTCCCCCCATCACACTGACCACAGATAGCGACATTCCCCCCATCACACTGACCACAGATAGCGACATTCCCCCCATCACACTGACCACAGATAGCGACATTCCCCCCCATCACGCTGACCACAGATAGCGACATTCCCCCCCATGACACT
>CM053027.1:631519483-631591983 GCA_028564925.1 Lithobates sylvaticus | reverse complement strand
GCGGCCGATAGCGGGGGTTAAAACCACCCGCTAGCGGCCGCATACCGCGGCTAAACCGATGGTAAAGCAGCGCTAAATATAGCGCTGCTTTACCGTCGCCGCCCGCACCGCCCCAGTGTGAAGCCGGCCTTATCGAGGTTAGGGAGAACAGGCATAGCCAAAATGTACTACTTTTACAACCTAGACACAGGGGTCTATATTTATTAAACAATTATGACTATATTGGCTTCCCTCTGTGTAGAAGTTTGTGAAACTGCTATGAGAAGCAGAGAGGATATTTTGCCGTGTGAATTGCCTCTGCTTACCTGCAGCCGAGTGGACTGGAACAGCAGCAGAGCGGTCACTTCCTGGATAGATCATGTGACCTGACGCTCATGTGACCTGACTCATGTGCCGTGTGAATTGCCTCTGCTTACCTGCAGCCGAGTGGACTGGAACAGCAGCAGAGCAGTCACTTCCTGAAATGACGTCAGAGACGTCGCTCATGTGACCTGACTGGCATTCCCCCGGCCAGTCCTTCGCACCGGAAGCTGAAGCGCGGGACATGTTTAAATAAAAAAAATATATATATTTTTATTTTATTTAATTTTTTTTGTTTTCTGTTTGTTTTTGACTGCCTGGGGGGGGCGGCGCCCGGGCACCCCCTATGGACGGGCCGCCCCTGCCTGGCAATATGGATGAAAATTTTTGAGAAAAATGGCATGGCTACCCCATCGTATGGGGCGTCTACTAAACCCCCTGAGCATCCTGCCTGTGGCCAATTATTGCTCTCCTCACCGCTGGCTCTATGATTGGCCAAGCATGCGGGGTCACATTGCATGCTTGGCCAATCATCAGCCAGCAATGCACTGCGACTGGCGCAGTGCATTTTGGACCGTTCGCATCACACGAATTTGATGCGAACGGCCCTCAGAGTTCTGCTCTCGACAAGCGGACGAACGGCCATGTTCGATTCGAACATGGGTTTGAATCGAACACCGGGCCCATCCCTAATGGGCACCGATGGGTGGCAGTGATGGACACTGATGGGTGGCAGTGATGGGCACTGATCGGTTACACTGATAGGCAGCACTGCTAGGTGGCACTGATTGGCACCACTGGTGGGCATTGATAGGTGGCACTTGTGGGCATTAATAGGTGGCATAGATGAGGCATAACTGCCTCTTCCTCTTCGGGACCGATGTCCCTTGCAGATGAGCCGGTAATCTGATTTTTTTCCCTCCTCCACTGTCAGCGTGAGGAGAAAAAAAAACGATCACCGAGCTTTTGTTTTGATCATGTGATCAGCTGTCATTGGCTGACAGCTGATCACATGGTAAGGGGCTGGGACCGGTTGGTGATTTGGTGATCACAGCGCTCTCCGCAGGGAGCGTGCACAGGGGAGGCCGTTACATGACGGCCTCCCGGAAATTCAGGTCCGCGCTGTGGCCGTCATTCGCCTATAGCGCGGACGTCAATAAGTTAAAGTATCTCTCCGCCTGCAATGGATTGCTGGACACACCGGAAAAAGGCGTCCCTGGAAATGTTGGTGAAATGTTGGCATCTACGGCTTATCCACTACCCGGACAATTGTCTTCATTCACACACAGTAAATTCAGGATTTTTTTTTCGCTAGCTAATTGCATTAAACCCCCCCCAAACATTATATATTTTCTGAAAGCCGAGACTCTGTAGAATAAAATGGTGGTAGCTGCAATTTTTATGTAGAAGGACATTTTCACAACTGTTTATCAATTGGATAGTTTCATAAAAAAAAGCCAATAAAATGAATTTCAGTGCACACAGACATGTGATACCATTGCAGTCTACATACACGGGGGGGAAGGGGGCTGTGTGGAGGTTTGTATTTGCATGTGAGGGGGACAGAGCTGCTTTCATTTTTTATATTATTTAAATTTTTTTATGAAAATTCGATTTTTATATTTCTTTCATTTAATTGTATTGCTCTTACAAGGGAGCTGACAAGCCTTCTATGTGATCGCATTAGGCAGGTGACAGGTCCTATTTATGAAGACATCAGGGGACTATTAGAACCCCAACGTCTCCCCTCCCCTCCACTGCTGCTAATAAAGCACAGATCATGTTTGATTAACTGCTAACCCAGCGTCAGCTTCCACCAATGACAGCCCAAGCATGCTTAAAGCTCATAAATCTATTTCCTGCAAGCTTTCTCATTGCACGCAGGATTCGGGAATAAGAGCATCATGGGTCTGGTGCTCAGGATTTTTATGGAAATAAATTAAATGAAAAGGCAAAATTGTTTTTTAAAAACAAATGAATTAGAGAGAGGTGGTACCTGGGGGCACCCTACTTTAATGTGGTTCCATCCTTGTGCTCAATGGTCTGTCCTCGTCAGGATGTCTTCCCGGTTGGTCCCTCCTGGCTGTCGGAGCCAGTCCCATGTACTTACCATCTCCTTCACGGCAGGGGGGGGGGGGCGTCCTTCAACAGATGGGCCTCAGTTTTGGAGGTGGAATATGTAATTTCTTGGGAACATCCTTGTGCTGTTGTTGCTGTCATCTTATTTCTAGTCAAATGTATAATAAGCTGTGATATACTTGCTTTGTGTTGTTTTCTTTTTTTTCTTGTATGGAAGTTCTATGTTCAAAAAAAAGATTACATAAAAAAATAGAGAGAGTGGATGAGAGGGAGGGAGGGTGAAAGAGAGAGGGGGTATGAGAGAGAGAGGGGGTGAGTGGGCTAAGAGAGAGGGGTGAAAGAGAAAGGGGGGTATGAGATAGAGGGGGGTCAAAGAGAGGGGTGAGAGAGAGGGGGGGGTGAACGTGAGAGAAAAGAGGGTGAAAGAGAGGGGGGTGAGTGAGAAAGGAAGCTTAGAGAGAGAGAGTGGGTGGGGGAGAGAGAGAGCGGGTGAGTGGACTGAGGGGAAGACATACTGTATATTCTCTCTGCTGTCCTCCTCTCTCCAAGTACCAACAATGACTGGGGGGATGGTGAACATGTTAGACTGTGGCAGACTCCACCCCCTGACCCCCCTTCCCACCAGTTAGCATCCCCAGGTACGTTCCTGTTATGTGATGCTGAACTGTCTCAGGAGTCAGATAGTGACAGGGGCAGTTGGAGTACCTTAGCATTGCCCATGTGTGCAATGTGGTGTGCGCATACACCACTGGGCCTATATTAACCGCTTCCGGACCGCCCCATGTACACCTCATGTGGCAGGGCAGCCTGGCTGTGCAAAATCACGGACCTGTACGTGATTTCGTACACACGGTTTAGGTCATTTTAATTTTTTTATTTGCCTTCAGACACCATCATATGGCTGCATGCCCACCTGTGCCCTATACAAGTGCCACCTACCAGTGCCCACTAGGTCCACCTGTCAGTGCCCACCAGCTTCACCTGTCAGTGCCCACAGTGCCATCTGTCAGTGCCCACAGTGCCATCTGTCAGTGCCCACAGTGCCAGTGCCCACAATGTGCCTTTACAGTGCTGCACATCAGTGTCACCTACCAGTGCCCATCAGTGTTGTTTTGGATTTCAGACTAAAATGTCTGAACCGAGTTATCTGCACCTGGTCCAAATTCAAAATGTTCATGCATGCATGTTAGAAGTAACACACTGACACACACTGTTCAGAGAAGAACTTCCTCTATTGCTCTGGGCGGATAGCCCCCTTTATAGTAAGAAGATGACTCATTGTTTGCAAGAACATATGCAAAGTCTAGTTGTGTTGTCATCTGTGGATTGGAAGACTTTTATCTAAGTGTCTCATCTTCCAGTCAGCTTCATCCAGGTATTTCTGCTGATGTGAGGTTGTGGACTCTTGAACCCACTCGTGGGATGGGGGGTCTCTAGTTACTTAATTTTGAGTAAGGAGATTCAGCATTTATACGTATACAATAGAAAGTCATTTTATCAAAGCATTAAATAAATTCACAACAGTGTCACCTACCAGTGCCCATCAGTGTCCCCTACCAGTGCCCATCAGTGCCACCCATCCGTGCCACCCATCCGTGCCCATCGGTGCCATCTTATCTGTGCCCATCAGTACCGACTTATCTGTCCCCATCAGTGCCACCTTATCTGTGCCCACCAGTGAAGCCTATCAGTGCATCCTATCAGTGCCCACCAGTGCCGCCTCATCAGCGCATTATATAATGGCGGGGAGAGTGTGCAGTCAGAGCGGTTTGGCTTGCTGAGAAATGCTGGCTACGGGGGACACAGGGAGTGTGCAGGAGTAAAGAACTGACACCGCCCATAGCACTAACGAGGTTCAGTGAATAAAGGGAGGGTCTTGCTGCCAAGCTGCCAATCCCATTGAAAAAGTCTCTTATGACGAAACATGTCTGGGCGTGGCTTCCTGGTAATCTACTGAGCGGGGTGTAGGACGGAGGAAAGCGATCTAATACACCGACTTGTGGGGCTAGGAGTGGTGATATTCCAGACAGTCTATTGCACACCCCCTGGGTCCGCCGTGACCGAATTCAAGTGCTTCACTAATGTTTGGTTTGCTGTGACAAGAGTTTATTTGGCGCTGTTTGCTATTTGGCCCACGTGAGTGTAATATTTGGAGTGCTGTTTTCAATAAAGTGTATGAGACGGTATTACACTATTTGAGCATTTCTTTGTTTTCACGTGTGGGGCAAACTGATTTAAGACATCTAGGACAGGGTGTCATGCATAACGGATCTCGTTTAAGCTCATCTGGCCAGGGCCGTTTGAAGGAATTTGGGGGGAAAGAGGGACACAGTGGGATGGGGACAGGGGAATGCCATGGGGATTGGACAGAGGGGACAGAGTGGGGAGGGGAAAGAGGGACAGAGTAGGATGGGGACAGAGGGACAGAGTGGGATGGGGACAGAGGGATCAGAGAGTGGGTTTTCTTATAGTCGTTAGTCGATGTTTTATTGGAGGGAACCCGCCCAGCACAGAAGCACACCAGCCCCCAGTAAAGCCCAGCCCACACCAGCCACCCCAGCCACCGCCCCTGCCGACAGAGCCACAGCAGCTCACAGCAGGCGCCAGTGGGCGCCCCCTCGCCAGAGGGTCTGAGTGAGACCAGACCCCCCCACCCACCCCAGCAGCCACCACCCTCCCAGACCCCAGCCCAGCTCCAGCCAACCCCAGCAGCCCAGACCCCCACAGCCCCAGCCAGTCTGCCCAGCAGCCCACCCCCCCCTACCCCCACCAGCCCCCCCCCTCCCACAGACCCCACTCCCAGTGGGGAACCAGCACCAGCCCCACAGCCACCCCTCCCCAGCCGGATTGGACAGAGGGACGCCATGGGAACAGGGAGACACCATGGGGAGGGGAAGGGGGAACAGAGTGGGATGAGGACAGAGGGACAGAGTGGCATGAGGACAAAGGGACAGAGTGGGATGAGGACAGAGGGACAGAGTGGGATGAGGACAAAGGGACAGAGTGGGATGAGGACAGAGGGACAGAGTGGGATGAGGACAGAGTGGGATGAGGACAGAGGGACAGAGTGGGATGAGGACAGAGGGACAGAGTGGGATGAGGACAGAGGGACAGAGTGGGATGAGGACAGAGGGACAGAGTGGGATGAGGACAGAGGGTCAGAGTGGGGAGGGGGCAGAGGGTCAGAGTGGGGAGGGGACAGAGGGTCGGAGTGGAGAGAGGACAGAGGGACCGAGTGGGATGAGGACAGAGGGACAGAGTGGGATGAGGACAGAGGGACAGAGTGGGGAGGGGACAGAGGGACAGAGTGGAATGAGGACAGAGGAACAGAGTGGGATGGGGACAGAGGGACAGAGTGGGATGGGGACAGAGGGACAGAGTGGGGAGGGGACAGAGGGACAGAGTGGGATGAGGACAGAGGGGCAGAGTGGGATGGGGACAGAGGGACAGAGTGGGATGGGGACAGAGGGACAGAGTGGGATGGGGACAGAGGGACAGAGTGGGATGGGGACAGAGGGACAGAGTGGGATGAGGACAGAGGGACAGAGAGGGATGAAGACAGAGGGACAGAGGGACAGAGTGGGATGGGGACCGATGGACAGAGTGGGATGAGGACAGAGGAACAGAGCTCAGACCCCTCCACCCCCACTAGCACATATCTTCTTCCCTCCCAAATCCCTCACCAGCACATATCCCCATACCCCCCCTCCTCTCACTCCATGTGTGAACCTCTTATCTGCCCTCCCTGGTTACTGTGTCCTCACTGACTGTATACAGTGCACATACCAGCTGCACGGCTCTCTCGCTGAAGTTGTGTCTCTCCTTGGCTCCTCCTCTTGGCTGGGCTGGGGAGGAGGAGCCAAAGAGTGTGTGCGGATGTCAGTGGAGAGAGAGGGACGGCTGCTCTGAAAAGCCATTTGACGATGCGGGACCCCAGGTGGCAGATGTCCCGGGTACCTGCGCTAGCGCATCCTAGAATGACCAATTACCGGAGCTCAATGCCGAAACTTGTCGTTGCACTGAGCTCCGGGATTCAGCTGTGCAGCCCCCTGTGCGGGAGGAGGGGGGGTTTGCGGGGGGGGTGGCATCAGGCTGCAGCTTACAGGATGCGGCTGGGGCCCCAGGCCATCCCTGGGCCCTAAGCAATTGCTTGTTTTGCCTGTCCTGTCGCGACAGGCCTGCATCTGGCATCATATCCGTGAGTGGATGAATGCGCATTAAGCCAAACACGAGAGTGGGAGGCTAATTTATTTGGTGAGTGTGCTGGAATAAGGGGAGTGGAGACACGAGCACAGCGGTGTGGTGAAAGATCATCTAAGTGGAATTTATGTTAGACTTTACATCATTCATCGGATTAATATTTTGAGATATTTGAACTTCACAGACACTTATAATTTTGACACATATGCCGTGTACACACGACCGGAATTCTCGTCGGAAAAAGCTCTGACGGTTTTCCAGATGGAATTCAGACGGAATTCCGCTCAAACTGTCTTACCTACACACGGTCACACCAAATTCCGACCGTCAAGAACGCAGTGACGTACAACACTACAACGAGCCGAGTTCAATGCTTCCGAGCATCCGTCAAATTGTTTCTGAGCATGCGTAGGAATTTTGCACGTCAGAATTTCTACAGACGATCGGAATTTCCGATAGAAACCTGCTCTCAATTCTTTGCTGTCGCAAATTCGGCCAGCAAAATTCCGATGGAGCCTACACAGGGTCGCATTTTCCGATGAAAAGCTCTCATTGGTCTTTTTCTGTCCGGAATTCCGATCGTGTGTACGCGGCATTAGTATACACTGGGTGATTCATTCAACTATATGTTGGCACGTTTATTATTTGTATTTCTTTATAATTGATTGAGCCACTACAGTGGTTATATTTGTTGCTTTATATTTTATGTATGCACTGAAAAATCCATGTAATTTATTTGCACAGTAATTCATGTTCTAAATTATATGCAATAATTTTTTTTAGGGATATTTCGAGGACTCACTATTGAGGTTATTGTATGTTTACAATCCTTTTGTGTATTTCTGAGCGCTGCACACCTTGATTTTTTTTATTTTGTGTTTGATTTTGTTTAGTAAGGTGTATTCAATGGATAAGATTGTATCACGGATCTTTTTATGAAATGTTGTATGGCACATCAGCATGTTTTTTTTATTAAATGTTTTTACAATAAAAATAAGTCAAAATTTTATGTAATAGTTGTGCCTCAAAAATCCAATCCTTCACACTATGAAGAAAAAAAATGTACATCCACAATGTCTGATTTTTTTAGATGCATTTGCCGAACTTACCAACAAATCGAACCCAAGCACATTGCTCATCACTATGCAGCACAATGGTCTGAATTAGAAAAAAAAAATGTCAGATTCTCCTGCAGAAAATTGTGATAGACAATTATACCAGCCAATGGGAATAATATAGTGTCTTCAATAAAATGCAAACCTTTAAACATGTATAATATTGTACATATTCTTCTATATATTATATATATTTAATGATGACTGTAAATATAGACATTAGAATTTTTTTTAGCCCTGTATATAGAATTCTGACTTTCATTTTCTTCTGTACAGGTGGATTGATGAACCAACGATTTCAGTTGTGTTGATCTTCATGCAACTAAGTCTTACGAGAAATGATCCATATGGGTGTCTGAAGTGACTCAAAGTCTTAAGTGCAGTTCCCTGGAGGATTCACACAGGACACAAATCATATCAGTGTTCAAAATGTTCTAAATGTTTTTGATCCTCTTCAACATTGATCCAGCCTCAGAGGACAACAGGAGAGAAGTCATTTCAGTGTTCTGGAAGTGACAATGGCTTTACAGTAAAGTCCAACCCATCGATACATAAGAGGAGTCATTTCAGAAGATATTTCTTGTTTGGAAAGTGACAAAGGTTTTACAATGGAGGCAAAACAAATCACACACCAGAAGGATCACACTGGAGAGAAGCCATATCAGTGTTCAGAATGTAACAAAGCTTTTTCATATAAGTCACATCTTATCAGACACGAGAGGATTCACACTGGAGAGAAGCCATATCAATGTTCTGATTGTTGTAAAGCTTTTATATCGAAGGCACAGCTTATCATACATAAAATGATTCACACTGGAGAGAAGCCATATCAGTGTTCTGATTGTTGTAAATGTTTTACAAAGAAGCCACAGCTTATCACACATAAAATGCTTCACACTGGAGAGAAGCCATATCGGTGTTCTAAATGTGACAAAGCTTTTAGAGGGAAGCCAGAGCTTAAAAAACATGAGAGGATTCACACTGGAGAGAAGCCACATCAATGTTCTTATTGTTGTAAAGCTTTTATATCAAAGGCACAGCTTATCTCACATGAAAGGATTCACACTGGAGAAAAGCCGTATCAGTGTTCTGAATGTGACAAAGCTTTTAGTGGGAAGGCACAGCTTATCAAACATAAGAGGATTCACATTGGAGAGAAGTCATATCAATGTTCTGAATGTGAAAAAGGTTTCACATATAAGGAAAACCTCATCAGACACCAGAAGGTTCACACTGGAGAGAAGCCATATCAGTGTTCTGAATGTGGCAAAGCTTTTGCACAGAAGTCAGTTCTGATTTTACATCAGAGGATTCACACTGGAGAGAGGCCATATCAGTGTTCTGAATGTGATAAAGCTTTTACACGGGCGGATCACCTTATGAAACACAAGCAGCACCACACTGGAGAGAAACCACATAAATGTCCTGAATGTGGAAAAATGTTTTCACAAAAGTCAAACCTTATCACACACCAGAGGGTACACACTGGAGAGAAGTCATACCAGTGTTCAGAATGTGGCAAAGCTTTTACACATAAGTCAGATCTTATCAAACACCAGATGATTCACACTGGAGAGAAGCCATATGGATGCTCCAAATGTGACAAAGCTTTTAAAACCAAGCAGGAGCATATCAAACATGAAATGATTCACACTGGAGAGAAGCCACATCAATGTCCTGAATGTGAAAAACATTTTGCACATAAGTCAAGCCTTCTCACACACCAGAGGGTTCACACTGGAGAGAAGTCATATCAATGTTCAGAATGTGACAAAGCTTTTACAATAAAGTCAAACCTTATCAGACACCAGAGGGTTCACACTGGAGAGAAGCCATATCAGTGTTCTGAATGCGACAAAGCTTTTAAAACCAAGCGAGAGCTTATCACACATGAGAGGAGTCACACTGGAGAGAAGCCATATCAGTGTTCTGAATGTGCCAAAACTTTTAAGACAAGGGGTGAGCTTATCATACATGAGAGGAGTCACACTGGAGAGAAGCCATATCAGTGTTCAGAATGTGATAAAGCTTTTACACTGAGGGAAAGCCTTATTATACATCAGAGGATTCACACTGGAGAAAAGCCTTATCAGTGTTCTGAATGTGCCAATGCTTTTAAATCGAGAAATGAGCTTATAATGCATGAGAGGATTCACACTGGAGAAAGGCCTTATCGGTGTTCTGAATGTGACAAATATTTTAAAAGCAAGCAGGAGCTTATCAGACATGATAGGGGTCACACTGGAGAGAAGCCACATCAATGTCCTGAATGTGGAAAGGAATTTTCACATAAGGCAAACCTTATCAAACATCAGAGGGTTCACACTATGGAGAAGCCATATCAGTGTTCTGAATGTAACAAAGCTTTTACACGGAAGTCCCATCTTATCACACACCTGAGGGTTCACACTGGAGAGAAGCTCTGAATGTGACAAAGCTTTTACAGTTAATGCCGAGCTAATCAAACAGCAGAGGATTCACAAGCTTCAGCTGCAGAGAAGAAAGACTGAAAGAAGTGGGGATATTAAAGGGGTAGCAGCTAAACCACAATAAAGAGTGCAGGGATTTCATTAGTTTCACGCCTCATATCTCACAAGCTAGTAAAAAGTGAAAAGGTATTCTATGCTACTTTGAAAAACAAACTAAAGTTTGTGAGAAACAGAAATGTAATGGAAAGATGTATTTAGTTTATGTCCATCAGGCACACACCTAGAAAGTCATTTTACTATTCTACCTTCTGACAGTTTTTTCATATAAGCATCAATGACTGGACTATGTTTACTCACAATTCGCATATTTTTTGGAGCTTTGACTGAAAATGTAATGCATATCCACGATTCACTAACGGAGCTCTGTCCCCAAGTGTTTTCTTCTTGCCTGATCCCGGCTTAATACATTTACAACACTGCCTCAGTACCATGACTGGCTAGTGGTCAAATGGCATCTTGCCAAGTCTCCGAAGCCTACATGGGAGAGTCCATTCCAGGTTCTGATGACTAGTGCTATATCAGTCAAGCTTGAGGGCTTCAGCTAAGCCTGCCTTGTCCACACCTCCCATTACACGTTCCACCTGCCCTCCCATGATCCATACCCCTTGTTCACATTCCACCTCCTCTCATGGATGACAGCTTTGCATGGAAGTTTGTGGTTAGGACACCAGCCACGGAGAAGTCTCTGCTTGGTGATGAAGCAAATAGCTAATCTGGCGTAGGCCTTCCAACATTGAGTGACTGCTATTTTATGGGTAGTGTTCAACAGTACCACTTAATCCCAGCTGACCACTTGCATGTCATCCAGTTCTGCCACAAGTCTAAGGGAAGCCATTAGGTGAAGATTGGATGTCCTTTATTATCTTGTTTCTCTGTTCAGCTATTGCTCATCTCCACAGACCAATCACACGGTACAACTGCAAAAGATCCAAACTGCAAAAGGGGGGGGGGGGCTGAAATTCCTCTGATTGGTGTTCTCTTTATTGACTCTGCATAGACAGGTCTTTTTATTGAGTAAACTTTGTTTGGGAAGAACACTTTTTGACCCGGGAAATGTTAAAATTTTGTCCCTGAAGTATAACTATGGGCAAAATCAATAATTACATAAATACATTTCTCTCTCCCTAAGCCCTTTTTAATTTCACAGCTTTTTATTTAATGTTTTTGCCATTGTTTCTTTTCTTACTACTGTACCGTTTAACAATTGTAGTTTACTCCTCAAATGTTTTATTCATCAGTCTTTTGGGACAGATAGCTTTAATTTGGTAGGAAATTTTGGATTCATATATTGTTATTTCCTTGTTTTTTGGGGGGAGAAATTGTAAAAAAATTAAGTATTTCCCTGTAATTTATCTCAATGCAGCATTAAAGGAGTTGTAAAGGTTAGTTTTTTTATTTTCTAAATACGTTCCTTTAACCGCTTCCCGACCGCCCACTGCATATATACATCAGCAGAATGGCACGGCCAGGCAAAACCACGTACGGGTACGTGGTCCTTTAATTGCCTGGCCGTGGGTCACGCGGGCGCCGCTGGTGTCCCGCGATCGGGTCACGGAGCTGAAGAATGGGGAGAGGTCTGTGTAAACAAACCTCTCCCCGCGCTTCCTACTCTGCCTGTCATTGATCGTCTGTTTCCGGTCATCGGGAAAGCCGATCAATGACGTCGGACATCAGCCCGCCCCTAATGTAAAAAAACACACACACGTCACAGCCCATAACCCCTCCCCTCCCACTAGTGGTTAACTCTTTCACTGCAAGTGTCATTTATACAGGAATCAATGCATTTAAATAGCATTGATTGCTGTATAAATGACAATGGTCCCAAAAATGTGTCAAAAATGTCCGATGTGTCCGCCATAATGCTGCAGTCACAATAAAAATCGGTGATCGCCGCCATTACTAGTAAAAAAAAAAAATATTAATAAAAATGCTATAAAACTATCCCCTATTTTGTAAACGCTATAACTTTTGCGCAAACCAATCAATAATCGCTAATTGCGATTTTTTTTTTTTTACCAAAACTATGTAGAAGAATACGTATCGGCCTAAACTGAGGAAAAAAAATGTTTTTTTTTTTATATTTTTTTGGGGATATTTATTATAGCAAAAAGTAAAAAATATTGAATTTTTTTTCCAAATTGTCGCTCTATTTTTGTTTATAGCGCAAAAAATAAAAACTGCAGGGGCGATCAAATACCACCAAAAGAAAGCTCTATTTTTCGGGAAAAAAAGGACGCCAATTTTGTTTGGGAGCCACGTCGCACAACCGCGCAATTGTTAGTTAAAACGACGCAGTGCCGAATCGCAAAAAGGGGCCTGGTCCTTTGGCTGCCAATTGGTCCGGGGCTGAAGTGGTTAAGCTAGTGCATTGTTGGTTCACTTATCTTTTCCTTCGATTTTCCTTCTAAATGTTTTTTTTTCTTTGTTTTCTTTGTCTGAATTTCTCACTTCCTGTTCCTCCTCAGTCAGCTTGCGCGGGCCATTCTGCATGACTGACTCTTTACAAGCAACTGTCCTGTAAGTGCGCTACGTGTTTTATAAAATATATTTTTTTTAAACGTTGATGCGCTATGAGTCTTCTCTATTGCTTTTTATTATACCGCATTGTGAGTGGAGAGAAACGGGATTTACCTTAACCGCTTCATCCCCGGAAGAATTTACCCCCTTCCTGACCACAGCACTTTTTGCGATTCGGCACTGCGTCGCTTTAACTGACAATTGCGCGGTCGTGTGACGACCAATTTATGTACAATTTTTGTACCCAAACAAAATGTATGTCCTTTTTTTTCCCCAGACATAGAGCTTTCTTTTGGGGGTATTTGAGTACCTCTGCGTTTTTTTTTTTTTTTGCTATAAACAAAAAAAAAAATGACAATTTTGAAAAAAAAAACAAACAATATATTTTATTTTTGCTATAAAACACATCCAATAAAAACATTATAAAATCGAATTTCTTCATAAATTTAGGCCAATATGTATTCTTCTACATATCTTTGGTAAAAAAAAAATATTTACCAGTACACACGATCGGACATTCCGACAACAAAATCCATGGATTTTTTTCAGACGGATGTTGGCTCAAACTTGCCTTGCATACACACAGTCACACAAAGCTGGTCGGAAATTCCGATCGTCAAGAACGCCGTGACGTACAACACGTATGATGAGCCGAGAAAAATAAATTAAATAAGGTTGAATCCTTCATTGAAGTCTTATGGTGTCTGTTGAATGTTCTAAGAAGGTTCGACTGAACAGCTAAACTGTACAACGCCGCGATCGTACATTTCCGGTCGAATGTTGCGCCTACAAGCCATAGTAGAATTCTAATGTTGTATGACACTAGTAATAATTATATTTATTAATTATTATTACTAGTCAACCAACATTAGAATTCTTCTATAACCTATGGGCGGAGCATTTGACCATAAATGTCCGTTCGTGCCGAATGCTTCGACGAATCTTCATATGTCGAATCTTTTCTCTCTATGTCGAAAAATCTTGGACTAAAAGAGCTAAGGTTAGGCACATTCGACCACAGATTCGATGGACACAGATCGCTATTGTCAGCGTCATGTCGAATCTCCTATCTATATCTAACTGTTGTCACAACGAAAACGAAAATAAAGCATTTGTTTATGTCGGATCTTTCAGTTTTTGGATTCTGCATGTTCGTTATCATTTAAATAAATTGAAAATACCCCAAATTTGGACGAAAACAAATGCACATGTCTACTGATTACTGTGTAAATGACACTGGCAGGGAAGAGTTTAAACACTAGGGGGCGATCAAGGAGTTAAGTGTGTCCTAGGGTGTGATAACTGTAGGGGGGGATGGGCTACCACTGACATGACAGAGATCACTGCTCCCGATGACAGAGAGCAGTGGATCTCTGTCATGTTGCTAGGAAGAACAGGGAAATGCGTTGTTTACATCTCTCCATTCTGCCGCTCCGTGACACGATCGCGCCCCCCCCCCCCCCCCAGCAGACATCGAGTCCGCAGGACCCACGGGCACGGTCACGGAGTACACGGCGGCCACAATGCTGCGATTTAAAGGGGACATACCTGTACGCCCATTTGCCCAGCCGTGCCATTGTGCCGACGTACATCGTCATGTGCTAGTCGGCAAGGGGTTAATGAGTGAATTCATGGATTGTTCATACATGTATTCTCATAGATTGCACTAAGAACTTTAATTACACAATATTGTTTTCTAAGATTAGATTGTTTAGTCATTTGTGATTGTCAGATTTACTTTGCAGTTGATGTTATCACATTAATGGGAAGACACGGCACAATAACACACGATTGCACAGATTTCCTATTTCCAATTATTCAAGCAGATTTTTAAGGGGCAGCAGTTTCACTTTTGCCGCTCTTTTTAGGCCAAGCAAACCTTATAGAACACAGTCCAAGGGATTTGCTGAGAAGATCGTATTTTTTGCTACAAGTGTATTGTCATTGAACTGCATGAAACACATTATATTCTCCTGTCTACACCCGGCCATTGCAGCAGAGAACCCGGACATATGATGAATCGGGTCTGAGGACCAATGTGACCGAAATTCCCTCTTTTTTTGTAATGCTAAGGGTCAAGCCCAAAAAAAGTCTTAATTTCAGAAAACCGTGACAGATTTCCCCTCGAATGTCCTAAAAGATTAGTTTGGTCCGCAATCAAACGATAGAGGTCTTCAGTGAAAAACAGCTTGAAAAAGTCAAGGGAGGTTGTTAAAGGGTTTCTTACCCCATATAACTCAAACTCTCTCTATTAGAGCCGGGCGGAGCACACGGTACCTTTCTTATAGAAAAACGAGCGTTGTAAATACTGATTTAGAGCTGTCTTCAGGCCGGTCACATGACTCGCGGCCGCTGTACAGCTCCGATGAATGGATACTGTGGGAGGGGCCGCCATCTCCCTCTGACGTCAACCGGGGACATCACATGGCCGCTCAGCCTCTCCTGCAGTAGCCATGGAAACCGGCCGAGAGTCACATGACCGGCCTGAGGACAGCGATAAAACGGTATTTACAGCACTCATTTTTCTTTTTTTTTTATAGTTTAGAGAGGGGGGGGGCAGAATACACAGCACAAGCACTATGCTCTTTAATCTGCTTTAAGGTACCAGAAAATCTATATATATTTTTTGGGGTTAACAAACGCTTTAAGTTTGCTGTTTCCACCTGAACCCCGGGCTGGGCTGTGAATGGGGGGGGATGGGTGCTGCTGAATCTGGGGGCATTACGATTTGCAAGCACCTCTGGAAGGACACTATGGGCTCTAGGGGTCTGTGCTTGACTTCTTGGTGGCTGAGTTTGCATTCCGCTTCTAGTGCCAGTCACCTCACCAGCTTGTACTTCATTTCTGGGACTCACCACATCACAATGAGATACGGCAGTGCTGGTGTGTAAAAGGCCAGGATGTACAAGGCCTCTGGTGTCCCGCTAGTACTGGCACTCTTCTACATATGAGCAGAACTCTGCTTTTTTATCACCTCAGATACCTGGGGTTGGGTACACCTGATCTTAGCAGGGACCTCTTCTCCATCCTCTGAGCTCCGTGTCAGGGTACCGCTGCTTTCTACAGGTTCGTATTGTGAGACGGATTCTGACAGAGAGGACTCCCCTTCACTCTCATCTGACATACTCAGAATCCTGTAGACCTCTTCACTAGAGTGGGACTAAGAGGGGAGGGATTAGGGTTAGGAGTTTGGGACTAGGAGGAGTGGAATTAGGGTTAGGAGTTTGGGAATAGGAGGGGAGGCATTAGGGTTAGAAGTTTGGGACTAGGAGGGGAGGGATTAGGGTTAGGAGTTTGGGACTAGGAGGGAAGGATTAGGGTTAGGAGTTTGGGACTAGGAGGAGTGGGATTAGGGTTAGGAGTTTTGAACTAGGAGGAGTGGGATTAGGGTTAGGAGTTTGGGACTAGGAGGAGTGGGATTAGGGTTAGGAGTTTGGGACTAGGAGGAGTGGGATTAGGGTTAGGAATTTGGGACTAGGAGGAGTGGGATTAGGGTTAGGAGTTTGGGACTAGGAGGAGTGGGATTAGGGTTAGAAGTTTGGGACTAGGAGGAGTGGGATTAGGGTTAGGAGTTTGGGACTAGGAGGAGTGGGATTAGGGTTAGAAGTTTGGGACTAGGAGGAGTGGGATTAGGGTTAGGAGTTTGGGACTAGGAGGAGTGGAATTAGGGTTAGGAGTTTGGGACTAGGAGGAGTGGAATTAGGGTTAGGAGTTTGGGACTAGGAGTGGGATTAGGGTTAGGAGTTTGGGACTAGGAGGAGTGGAATTAGGGTTAGGAGTTTGGGACTAGGAGTGGAGGGATTAGGGTTAGGAGTTTGGAACTAGGAGGAGTGGGATTAGGGTTAGGAATTTGGGACTAGGAGGGGAGGCATTAGGGTTAGGAGTTTGGGAATAGGAGGGGAGGCATTAGGGTTAGGAGTTTGGGACTAGGAGGTGAGGGATTAGGGTTAGGAGTTTGGGACTAGGAGGAGTGGGATTAGGGTTAGGAGTTTGGGACTAGGAGGGGAGGGATTAGGGTTAGGAATTTGGGACTAGGAGGGGAGGTATTAGGGTTAGGAGTTTGGGACTAGGAGGGGAGGGATTAGGGTTAGGAGTTTGGGACTAGGAGGAGTGGAATTAGGGTTAGGAGTTTGGGACTAGGAGGGGAGGGATTAGGGTTAGGATTTTGGGACTAGGAAGAGTGGGATTAGGGTTAGGAGTTTGGGAATAGGAGGAGTGGGTTTAGGGTTAGGAGTTTGGGACTAGGAGGGGAGGGATTAGGGTTAGGAGTTTGGTAATAGGAGGGGAGGGATTAGGGTTAGAAGTTTGGAACTAGGAGGAGTGGGATTAGGGTTAGGAATTTGGGACTAGGAGGGGAGGCATTAGGGTTAGGAGTTTGGGAATAGGAGGGGAGGCATTAGGGTTAGGAGTTTGGGACTAGGAGGGGAGGGATTAGGGTTAGGAGTTTGGGACTAGGAGGAGTGGAATTAGGGTTAGGAGTTTGGGACTAGGAGGGGAGGGATTAGGGTTAGGATTTTGGGACTAGGAAGAGTGGGATTAGGGTTAGGAGTTTGGGAATAGGAGGAGTGGGATTAGGGTTAGGAGTTTGGGACTAGGAGGGGAGGGATTAGGGTTAGGAGTTTGGTAATAGGAGGGGAGGGATTAGGGTTAGGAGTTTGGGACTAGGAGGGGAGGGATTAGGGTTAGGAATTTGGGACTAGGAGGAGTGGGATTAGGGTTAGGAGTTTGGGACTAGGAGGAGTGGGATTAGGGTTAGGAATTTGGGACTAGGAGGAGTGGGATTATGGTTAGGAGTTTGGGACTAGGAGGAGTGAGATTATGGTTAGGAATTTGGGACTAGGAGGAGTGGGATTAGGGTTAGAAATTTGGGACTAGGAGGAGTGGGATTAGGGTTAGGAATTTGGGACTAGGAGGAGTGGGATTATGGTTAGGAGTTTGGGACTAGGAGGAGTTGGATTAGGGTTAGGAGTTTGGGACTAGGAGGAGAGGGATTAGGGTTAGGAGTTTGGGACTAGGAGGAGTGGGATTAGGGTTAGGAGTTTGGGACTAGGAGGAGTGGGATTAGGGTTAGGTGTTTGGGACTAGGAGGAGTGGGATTAGGGTTAGGAGTTTGGGACTAGGAGGAGTGGAATTAGGGTTAGGAGTTTGGGACTAGGAGGAGTGGAATTAGGGTTAGGAGTTTGGGACTAGGAGTGGAGGGATTAGGGTTAGAAGTTTGGAACTAGGAGGAGTGGGATTAGGGTTAGGAATTTGGGACTAGGAGGGGAGGGATTAGGGTTAGGAGTTTGGGAATAGGAGGGGAGGGATTAGGGTTAGGAGTTTGGGACTAGGAGGGGAGGTATTAGGGTTAGGAGTTTGGGACTAGGAGGAGTTGGATTAGGGTTAGGAGTTTGGGACTAGGAGGGGAGGGATTAGGGTTAGGAGTTTGGGACTAGGAGGGGAGGGATTAGGGTTAGGAGTTTGGGACTAGGAGGAGTTGGATTAGGGTTAGGAGTTTGGGACAAGGAGGCGAAGGATTAGGGTTAGGATTTTGGGACTAGGAGGAGTGGGATTAGGGTTAGGAGTTTGGAACTAGGAGGAGTGGGATTAGGGTTAGGAGTTTGGGACTAGGAGGGGAGGGATTAGGGTTAGGAGTTTGGGACTAGGAGGGGAGGGATTAGGGTTAGGAATTTGGGACTAGGAGGAGTGGGATTAGGGTTAGGAGTTTGGGACTAGGAGGAGTGGGATTAGGGTTAGGAGTTTTGAACTAGGAGTGGGATTAGGGTTAGGAGTTTTGAACTAGGAGTGGGATTAGGGTTAGGAGTTTGGGACTAGGAGGGGAGGGATTAGGGTTAGGAGTTTGGGACTATGAGGGGAGGGATTAGGGTTAGGAGTTTGGGACTAGGAGGGGTGGGATTAGGGTTAGGAGTTTGGGACTAGGAGTGTGATTAGGGTTATGAGTTTTGAACTAGGAGTGGGATTAGGGTTAGGAGTTTTGAACTAGGAGTGGGAGGGATTAGGGTTAGGAGTTTGGGACTAGGAGGAGTGGGATTAGGGTTAGGAGTTTGGGACTAGGAGGGGAGGGATTAGGGTTAGGAGTTTTGGGACTAGGAGGAGTGGGATTAGGGTTAGGAGTTTGGGACTAGGAGGGGAGAGATTAGGGTTAGGAGTTTGGGACTAGGAGGAGTGGGATTAGGGTTAGGAGTTTGGGACTAGGAGGAGTGGGATTAGGGTTAGGAGTTTGGGACTAGGAGGGGAGGGATTAAGGTTAGGAGTTTGGGACTAGGAGGAGTGGGATTAGGGTTAGGAGTTTGGGACTAGGAGGAGTGGAATTAGGGTTAGGAGTTTGGGACTAGGAGGAGTGGGATTAGGGTTAGGAGTTTTGAACTAGGAGTGGGATTAGGGTTAGGAGTTTTGAACTAGGAGTGGGAGGGATTAGGGTTAGGAGTTTGGGACTAGGAGGAGTGGGATTAGGGTTAGGAGTTTGGGACTAGGAGGGGAGGGATTAGGGTTAGGAGTTTGGGACTAGGAGGGGAGGGATTAGGGATAGGAATTTGGGACTAGGAGGAGTGGGATTAGGGTTAGAAGTTTGGGAGTAGGAGGGGAGGGATTAGGCTTTCTTTGGACATTTTGCGCACTAAAGTTAAAGGTACAGTAGTGCGACTCAATGCAAATGGAGGCTCCTGGCTGTCAGGGACGGCTTGTGTGCTAGAAAAAAAATGTACCTTCTAGTGCTGCAGAGATCAGGCCTGATATATCTAACACTGCGGTATTGTGTACAATGTATCAGAGGTGGCAGTGATCAGACCTCCCACTGTCAATTGACGGCAGAGCGGTGCGGCTCTTGTGGCGGGATGCCATCATATGACGGCGTCTACATTTTGGCCACTAGGGGGCGCATGCCCGCCGCGTCGCTGGGGACCCGATGTGCGTGCCCGCGATTGCCCAGTAACTGAGCAGGACGTGGATCTGTTTATGTAAAACACAGATCCACGTCCTGTCACTGGAGAGGAGACCGATGGTGTGTCCCTTGTACATAGGGTCCCCTCCCCCAGTCAGTCCCCTCCCCCCACAGTTAGAATCACTAACATAGGGAACACATTAACCCCTGCAGCGCCCCCTAGTGTTAACCCCTTCCCTGCCAGTCACATTTATACAGTAATCAATGCATTTTTATAGCACGGATCTCTGTATAAATGTGAATGGTCCCAAAAATGTGTCAAAAGTGTCCGATATGTCCGCCGCAATGTCGCAGTCACTATAAAAATCGCAGATCGCCGCCATTACTAGTAAAAAAAATAATAATAATAAAAATGCTATAATTCTATCCCCTATTTTGTAGACGCTATAACTTTTGCGCAAACCAATCAATATACGCTTATTGCAATTTTTTTTACCAAAAATATGTAGAATACGTATCGGCCTAAACTGAGGGAAAAATTTGTTTAAAAAAAAAAAAAAAATTGGATATTTATTATAATAAAAAAGTAAAAAATATATTTTTTCAAACTTGTCCCTCTTCTTTTGTTTATAGAGCAAGAAATAAAAACCGCAGAGGTGATCAAATACCACCAAAATAAAGATCTATCTGTGGGGAAAAAATGATAAAAATGTTATTTGGGTACAGCATTGCATGACCGCGCAATTGTCATTCAAAATGCGACAGCGCTGAAAGCTGAAAAATGGCTTGGGCAGGAAGGAGGTGTTCGCGCCCGGTAGGCTAAGTGGTTAAAACGAAAAAGAGAGAGAAGTGGGACTTTAAATGAAGCACACAGTAGTACAGGAGTAAGTCAAGTGACTAAAAAGTTCATTTATTTGTTGTAATCCATGGTATGTTAAAACACATTTTGGGCATCCAACCTCTAAAAATGCTGTGGGCATCAATCCTCTATACAATAAACCATGGATTACCTGTACATAAATTACACTACAAGTCACAAGCCAGTGTTCATTTAAAGCACAGATAACAATAAATACAATGTGTATACATGTAATGCTGTAGTTGGGTCCAGACTGGCAAGAATAAACAACACTTGATAAATAGACAGAAAGTAATAATAAAAATAATTTTTGCCATAACAAATAATTCTGGGTATAGATAAAGTCATTAGGATCTTAACCGCTTAAGGACTGCCTCCTGCACATTTACGTCGGCAGAATGGCACAGCTGGGCACATCAACGTACGGGTACGTTGTCCTTTAAGAGCCCAGCCGTGGGTCGCGCACGCGCCACCCGGTCCTGAGCTCCGTGACCTTGGCAGCGGGACCCGCGGAACCGATCGCCGCCAGTGTCCCGCGATCGGGTCACAGAGCTGAAGAACGGGGAGAGGTAAGCGTAAACAAACCTCTGCCCGTGCTTCCTAGTGAAACTGAAACTGACCGTCTGTTCCCTGTCATCGGGAAAGACGATCAGTGACGTCACATGCCAAGCCACGCCCCCCTACAGTAAAAAAACACACACAGGACATACTTAACCCCTCCCCGCCCCCTAGTGGTTAACCCCTTCACTGCCAGTGTCATTTACACAGGAATCAGTGCATTTAAATAGCACTGATTGCTGTATAAATGACAATGGTCCCAAAAATGTGTCAAAAATGTCCGATGTGTCCGCCATAATGTCGCAGTCACAATAAAAATTGCTGATCGCCGCCATTACTAGTAAAAAAAAAAAAAGAAAATTATAAAAATTCTATAAAACTATCCCTTATTTTGTAAACGCTATAACTTTTGTGCAAACCAACCAATAATCGCTAATTGCATTTTTTTTTACCAAAAATATGTAGAAGAATACGTATCGGCCTAAACTGAGGAAAAATTTTTTTTTTTTTTATATTTTTTGGGATATTTATTATAGCAAAACGTTAAAAATATTGAATTTTTTTCAAAATTGTCGCTCTATTTTTGTTTATTGTTTATTGTTTGTTTATAGCGCAAAAAATAAAAACCGCAGGGGCAATCAAATACCACCAAAAGAAAGCTCTATTTGTGGGGAAAAAAAGGACGCCAATTTTGTTTGGGAGCCACGTCACGCGACCGCGTAATTCTCAGTTAAAGCGACGCAGTGCCGAATCGCAAAAAGGGGCCTGGTCCTTTGACTGCAAATTGGTCCGGGGCTGAAGTGGTTAATATTCCATGATTAGAGAGAAATAGTGGTACTCGAAGGCTCTACGCATTTTGCGGTATTGTAAACGCACATCAGGAGCATACATCATGGAATAATTCTAAAAAAAAGAAAATATTTTATAAAAATAAGGAAGAAAAATAAATAAATAAATAAATAAATAAGCGGGAGATGAGGAAAATATATAGGAATAGTTTAGTTATGTAAAATTAATTTAATGTTGTGCGTCCAACTCAGGTCTGCATCCGTGAACCAGTAAAACAGCATCCAGGATCACAAAAAAAAACCCGCAGAGCAACACCGCCGGGCGCCGCCAGGGTTACCTGTGGGAATGATATAACGGCACATACAGAATGGGAGGGTGCAATTAGTGTAGGATGCAGACATCCACGTGAGACAAACCATATGTGATGGGTCTGTTGAATGTGTATTGCCTTGTACACACGGTCGGACATTCCGGATTTTTTCGATGGATTTTGTCCGAAACTTGTGTTGCGCACACACGGTCGGACAAAGTTGTCGGAAAATCTGATCCTTCCGAATAAGGTGACGTAAACAAAAACGTACAGCGGGACTACGTAGAGGCCAGTAGCCAATAGCTTTCGTCTCCAAATTTCTTCTGAGCATGCGTGGCACTTTGTACGTCGGAATTCTCTACACACGATCGAAAAAAGTCCGATTGGATTTTGTTGTCGGAAAATGTTAGACCCTGCTCTCAATTCCGACGAAAAAAGTCCGCTAGAGCCCACACACGATCGGATTTTCCGACAACATAAACCGATCTGACTTTTTCCATCGGAATATCCGACCGTGTGTACGGGGCATATGAGAAAAATGTAAAATAGAGTGGTATAGGGACTAGCATGAAATGAAAAGAAAAAGGGTTTAAATAAAAAATGGTGTAAAAATACAACTGAGTGAGGAACAAAAACCAAGAAAAAGGCCAAACATAACAAAAGGGGGAAGAAAAGAAGTGGGACAGATAGAAATGGGAAGAGATGTATTACCTAATGTGCTCAGTGAATAGACATAGTCCATACACGTGAATGTGATCAATCGGGGATAGAGAGTGGTGAGTGTTAACCCAACCTAGAGGATGCCTATATAGGTGTACCATCACAGTCTGTTTTGAGTATTTTAAGTGATAACAGTTTCTGATAAACACACAGAAGTTATATATGTAATTGGTGATAGGTTTGAAGGTCATAGAACATACTGACATAGAGCAGAGAGATATGGTCTGCTGTGTAAGTAATTCTATTCTGAGTAACTACTAGACATGTGCAATTCGTTTTGTTTTTTTTTTTGTTTTTTTTGTTCATTCGTTTCGTACGAATGAACGAATCGTTCGAATCGAACGAATCCAAATAACGAATTGTTCGAATCGTATGAATCCGATTAGCGAATCGTTCGAATCGAACGAATCCGAAAAGCAACGAAAATCCGAAAAACCAAACAACGAAAATCCGAAAAACGAAAAAAAGAACAACGAAAATGAACGAAAAAATTCGTACATTCGTAACTTTTTTTTTTTGTTGAATTGGTAATTTTCTGTGTCCCTTACAATGGTGCTGCTTAACGTGCTTCGAATGGATTGAACAAAAAAATTCGTACATTCGTAACTTTTTTTTTCGATTCGTAATTTTTTTTTTCGATTCGTAACTTTTTTTTTTCGATTCGTACCTTTTTTTTTTTTTCGATTCGTAATGAATGGATTGAACAAAAAATTTGTACATTCGTAACTTTTTTTTTCGATTTTTTCGATTCGTAACTTTTTTTTTTTTTTCGATTCGTAATGAATGGATTGAACAAAAAAATTTGTACATTCGTAACTTTTTTTTTCGATTTGTAACTTTTTTTTCGATTCGTAACTTTTTTTTCGATTCGTAACTTTTTTTTTTTTTCGATTCGTAATGAATGGATTGAACAAAAAAATTCGTACATTCGTACCTTTTTTTTTTTCGATTCGTAACTTTTTTTTTTTCGATTCGTAAATTATTAAAATGGATTATAGCATACACATTACATACAATTATGAATTATGCTCCGATTACGAATCTACGAATGTTATGAATGTACGAATAACTACAAATGCGTCCGAATTTCGAATAAACGAATGAACAAAAATTAAACTAACGAAAAAAGGAATCAACGAAAAATAACTTATACAAATGTACGAATCGTTACGAATACGAACAACGACGACTTACGAATGTACGAATCGTTACGAATATGAACAACGATGACTTACGAATGTATGAATCGTTACGAATATGAACAACGATGACTTACGAATGTATGAATCGTTACGAATCAACGGAATCGAAAAAAACTAAATGAAAATAAACAAAATTTTTTGTTGTGCACATGTCTAGTAACTACGTCAGGACACAGGACTATGGGTGGAGTTATGCTATTTATCTTTAGACGAAACCATATTAGGAATATATGCAAATTATGGGTGTCACCAAGAAATGATGACATGACAGTATCAAACACTATAAGAATGGAATAGGGTTATGGTAGTGAGGAAGAATGTAGGAGGAAGGGGAGGTGCAGAGAGGAAGATGGAGGATGAAGGAGAGAGGAGGAGACGGGTTAAGATGTAACATCAGAAATCTACCTGAACTCTGAAGCCGTAATCATGAAGTCTTGTCTTTGCTTATTCTCGCTGATGAATAAACTACCTTTCAAGTATTTTGGATGCGAAACTGATTCTTAATAGTATCAGAATGCTGCCTTGGAACAAGACATACAATTCTCTACACACATCGTCTAGGAGAAGAGGATATTGACTGACACATTTAAACAGACTTTGCTAATTCATCTTGAAAACGCTCCTGTGTGTAGATTGACGAGATAGAGATATTTTCCCTATTTGCACTTTCTTTCACAGTCCCACCCCCAACGTCAAGCCCGCAGATCACACCTGAGAGTGGAGCGCTTTCACCTGGGCGACTCTGCCGTCTGGCGATTGGCGCCGATCCATTTCCCCAGTGTGATCGCTGAGCGATGACACACCGCCGGCAACGCTGCACCACGAGGACGTCTGATGCTGTGTTTGTGGGGACACTTTACTATTGGGGACACTATACTATTGGGGACACTATACTATTGGGGACAATGTACTATTTGGGGACACTATAATATTGGGGACATTATACTATTGGGGACATTATATTATTGGGGACACAATATTATTGGGGACACTATACTATTGGGGACACTATACTATTTGAGACATTTTACTATTAGGGACACTATATTATTGGGGACACTATACTATTTGAGACATTTTACTATTGGGGACACTATATTATTGGGGACACTATACTATTGGGGACACTATATTATTGGTGACACTATACTATTGGGGACACTATACTATTGGGGACACTATACTATTTGAGACATTATACTATTGGGGACACTATATTATTGGGGACACTATACTATTGGGGACACTATATTATTGGGGACACTATACTATTGGGGACACTATACTATTGGAGACATTACACTATTTGGAGACACTCTAATATTGGGGACAATGTACTATTTGGGGACACTATACTATTGGGGACATTATACTATTGGGGACACAATATTATTGGGGACACTATACTATTGGGGACACTATACTATTTGAGAAATTTTACTATTGGGGACACTATACTATTGGGGACACTATACTATTTGAGAAATTTTACTATTGGGGACACTATATTATTGGGGACACTATACTATTGGGGACATTATACTATTGGAGACATTATACTATTGGGGACACTATATTATTGGGGACATTATATTATTGGGGGCACTATACTATTGGGGACACTATACTATTTGAGACATTATATTATTGGGGACACTATACTATTGGAGACATTTTACTATTGGGGACACTATATTATTGGGGACACTATATTATTGGGGACATTACACTATTGGGGACATTATACTATTGGAGACATTACACTATTGGGGACACTATATTATTGGGGACATTATACTATTGGGGACACTATTTATGCTTTGTCTGATCAGGATGACGGACATTTCTCCCTGAATGCAGAGCGCCCTAAACACGAGGTAAATGTGGTGCAGCATTTATCCCGGTCCAGCTGTAGTGAAGACTTTGACAGGCTGCAGGCAGCGGGGGCTGGGCGCTGTACCTGTGCCCGCCAGGTGTATTATAACGCCAGCATTGCACACACAGGGGCCGGACCCCCCATGTACAAGGGACCTAAGACATACAATCCCCTTGTCACCCATTCCACCAGACTCCTAGAACTGGAAGATTACATCTTTGGGGGGGTGTGTTGTAGAAGAACCCAGACCACGGGATTGTGCGGTGAAAATATTATCCAACTTTATTAATCATATATATATGTGACACTTCAACAACAGAAGAAAAGAGAGAGATTGTTTACATTTCAAGGATATATTTATATCATTTATATCATCTATGCTAAGAAACTGATTACCATATGACACGCCCCTCATTAATACCAGTCCCACCCACTTATGTAACCCTCTAAATATCCCAAATCCCTGTAAATTCCCAGAAGACACTTTAATCTTTTATCCATAACAAGCTGATTGGGTACAAGATAACCCAGAGTCCCTCCTACTCATTCCACACAACAAGTCCATGTCACCATCTACAAGGTTAGAGGACCTGAAGGAGAAGGAGACCACCAGGACCGTCTCCTGACTGAAGCCATGCTCACATTTCTTTCTAATGCTGCTTTTATGGTCTCCTTCTCCTTCAGGTCCTCTAACCTTGTAGATGGTGACATGGACTTGTTGGGTGGGAATGAGTAGGAGGGGCTTTGGGTTATCTTCTATGGGTGGCATTGCTGGGCATCACTGTTTTTATTGTTCCATAAAGGTGCCGGTCAGTGCCCATTTGTGGATAGCACAGATTGGGCATCATTTGCACATGTGGATGGCCAGGGGATACATACCTGGCCATCCACAGGTTGCCCACTTCCCTGGTGGTCCTAGTGGAGTCCCTGGTGTCCAGTGTGGGCATCTGAGGGGGGGCTGCACTGATAAACAATCATCGCAGACCCCCCTGTCAGGAGAGCCGCCGGACGGCTCTCCTCTACTCTCGTCTATCAGACGCGAGTGAGGAAAAGCCGATCACCGGCTTTTCCTGTTGACATCGTGATCAGCCGTGATTGGAGGCTCTTTACTGAGATCAATGTAGCGGTGATTCAGACTGACACACCGCTCCACCGAACGCCGCGATGCGCACCCCCACGTTATCCTGCAGGTTGTCATATAACGCTCCCAGTCAGGATATCGCAACCACTTCCCGGGCATCAATATGCTATTGACCGGACTCGAAGTGGTTAAAGAGAACCTGTGACAAGCAATATGCTATCAATCCCCTGTGTGATAGAAATAAAAGTTAAGTGAAAAAAAGTTTAAAAACATGAAAGTATCACACTGTAAATACAAAAACAAAACACATTCGCAGTTCCCACGTACATGCACAGTGTTGGGTGCGGTTATGTAGGAAAACAACGATCACACTACACACGTTACATATCTCTGCACACACCGGAGTGAGAGGAATATCTCCAGGGACATCATTCATGGAGAACTATATAAACTGATTACCTGGAAAGGCTTTTAAAGCGTCACTTATGGACAATTTCTGGTACTGAAGTTTGTCACCATTTCACAAGTCCGTCCAATTTTTAAAGCGTGACATGTTTGGTATCCATATACAAGACACACACCTCATATTTTATATTTCACCAAAGAAATTGGGTAATATATTGTTTTTGTGAGCACTAAAATTATCTTTAATATTTTTTACAGAAAATATGAATATGATAAACAGCTGCGCTAATATCCTGCGACATAAAAAATTGCTACTACCAACATTTTATTCTTCAGGGTCCCTGCTTTCAGAAATATAAAAACAATGTTTTCATTTTTTTTTGTGTTTTTAGTTTTTAAATCATCTGGCCTAAAAATGTGAATATAACCATGTACAGTGGTGTGAAAAAGTGTTTGCCCCCTTCCTCATTTCCTGTTCCTTTGCATGTTTGTCACACTTAAGTGTTTCGGAACATCAAACCAATTTAAACAATAGTCAAGGACAACACAAGTAAACACAAAATGCAATTTGTAAATGAAGGTGTTTATTATTAAAGGTGAAAAAAAATCCAAACCATCATGGCCCTGTGTGAAAAAGTGATTGCCCCCCTTGTTAAAACATACTATAACTGTGGTTGTCCACACCTGAGTTCAATTTCTCTAGCCACACCCAGGCCTGATTATTGCCACACCTGTTCACAATCAAGGCATCACTTAAATAGGAGCTGCTTGACCCAGTAAGGTCCACCAGAAGATCCTTAAAAGCTACACATCATGTCGAGACCCAAAGAAATTCAGGAACAATTGAGAAAGAAAGTAATTGAGATCTATCAGTCTGGAAAGGGTTATAAAGCCATTTCCAAAGCTTTGGGAATCCAGCGAACCACAGTGAGAGCCATTATCCACAAATGGCGAAGACATGGAACAGTGGTGAACCTTCCCAGGAGTGGCCGGCCGCCCAAAATTACCCCAAGAGCGCAGCGACGACTCATCCAAGAGGTCACAAAAGACCCCACAACAACGTCCAAGGAACTGCAGGCCTCACTTGCCTCAGTTAAGGTCAGCGTTCATGCCTCCACCATCAGGAAAAGACTGGGCAAAAATGGCCTGCATGGCAGAGTTCCAAGAAGAAAACCACTGCTGAGCAAAAAGAACATCAAAGCTCGTCTCAATTTCTCCACAACACATCTTGATGATCCCCAAGACTTTTGGGACAACATTCTGTGGACCGATGAGACAAAAGTGGAACTCTTTGGAAGGTGTGTGTCCAAGTATATCTGGCGTAGAAGGAACACTGCATTTCAGAAAAAGAACATTATACCAACAGTAAAATATGGTGGTGGTAGTGTGATGGTCTGGGGCTGTTTTGCTGCTTCAGGACCTGGAAGACTTGCCGTGATAAAAGGAACTATGAATTCTGCTGTCTACCAAGAGATCCTGAAGGAGAATGTCCGACCATCTGTTCGTGTACTCAAGCTGAAACGAACTTGGGTTCTGCAGCAGGACAATGATCCTAAACACACCAGCAAGTCCACCACCGAATGGCTGAAGAAAAACAAAATGAAGACTTTGGAGTGGCCTAGCCAAAGTCCAGACCTGAATCCTATTGAGATGTTGTGGTATGACCTTAAAAAGGCCGTTCATGCTCGAAAACCCTCTAATGTAACTGAATTAGGACAATTCTGCAAAGATGAGTGGGCCAAAATTCCTCCAGGACGCTGTAAAAGCCTCATTGCACGTTATCGCAAACGCTTGGTTGCAGTTGTTGCTGCTAAGGGTGGCCCAACCAGTTATTAGGTTTAGGGGGCAATCACTTTTTCACACAGGGCCATGATGGTTTGGATTTTTTTCACCTTTAATAATAAACACCTTCATTTACAAATTGCATTTTGTGTTTACTTGTGTTGTCCTTGACTATTGTTTAAATTGGTTTGATGTTCCGAAACACTTAAGTGTGACAAACATGCAAAGGAACAGGAAATGAGGAAGGGGGCAAACACTTTTTCACACCACTGTACATAAAAAAAACTAAATCAAATCTGGTAGTGAAAGAAACAAACAACAACCGTAAAGGATGGGATCACATTCAAGACCCTCTGCCTGACCCACAAATGCACACAAGGAGACGCTCCCCAATACTTATGCGAAAAAATACAACACTACACTCCCAATCGCAACCTCCGATCTAACAACCAAAACCTCCTCCTCGTCCCCAAGTCCCGGTACAAATCAAGGGGAGAACGAAGATTTGCAGTCCAAGGACCACGGCTATGGAACGCTCTACCTACGAACATCTGCTTAGAAAAAGACCATCGGGCCTTCAGGAAAAAACTCAAGACCCAACTCTTCTAAAAAGGAATCAACGCAGGTCGGGTCAAGCGCCTCGAGCCGATTCAGTTCGCAGTTGCAGCGCTATACAAATCATTCATTCATTCATTCATTCGACAACAATGTATAAAATTATTATGAAGACTATAGTAACAATTAATGGCTTAAGAAGCAAACCCACCATATTACTCAACCAAGTTCCAACTAAACCCATCCAAGAAAGTGGATCCCACTTCCTCCCACCCAGGTGCCTGTTGGACCTCCTTTACCTTGTGTAGATATTCCCTTCTAAGTTCCCCATGATATAAAATAAATGTACAACATTCTCTACGTGACACCAGTTTGTAGA
Source organism: Lithobates sylvaticus (assembly GCA_028564925.1). Taxonomy (NCBI): domain Eukaryota; kingdom Metazoa; phylum Chordata; class Amphibia; order Anura; family Ranidae; genus Lithobates; species Lithobates sylvaticus. The sequence goes on along the minus strand of CM053027.1, from coordinate 631,561,887 downwards.
CTCCACCTTGATCTTCCGAGAGATAGTCAGCAGCCATGCAGTTCTGTGACACCACCTTAGGTGATGGAGACACTTCTGCTGTCAGCTCTCCTATAACATCAATGGTCTCATTGGTTATCTGATCTATGACTCCAGTACACGGGTTCATCTTACTTATCTTAGATGACTTATGCCACGTACATATGGTCGGAATTTCCGATGGAAACAGTCCGATGGGAGCTTTTCATCGGATTTTCCGACCGTGTGTATGCCCATCGGTCTTTTTCTGTCGGAATTTCCGACGGACTTTGGACTGAGAGCCTGTTCTTAATTTTTCAGACGGAAAACCTTTCTATCGGATTTTCCGATCGTATGTATGCAGTTCCGACACGCAAAATTCCGACGCATGCTCGGAAACAATTTGACGCATGCTCAGAAGCATTAAACTTCCCTTTTATAGTGCAGTCGAACGTGTTTTATGCCGCAGTGTTATTGACCGTCAGAATTTGGTGTGACCGTGTGTAGGCAAGACAGTTTGAATGAAATTCCATCGGAATTCCGACGGGAAAACCATCAGAGCTTATTGCAACGAGAATTCTGACCGTGTGTACGCGGCATTAGATTCCCCATCCCGTCTATGAAGGGCTCACTGCATAAAACATATCCACTCCAGAGAAAATGTTTCTTCTCACTGGAAGGCCAGGGGAGTATTGGGAGAGATTGAGGGATATGGGAGGGACAACATCACCTAAAGTACAAACTCTATCAATAGTGACCACAGTGATAGTCAAATCAACGTAGAATATCTTTCTCAAGAGGAAGAAGTGTTCAAGATATATGTCGATTTGACTAAAACTGTGGTCACTATTGATAGAGTTTGATATCTTTTAACTGACAGCACACTTTTATTTATTTATTTTTTATTTGTGCCTACTTTCCAATATTCAGGGAATGCAGCAGTCTGTTATAAATTATTTTAGCACAAGGTTGTTCTTATATATATATATATATATATATATATATATATATATATATATATATATATATATATATATATAGCGCTGACATTCTTGTACATTGATGTGGTTATGCATTACTTAATGTAAGGTAAATGGACATTGCTATGGTTCCGTATCTAGAGCCATCTAGTGACCAAACATGGGTAACGCACTTGTATATATTTACCTCTGAACAACCCAAAAGACTTATACAGGAAGTGACTGTTGTTTTGGTTCAGAGGTTTGACCTTGTTACCCAGGAGTCTGTGTGACCTACCCATGAACACTCTCTTACGCAGTGCATGCTGGGTAGGAGATAAAAGGAACCTGAGCGTCCATTTTAGGTCTCTTGGGATCACGTTGCCTGCCTGTGCAGATCTGTGAGGAGGCTCCCCTGAGACAGCGGCAGACAGTCACTACGGAGTGCAAACCTGCTTGTTTTTGCGAAGTGACCTGACGGAGTCTGAGAGACTGTGACCGGATTGACAAGGCCCAGAGACACTCATCGGAGTATCAGAGGACCGGATCCATCCAGCAGAGCGGTACAAAGCTGCAGTTACCGGATCAAAGTCATCACACAGAACTCCGATCCAGTTGGTGAGCGGGTTACGGCCCACCGTTTGTTAACTTGTTACACGCAGTTAGACTCACTTACAGGCCCCGCTGGAATCTGCAGTTCCACGGAGGAGTAAATGAGCAACTGAACCTGAGCAGGCTTGAGGCCTACTTCACTTTAGTGCCCAAGCGTTGTATATAAGTTCTTGGAGTTACACCCGGAGCACCCTGAGCTAACTCTTCACACACCTTGGATTACAAATAATAGAGGAGTAATTTTTAGCTAGCGAAGAAAGAAGATACAGGAGAAAGTACTTTCAGTGAGGCCTCACGTATAACTTCTAAAGTAGGGGGAGCTCCCAGGTTTACATATAGAAAAATACCTTTTATATTATATTTGTTTATTGATATATATATATATATTTTATATTATATATTATATATATATTGATATATATTGTGCTGCCGTCCTACGTTGGGATGACAGCAATTTCTGTAACCACCTGTTTAAATATTTTGCAGTGAAAATATTTCTGGTTAAGTATCCAGTTGTGTGGCGTATTGTTTTTCCCCACCAGGTGCAGCCAGTGGATCCTGAGGGTATTATACAGGTACTTTACATTGTTTTATATTGTACTGTATTACATTGCACCACAGCTGTGCCAAGGGGATTGAGTTAAGTTAGTGGGGTTTCTCAGAAGAGTGCAGGCCCAATTCAAACTAGCAGCTCCTTCGGGGGTCAGTGCTACATATACATAACCTAAAGTACAGCTATGGGTGGGATTGAAGGGAAGACATTTTAGGGTGCTCCTTCCACACAAGAAGGAAATGTTATCTGTAAGGACTAGGAATCCATTGGACCAATGGGGATTAAACATTCTGCAATTACATTGACTAACCATGAAATGTTACTGGCCTGTGATTGGCTCTCCTATTGTTAGTGAAGTAAGTGAGACTCCCCTTGTTGGTGTCATTAATGGAATTTAAGAAACCATGTGAAATTTTTCCCCCCAAATACAAAAAGGGGACCCCCTTGGGTAGGTACCCCTCCTAATATGAGTTTGTAGTCCCCGCTACTACAGGAAACATGTGGGCAATCATTTAAACCTTTTACAGCAGGACAGTAAATATCAGAAGACAATTCAAACATAAGACCAACAGCAGGAAGTCTTCTAACTTAATGTGTAATGTAATCTGTCATTAGAATTCCCAGAGTTCCCTCCGCAACATCGTTTTATCACCTGTTATCCTGTCTGTAGATCTGTTATTTTCCCACCTTCTGTAACAGGATGACAACCCTCATCATTCTGCAGTAACATTATCACCCTGTACAGGGAAGTCTTAGATAGATTATAAGTAAGACACACAACAAGTAAAGTCCAACTTCAGATAACGCTTCTAAAGCAGTTACAGCAACAGGTTTTTTTTTTTTAAGGTTTAAACCACCAAATGAATGAAAACTGACAGTTGGAAGCACCCCCGGCAGTGTTATATGGTGTTTCCCCATATATCCAACTGCCATGTTTGCCAAATAGCTTGACCTTCAATGGGAAGTAGAAGAAAAACAGATCTACTGGGAGGATCAACAGGTAATAAAAAACAAAACAAAAAAAAAAACAATAAAAAACTTCTATGCTAATAACAGATTGCAACATTTATGTAATTATTGATCTGAACATAGTTACACTTTAGTGCCAACATCATAACATTTCCAGGGATAAGAAGTTTTCTTTGCAAACTTTACACCAAAAAGAGATCTGTCCATTCAGAGTCATTAACCCTTTTGCTGCCAGGTCCTGTACGTCGCACGAACCTGACAGCGAGGGAGTTTAATGCACAATGGCTGCAGCCACCGGGGTTGTGTGAAATTGACAGTCCTATCAGGTGTAAACCTGCCGCCCAATTGCTTACAAACACTCCTGGTACAGGCGCCCCCATGCGCGCTTCCCCGCCATGTTTTTTAGGCTCCACTTGACCATCTGTGGGCCCTGGACCGACGTGGTGAGTGCGGGGGCTGGGGGGGGGGGGCAGCGGACACACATCCACTCTCCTCCCTTTCTTTCTGTGACCCAGAAAGCAATGTCTATGACATCACGTCCAGGTCAGCCTCTCAGTGTGTGTTTTGCAATGCAATCTGCATCACAAAACATTCAGTGAAGCTCAGAGGAGACATTGAGGCTCAAAAAATTAAGTTACACCCAAACACATAAAATCACCCCCAAAAAAACTTGAGACCCCCACCTCCACATATATGCATGTACAAATGTCAACACACACTTGAAAACGTTGATTGCGATACACGTTACATATAACCGTGCACGCCGGAGTGAGAACAGTAATTCTTGCACCAGACCTCCTCTGTAACACTAAACTAATACCTATAGGGGGCTTTTGAAGTGCCTATAGAACATAAAGGGTACTGAAATGTGTTGCCATTTCGCGGCGTACATAGTTTGAGGTTTGGCAAGTTGGGTATCTATTTATTCAGCACAACCTCTTTATATTTTATCAACATGTGGGTAAGTTATTGCGTTTTTTGCCCTAACATATGCTTTAGTGTGTTTTTTACTGAAATGTTTGATTTGATTTACCGTTGAGGTAATATTGTGTGACATAAAAAAATGTCAACTACCACTATTTTACTCTTTAGGGTGTCTGCTTTCAGAAAGTTAAAGTGAACCCCAACTGGAGGAATTTCAGTCCCCAGAAGTTGTAGGAATATGACCACACACTCAGCACTTGGTAAGCTAAGGTCTATTGTAGCTGTGCTGTGTGAATAGTCTATTGAGATGAGTAATAGCTTAACTGTGGAAGAAGATATAAGTATATCTGATCTTCACCTGATGGAATCCCTGAGACATTCAGTAGAATCAGATGGAACACAAGTAGCCAGCTGAACTTAAGTGATATTGTTGAATGCATCCCATAAACATCAGCAGCTCAGTGTTGAAAGGCCTACAGCAGCTTGGAAAGTTTCTTTCTCCCCAGAGACTTCGCCCTGGCTGGTGTCCCAGTCACAGACCTGCATTTAAAGATATCATCCATGATAGGAGATGGAACATGGAAAGGAGCCATTAGTCATGGGAGGGGAAGTAGAATATGCAATAGAAGGTTTGGAGAAGGTGTGCTTAGCTGGAGCCCTCAAGCCTGGCTTATGGTGTATCAATAGTCAGAAGAACCTGAATGGAATTTTCCAGTGAGGCTTAAGAGACTTTGCAAGATGCCACTTGACCCCATCCTAGTCTCTGATACTGAGGCAGTGTTGGTCATGTATTGGCTCAGGATCTGGCAATGAAGAAAACACTTGGAAACACAGCTCAGTTAGTAAATTATGAAAATACACCACATGTTTAGTCAAAGCTCCATTAAAAAAAAGATGAGAATTATGAGGAAAACAGTTCAGTCATCAGTGCTTATCTGAAAAAAAAAAGGTAAAAAAAAAAAAAAACCAGGCGTTCTTAGTGTGTGTGTTTGATAGGCATAAGCACAAAAGTCAGTGCATCCGATCAATACATTCCAGTTTGCTCACAGATTTATTTTTTTCTTATTTCTAAAGTAGCATTTTATCTTTTCACTTCATCCCTAGCTTGTGGGATGACATTGGGGCTATGAAACGAATTAGACAGCCACAATTCCTTTAAAACTCCCCTTCTTCCAGAGTTTCATCTCTACAAGCTTCTCTGCTGAAGCTGGTGAATCCTCTGGTGATAGATTAGCCCGGTATTAACTTTAAAATCGTTGTCACATTTAGAGCATTAAAATGACTTGTCTCTGGTGTGAACCCTCTGGTGTGTGATAAGGTTTGACTTCTGTGTAAAAGCTTTGCCACATTCAGAACACTGATATGGCTTCTCTCCAGTGTGAATCCTCTGGTGTGTGATAAGCTTGTTCTTGGTTGTAAGAGCTTTGCCACAATCAGAACACTGATATGGCTTCTCTCCAGTGTGAACCCTCTGGTGTGTGATAAGCTTGTTCTTGGTTGTAAGAGCTTTGCCACAATCAGAACACTGATATGGCTTCTCTCCAGTGTGAATCCTCTGGTGTATGATAAGCTCTCCCTTGGTTGTAAAAGCTTTACCACATTCAGAACACTGATATGGCTTCTCTCTAGTGTGAACCCTCTGGTGTTTGATAAGATTTGACTTAATTGTAAAAGCTTTGCCACATTCAGAACACTGATATGGCTTCTCTCCAGTGTGAACCCTCTGGTGTATGATAAGCTCTCCCTTGGTTGTAAAAGCTTTACCACAATCAGAACACTGATATGGCTTCTCTCCAGTGTGAACCCTCTGGTGTGTGATAAGCTTGTTCTTGGTTGTAAAAGCTTTGCCACATTCAGAACACTGATATGGTTTCTCTCCAGTGTGAACCCTCTGGTGTTTGATAAGATTTTGCTTAATTGTAAAAGCTTTGCCACATTCAGAACACTGATATGGATTCTCTCCAGTGTGAACCCTCTGGTGTGAGATAAGCTCTCCCTTGGTTTTATAAGCTTTGCAACATTCAGAACACTGATATGGCTTCTCTCCAGTGTGAACCCTCTGGTGTGAGATAAGCTCTCCCTTGGTTTTATAAGCTTTGCAACATTCAGAACACTGATATGGCTTCTCTCCAGCGTGAACCCTCTGGTGTGTGATAAGCGCTCCCTTGGTTGTATAAGCTTTGCCACATTTGGAACACTGATACGGCTTCTCTCCAGTGTGAACCCTCTGGTGTGTGATAAGCTTGTTCTTGGTTGTAAAAGCTTTGCCACATTCAGAACACTGATATGGCTTCTCTCCAGTGTGAAACCTCTGGTGTATGATAAGGTCCATCTTGGTTCCAAAAGCTTTGCCACATTCAGAACACTGATATGGCTTCCCTCCGGTGTGAACCCTCTGGTGTGAGATAAGCTCTCCCTTGGTTTTATAAGCTTTGCAACATTCAGAACACTGATATGGCTTCTCTCCAGTGTGGACCCTCTGGTGTCTGAAAAGTTTTGACTTCAATGCAAAAGTTTTATCACATTCGGAACACTGAAATGGTTTCTCTTCAGTGTGAACCTCCTGGTGTGTGATACGTTTTGTCTCCATTGTAAAACCTTTGTCACGTTCCAAACAAGAAATATCTTATAGAAAAAGTCTCTTATGTATTCATGGGTTGGACTTTACTGTAAAGCCAAAGTTACTTCCAGAGAACTGAATGACTTCTCTCCTGTTGTCCTCTGAGGTTGGATCATTGTTGAAGAGGATCCAAAACATTTATGACATTTAGAACATGGATATGTCTTGTGTCCTGAGTGAATCCTCCAGTGAACTGCAATAATGACTTTCAGTCACTTATATGGCTTGTTTTCCATGTGACTTAGTTTTATTGATGAAGACCAACATGACCAAAAACTTGGTTCATCAATCCACCTGTAGAGAAAAAAAATAGGAGTCAGAATTCAATACAAAGGTTTAATAAAGTTGCTTCCTTTTTTGACATTTGTTATTAGCTGCTTCCCGCTCGGACTATTGTAATATGACGGCCAAGCAGGAAACCTATAGTTCTGGGAGAACAGATCTCATGTGGCCCCACAGGGCCAAGCTCCGGCGCAATCTGTCACTCGCTTGTTCACTGGACACAACAGGTGACCCGCTGCCGGTACCATGTGATCGCTGTGACCAATCAAAGCGGATCACATGACAATTGGAAACAATGAATGGCTTATAGCAATGAAATGCACTGTTATAAGCAATCATAGTGTGTAAAAAAAAAAAACTGATTACCGCCCCAGAGTAGTACAATGTTACTATGGTAACACTGTATTGCTTTGATCACAGTATGTATGTAAAAAAAAAAAATTCTTCAAAATACCGTATTTATCGGCGTATAACACGCACTTTTTCCCCCTAAAAATCGGGGGAAAGTCGTGGGTGCGTGTTATACGCCGACACCCCAAAATTTTTTTTTCCAAAATGTCAAAAATGGCAAGCGCCGTCGAAAAATAGCGAGCGCTGCAGAAAAAGACCGAATTGCGGCCGAAAAAACCCAAAGCCGCGCCGGAATAGACCGAGCAGACTGTTCGGCTCTGCTCGGAGTCCCGCCTCCCTGCGCTCGCTCCGGAAACAGCAGGGAGGCGGGACCGCGATCGGAACTGAACAGTCGGCTCGGCCTTTTCCGGGGCCGCTTCGGTCTTTTTCGGCCGCGCCTCGGTCTTTTTCGGTGGCGCGCGCGACAGAGAGTCTCGGCGGCGGGAAATTTAAACCCGGACCGGACTTCAAATGACGCTGGCAAGGTACAATGTCGCTGGGCATGGCTGCAATGACGCTGGCAAGGTACAATGTCGCTGGGCATGGCTGCAATGACCCTGGGCAAGGCTGCAATGGTGCTGGGCAAGGCTGCAATGACGCTGGGCAAGGCTGCAATGACGCTGGGCATGGCTGCCCCTGCTGACCTCCACACCCATTATATGAAGACGCTGTGCTGCACTGGGGACAGTAAATAATAAACAAATCAAAATATTGTAACAAAAAAATTACAATTTCATAAAACCTGTTATGCCTCTTCCTATATACCTTGGAATGTCTACTTTCCAAAAAAGGTTTGGGGGCTATTTGTGGCGTTCTGACATTTTAGGGCATCAAAAAATGAGATTGACCATCATTACATCAGGATTGATTGATTTTCAGATATATATTCCAGTTTATGGACTCTGCAACTTCCTTACAGACTAAATCATATACACTTATTTGGGGTATTTTCACCAAAGAAATGTAGAAAAAAAAAATTTGGCCTAAATTTATGAAGAATACTTATTTGCAAAATTTTATAACAGAAACAAAGAAGGTGACGGTGTTAAAGATAAGGGGTTTCAGGGATCACCTAAAGACAGGGTAGAAGATAGTCAGACAGATTGAGGTAGAGAGTTCCAGAGGATGTGAGAGTCTCTGAAGAAGTCCTGGAGGTGAGCATAGGAGATGGTGACATGGGAGCTAGAGAGTAGGAGGTCATGTGAGGAGTGAAGAGAACGGTTTGGTTGGTATTTTGGGACAAGGTTAGTGATGCAGCTGGGGGGCTTTGTAAGATGTTGTTAGTATTTAGAAATTTTAATAGACAAGGGATTGTCAAACAAAGTTGAGTTGAGTTCCCCTGGAATATTGCACCTCCAACAGGTAGGAGAGGTTGTGGGGAAAATGTTGTGTAAAAGAGTGGGGACTGTATACCATCTGGTGAGAATGTTATATCCGGACTCCTGGACAGTTCTGGAAAAGGAGGATTTGTGAGCAAAGAATAGAATATGATCTCTTTCTGACTGGGTGAATGTGTGACCCAAATCTCTTCCCATGTCAGAAGGATTGGAGTTGTGAAATCTTCGTTTTGATTGGTAAGGAAGTGATGATATGGAAATTGTGTGACCTGTTGGCTGACTTCATCTTTATTCAGGCATAATGCAAGAAAGCATTGTCACCTGACCTGGCTGTAACGCTCATTAATAATTGTCTCAATAAATGCATAATCCACTTGCCAAACACAATACGTATGTATATATATATATATATATATATATATATATATATATATATATATATATATTTATTACCATTTGAATTGTTTACAGGGGTTATGGCTGAAGCTGGCAATTCTGTTTCACATAAAAACAATGCAAGCAGCTCATTAGCCGCTGGATCACTTTTAGAAGTAGTCAGAGAGTTTGTCCCCCCTCCCGCTGCTCGCCGTTGTTTCTCGGGATTACTGTGCTTACCGGTTTTCAGGCCTTTTGGTATTAAAGTACTGAGAGTATAGATCCAGCATAGGGATGGGCCGAACACCCCCGGGTTCGGTTTGAACCAGAACCTGCGAACGGACCGAAAGTTTGCGCGAACTTTCGAACCCTATTAGTTACAATGGACGCGAACGTTCAAAATCTAAAGTGCTAATTATAACGGCCAATATGCATGTTAATGTCATAAAAGAGGTTTGGGGAGCCGGGTCCTGCCCCAGGGGACATGTATCAATGCAAAAAGAAGTTTTAAAAACTGACGTTTTTTCGGCAGCAGTCATTTTAATGATGCATAAAGTGAAAAAAAGTGAAATATTCCTTTAAATATGGTACCTGGGGGGTGTGTAAAATATGCCTGTGAAGTGGCATGTGTTTCCCGTGTTTAGAACTGTCCCTGCACAAAATGACATTTGTAAAGGAAAAAAAAAGAAGCCATTTAAAACTGCTTGCGGCTTTAATGTCATGTCTTGTCCTGGCAATATGGATGAAAATCTTTGAGAAAAATGGCATGGCTACCCCATCCCCCCCCCCCCCCACCCCAGCCCCTTACCAGCCCCTTTGGGTCTTGTGGTCTTGTATGGATATTAAGGGGAACCTCGCACCCAAAATAAAACCCTGTACCTACAACCCTATATACTCTGAACAGCAGTATACAGGCGGTGCAAACAAGACAGGGACTGTAGGTTTGTTCTTAAGTAGAATTTGTTTGTAATTTTGAACAGGTAAATTTTTAAGTGTAGCTCCATCCAAAAAAAATCTATTTTTAAGCTTTTTGGAGAACACAGGGAAGGGTTATCACCCCTGTAACATTTGTTTTGCTGTCTGTGCACCTGTTCAGAACATTTCACCTCACTTTCCATCCCAATGACAAATGTTTTTGGAAAAGTGTGGTTTTTATTGAAACAAGGATTGGTGATAAAGCATCAGTAGAGAGGAGATACCTTTTTCCCAAATTAAATCTAACAGGATAGAATTTCCCTTCCTAGGGGTAGATTTCATCTCACTTCCTGTTGTCTCCTTCTGTTTGCAAGTAGGAGTCGTTTGTAAGTTGGGTGTTTGAAAGTAGGAGCCTGCCATATATACTCTGCAGAAATTTGCCCCTTAGATGTTGGTGTTGCCACAACACTGTAGGCCCTCACAGTTACTCTTGGTGGGCGCAGAAATGGGCCCTGCTGTGAGTTATTAGATCAAGAATTGTAATTGTTAAACAGGGGCTGAAAAATTGGGCCTTAGCCACTGGTGGTGGTACCCAGAAACAAAAATGTTCTTCCAAGATATCATCAGGATCGCCAACCTGTTTATGGCAGAGTGGGTGGATTATTAGTAGGCAATTATTAGTAGGCAATTACCACAGTTGAAATGCTACCGCAGATTCATCGATGACCTCCTGTTTATATGGGAGGGGTCAGAGGAATCTGCGGTGGAATTTCTTGTGTATCTAAATGGGAACACCAACAATATTCGGTTGGAGTATCAAATCAGTGAGACTTCGGTAAATTTCCTTGATGTCACGATTAGGGAGGAGCCGAACACCCCCAGGTTCGGCTCGCACCAGAACCCACAAACGGACCTAAAGTCCGTGCGAGCATTTAGAACCCTATTAGTTACAATGGATGCGAACGTTCGAAATCAAAAGTGCTAATTTTAAAGGCTAATATGCATGTTATTGTCATAAAAAGTGTTTGGGGACCCGGGTCCTGCCCCAGGGGACATGTATCAATGCAAATTTTTTTTTTTTTTAAAACTGACGTTTTTTCAGGAGCAGTGATTTTAATAATGCTTAAATTGAATCAATAAAAGGGTAATATTCCTTTAAATTTCGTACCTGGGGGGTGTCTATAGTATGCATGTGAAGGGGCGCATGTTTCCTGTGCTTAGAACTGTCCCTGCAAAAAGTGTAATTTTTGCAGGAAAAAAAGCTATTTAAAATCACTTGCGGCTAATGTATTGGCGGCTCCCGTAACACAGAGAACAGTCATTCATTGAAAGCCATTCATAAAAAAAAAGTCATTGATAAAAGATAAGAAAATTTTTAAAAAAAAGCGTGGGGGTCCCCCCAAATTCAATAACCAGGCCCTTCAGTCTGCTATGGATATTAAGGGGGACCCCAGCCAAAAAAAAAAAAAATGGCGTGGGGTCCCCTCAAAATCCATACCAGACCCTTGAGGTCTGGGATGGATTTTAAGGGGAACCCCAGCCAAAAAAAATGGCGTGGGGTCCCCCTCAAAATCCATACCAGACCCTTATCCGAGTACGCAACCTGGCAGGCCATAGGAAAAGAGGGGGGATGAGAGCGGCCCCCCTCCCTCCTGAACCGTACCAGGCCACATGCCCTCAACATTGGGAGGGTGCTTTGGGGGTCTGAGACCCCCAAAGCACCTTGTCCCCATGTTGATGAGGACAAGGGCCTCGTCCCCACAACCCTAGCTGGTGGTTGTGGGAGTCTGCGGGCGGGGGGATTATCGGAATCTGGAAGCCCCCTTTAACAAGGGGACCCCCAGATCCCGCCCCCCCCCCTGTGTGAAATGGTAAGGGGGTACAAAAGTACCCCTACCATTTCACCAAAAAAGTGTCAAAAATTGTAAAAATGACAGGAGACGGTCTTTGACAATTCCTTTATTAAAATCTTCTTTCTTCTGGTCTTCTTCCTTCTTCCTTTCTTCATCCTTCGGTTTCTTCATCTTCTCCTTCTGGCATCTTCTTCCATCTTCTTCTTCCATCATCTTCTTCCTCCGATCCGCTTCTTCTTGCTGTGGTCTTCTCGTCCGGCATCTTCTTCCATGGCGTCGGCGTCTCTTCTGGGCCGCTCCTCGCAATGGGAGGCTCCCGCTGTGTGAGGCTTTGCTTTGCTGGGTCTGACAGGTCTTTTATAACGGAGGGTGGGGCCACCTGGTGCCCCTGACCTCACGGGGAAAGCCATAGGGAATTCCCCATGACGTCCCCGTGCGTCAGAGGGGGCAGGGTTTCCAGGTGGCCCCGCCTCTCCGTTATAAAAAGACCTGTCAGACGCAGCAAAGCCTCACACAGCAGGAGCCTCCCATTGCGCGGAGCGGCCCAGAAGAGACACCGGCGCCATGGAAGAAGATGCTGGACGAGAAGCCTCACGCAGCGGGAGCCTCCCATTGCGCAGATCGGCCCAAGAAGAGACCGACGCCGTGGAAGAAGATGCCGGAGAAAAGCCTCACACAGCGGGAGCCTTCCATTGCGCGGAGCGGCCCAGAAGAGACACCGATGCCGGACAAGAAGGCCAGAGCAAGAAGAAGCGGATCAGAGGAAGAAGAAGATGGAAGAAGAAGATGCCGGAAGGAGAAGATGAAGAAACCGAAGGATGAAGAAAGGAAGAAGGAAGACCAGAAGAAAGAAGATTTTAATAAAGGAATTGTCAAAGACCGTCTCCTGTAATTTTTACAATTTTTGACACTTTTTTGGTGAAATGGTAGGGGTACTTTTGTACCCCCTTACCATTTCACACAGGGGGGGGGGCGGGATCTGGGGGTCCCCTTGTTAAAGGGGGCTTCCAGATTCCGATAAGCCCCCGCCCGTAGACCCCCACAACCACCGGCCAGGGTTGTGGGGACGAGGCCCTTGTCCTCATCAACATGGGGACAAGGTGCTTTGGGGGTCTCAGACCCCCAAAGCACCCTCCCAATGTTGAGGGCACGTGGCCTGATATGGTTCAGGAGGGCCTGCCAGGTTGCGTGCTCGGATAAGGGTCTGGTATGGATTTTGAGGGGGACCCCACGCCATTTTTGGGGGGGGGGGTTTGGCCAGGGTTCCCCTTAAAATCCATCCCAGACCTCAAGGGTCTGGTATGGATTTTGAGGGGGACCCTACGCCATTTTTTTTTTTTTTTTTGTCTGGGGTCCCCCTTAATATCCATAGCAGACCTGAAGGGCCTGGTTATTGAATTTGGGGGACCCCCACGCTTTTTTTTTTGTTTTTTTTTATCAATGAATGACAGTTCTCTGTGTTACGGGAGCCGTCAATACATTAGCCGCGAGTGATTTTAAATAGCTTTTTTACCTGCAAAAATGACACTTTGTGCAGGGACAGTTCTAAGCACAGGAAACATGCCCCCCTTCACAGGCATACTATAGACACCCCCCAGATGTGATACTGCAATGCTGTACTAACAGCACGCACACACTAATCCCCAGAATCACAGCAGATAATGTCAACAGTCAGCAGCACATAATGCTGACACTGACAACACAATATGCAAGGCCGCCGACGCGGCGGCCTTTTATACTGTGGGGCGTGTACTAAAGCCCCTGAGCTATAATTGGCTACAGGCATCTACCTGCCTGTAGCCAATTATGCTCTCCTCGCTGCCGGCGCTGTGATTGGCCAAGCATGCGGGTCACAGTGCATGCTTGGCCAATCATCAGCCAGCAATGCACTGCGACTGGTGCAGTGCATTGCGGGCCGCTTGCATCACACAAATTTGGTGCGAGCGGCCCAAATAGTTCTGGGCTCGCCGAGCGGGCGAACGCCCGATGTTCGATTCGAACATGGGTTCGAATCGAACACCGGGCCCATCCCTAGTCACAATCAAGAAAAATTTGAATGTGCTGAGTACGAAGGTTTATTTTAAACCTACGGACCTACGGACCGGAACAGTTATTTGTCCATTAGGCGTGGCCACCATCCTATATGAATAAAAAATATACCAATAGGACAAATACTACGGGTCCGTCGTAATTGCACATATCTAGAGGATTTTCATGAACAGGCCAATGTATTAAATTGTCTGCCCCTGGTCGGGAGCTCCGTGACCACGGCCGCGGGACCAGGGACCCGATCGCCGCTGGTATCCCGCGATCGGGTTACGGAGCTGAACGGGGAGAGGTTTGTGTATAGCATAGCAGTAATATAGCTTGACCTGACCTAGTACAGACCATGACTATTAATGATGTTGTTTAATAACATAATGATATTCTGGTGTAACTAACTATGGTATCATAACCCCAAGGAAATGAAATATTGACACTATCATTGTGCCTTATTCTTTAACATGTCAAAACATTAGATATCTAGTTTAGCCCAGCCGCTAAATTTAATTGTAATAATAGTATATAATTTTTGCTTTTTTATTCATAGAATACAATATATTTTATATAATTAATTTTAGATGTTTAAATTTCACTTATCATTTTTTAAGGAAATGAATGCTCAGGATACTAGCTACTAGCTATGTAATATGGTATTATATTAACATCACAGTCTTGATGAGAGTTTTTAGTATTTTATTCCAGTACTGTGAGAATTTAAATACTTCCTTGTGCATGGCAATAATGAGATGAGTGTTTACTTATATCCCTTATCACCATGATAGCCCTATGTGCTGCTTGTAAACGGGGACGCGTTGGTGCCACAACACTGCAACCCCTCACAGATACTGTACTTGGAGCACAGCAATGAGACCTGTTGCAAAGCATTGCATAAAAAATTGTAATTACACGCCCCTGTTAAACAGGGGCTGAAAAATTGGGCCTTAGCCACTGGTGGTGGTACCCGAAAACAAAAATTTTCTTCCAAGCTATCATCGGGATCATTGAGGAGGAAGAGGATAGTCAGTCAACATAACAGGACAGTCACTCAGCATCAGCATAGGCAGTCTTGAAGGGATGTGACATTTCAAAATAAATTATTCAGTTATATCCGCTTCAGGTGCCTGGTAGCTGGTGGTGATCCAAGACTGATTCATCTTAAGAAGGTCAGTCGATCAACCGAGTCGATGGACAGGCGCACCCTGTGATCGGTGAAAAAGCCTCCAGCAGCACTGAATGTGCGTTCGGAAAGAACGCTGGATGCAGGACAGGCCAGTAGCTCAATTGCATACTGTGCAAGCTCTGGCCAGTGATCCATCCTCAGGACCCAGTAAGACAGAGGATTTTCGGTGGGAAAGGTGTCCAAGTGTGACCTTGCCCCTAGGTATTCCTGCACCATGTATATCAGACGCTGGCGATGGTTGCTGGAACCGATCAAACCTTGGGGCTGTGGACTAAAAAATTGTCTGAACGCATCGGTCAGACGTCCACCTTCCCCACCGCTCCTTCTGCTACTGACCGAAGCCTCAGCAACTCGTCATCCAGGACCAGGAGTTTGTTACCTCCCAGTCTCTGGGAACGCGTTGCACAGACCTTTCTGCAAGGCCTCCCGGAGATGTCTCATCCTCTGCTCCCTCTGCGACGGCAAGATAAGGTCCACAACCGCAAATATCATTATCTGATCCACTTGTTTCCTGTAACCAATAAACATTTTTCTATGTAATTCAATGCCTGTGGCTTTCAAAGTCCCATCCTAGGGGGAACTTCTTTATAATATATAAAGTAGAGCGATCAGCACTATTGTAATGTACAACACAATATATAGAGTAGAGGGGTCAGCACTATTGTAATGTACAACACAATATATAGAGTAGAGAGGTCAGCACTATTGTAATGTACAACACAATATATAGAGTAGAGGGGTCAGCACTATTGTAATGTACAACACACTATATAAAGTAGAGGAGTCAGCACTATTGTAATGTACAACACAATATATAGAGTAGAGCGGTCAGCACTATGTACAGCACAATATATAGAGTAGAGTGGTCAGCACAATATTATAGTCATAGTGCCCCTTATACTGCTGGTCAGGGGGGACAAATGATTTGGGTCTGTGGTCAGCAGGATGAAAACAATGTTTAGCCATAGTGGTCAGTGGGAGGAGAAATGTCCTCTATGTGTTGTTACAGACTATGGTATTGGGGTACAGGGATGTGGGGGGGGGGGGTCAGACAACACACGGGGGATCACCTTCTGTTGTATATCCACAGAAATCACCCAGCACGCTGGCAGATTGTCAGGAGAACCCCAAGTTCCCAGCCCAGACAGGGGTAAGAGCTGTATAACAGCACACACACTCTATTATCCCACCACTGCCACACACATGACAAGGATGGAAGCCACGGGAACTAGAAAACCAGGAGAGGACCTTGTATGGTGGAGGAGGGAAGGAGAGGGAGATTATTGTTATAGACTTGGCACAGCCTGCAATACCTCTGACCACCACTAGAGGGAGACTCCACACATATCTAGTAGGCTGACCACACACAGGCAGATACAAATCTTACATACAATCTGGTGCACTGCCGTAAACGTGCACTAACACACTTCAATATTCTGAACTAAACCTGCCCTGAAATACTAAACTGACACTAAATTAAAAATGAAGGATCGCACTACACTCATACCGCACTATCACTACACTTGCACTGATAATAGCACACTAACTGTCTAGTAGCACTGAACAGAGCCCTGTTCTATCTCTCTCCACTAGGGATGAGCTCGGTGTCGAATCGAACATCGGCCGTTCGTCTGCTCGTCGAGTCGAGAACTATGTGGGACGTTTGCATCAAATTTGTGTGATGCGAACGGTCCACAATGCACTGCGCCAGTCGCAGTGCATTGCTGGCTGATGATTGGCCAAGCATGCACTGTGACCCCGCATGCTTGGCCAATCATAGAGCCAGCGGCGAGGAGAGCAATAATTGGCCACATCCTGCTGCCAATTATAGCTCAGGGGTTTAGTACACGCCCCACAGTATATAAGGCCGCCGCGCCGGCGGCCTCGTGTAGTGTGTTCCGGCGTTAGGAACATGACGGGGTCAGTGACATTATCTGCTTGTGATTCATTTCTGTGTGTGGATTCTGGGGATTAGTGTAGGGAAAGAGGAAAAATAGGCAGGGATACTTTATTCTTCTCAGTGCTGTTCTCAATCTCTACCAATCCAGCCATCTGCAGGAGTTAGTGTGTGTTTGCTGTGTTAGTATAGCACAGCAGTAGCACACTAAACCACCTTACCCTGTATCTGCCCTTCTGGCCTGTTGTCATCTAAGTAGGGTTGCCACCCTAAGTTTGGGTTTGGAATCATGTGTCCGGGTTTCAAACTGCCTGAAACCCGGACACATTATTCAGACTGGACCATGGCTTCCCAGGGTTGCTGGCTGCAGTTGTCTAACCCAGGAGTATCTGTTACACTCTCTTTCACGCTGCCCAAAGTCAACACTAACAATTTGCCCCCACACACACACATACACACAGGAGAGGAGAGAGGGCTCGATCTTTGTCCCACCCCCACCCTCTGTGTCTGCCCACACTCTAATCCCCAGCACTGTGAGTCAGAAAAGGAAAGTTGGGGGCCGGAAATTTGAAGTCCAGCAGTCTCAGATACATCTGGATGAGTGGTGCTGACTTCCAAGGGGTGAGTGAGCTCACCATCCTTCTCCCTCCTGCCTCTGAGTGAGTACACTAAGGTAAATCAGGGTTCTCAGAGCACCCCTTACACCAGAAGCCACAGTGTTCCCTCTTACATCAGAGTTCTCAGTGTCCCCCCTTAGATCAGGGTTCCCAGAGCATCCCTAATGTTAGAGTCCCCAGAGTTCTCCCTTACATCAGAGACTGCAGAGTCTCCCCCTTACAGTGTAAGGGAACTCTGCGGATTCAGATGTAAAAGGGGAACATTGCGGATTCAGATGTAAAAGGGGAACACTTGTGATTAACTTTATATGATTAGAAATGTTATTTAATTGCTAAATATATGTATAGTTTGTATGTTTATACTATAAAAAAACAAAAGTTGCTGTGCGCCGCTAATGTGTTCGGGTTTGACTTGAAGAAAAGGTGGCAACCCTACATCTAAGGCAGCCAGCCAGCCATCTGCAGGAGTTAGTGTGTGTGTGTGTGCTGTGTGAGTATAGCACAGCAGTAGCACACTAAACCACCTTACCCTGTATCTGCCCTGTTGTCACCTAAGACAGCCATCTGCAGGAGCTAGTGTGTTTTGTGTGCAGCACAGTATACACCAACAGTCCATACATACATACATACAGTATATACCTACAGTCCCTGTCTTGTTTGCACCGCCTGTATACTGCGGTTCAGAGTATATAGGGTAGTAGGTATAGGGTTTTATTTTGGGTGCGGGGTTCCCCTTAATATCCATACAAGACCCAAAGGGGCTGGGGTGGGGGGGGGTGATGGGGTAGCCATGCCATTTTTCTCAAGGATTTTCAGCCATATGGCGGCCAGGACAAGACATGACATTAAAGCCGCAAGCAGTTTTAAATGGCTTTTTTTCCTTTACAAATGTCATTTTGTGCAGGGACAGTTCTAAACACGGGAAACACATGTCACTTCACAGGCATACTTTACACACCCCCCAGGTACCATATTTAACCGCTTCCCAACCGCTGCATGTAAATATACGTCGGCAGAATGGCATGGCTCGGCAAAAGCACGTATATATACGTGCCTTTTAATTGCCTAGCCGTGGGGTCAGGAGCTCCGTGACCACGGCCGCGGGACCAGTGGACCCGATCGCCGCTGGTGTCCCGCGATCGGGTCACAGAGCTGAAGAATGGGGAGAGGTCTGTGTAAACAAACCTCTCCCCGCGCTTCCTACACTGCCTGTCATTGATCGGTTGTTCCCTGTCATCGGGAAAGCCGATCAGTGACGTCAGACGTCAGCCACGCCCCCTACTGTAAAAAAACAAACACAACACGTCACACTAACTCCTCCCCGCCCCCTAGTGGTTAACTCCTTCACTGCCACTGTCATTTACAAAGGAATCAGTCCATTTAAATAGCACTGATTTCTGTATAAATGACAATGGTCCCAAAAATGTGTCAAAAATGTCCGATGTGTCCGCCATAATGTCACAGTCACAATAAAAATCGCTGATCGCAGCCATTACTAGTAAAAAAATAAATATTAATAAAAATGCTATAAAACTATCCCCTATTTTGTAAACGCTATAACTTTTTGCGCAAACCAATCAATAATCACTAATTGCGATTTTTTTTTTTTTTACCAAAAATCTGTAGAAGAATACGTATCGGCCTAAACTGAGGAAAAGAAAAGTTTTTTTTTATATATTTTTTGGGGATATTTATTATAGCAAAAAGTTAAAAATATTTATCTATTTTTGTTTATAGCGCAAAAAATTTAAACCGCAGGGGCGATCAAATACCACCAAAAAAAAGCTCTATTTTTGGGAAAAAAAGGACGCCATTTTGTTTGGGAGCCACGTCGCACGACCGCGCAATTGTCAGTTAAAGCGACGCAGTGCCAAATCGCAAAAAGGGGCCTGGTCCTTTGGCTGCAAATTGGTCTGGGGCTGAAGTGGTTAAAGGAATATTTCACTTTTTTTTTCACTTTATGCATCATTAAAATGACTGCTCCCGAAAAAAACTTCAGTTTTTAAAACTTATTTTTTGCATTGTTATATGTCCCCTGGGGCAGGACCTGAGTCCCCAAACCTCTTTTATGACATTAACATGCATATTGGCCGTTATAATTAGCACTTTAGATTTCGAACGTTCGCGCAAACTTTCGGTCCGTTCGCAGGTTCTGGTGCGTACCGAACCCGGGGGTGTTCGGCTCATCCCTACTCTCCACTCCGCTATCACACTGCAAATGGCTGCTCTGGGAAGGAACCTTTTATAATGGGGTGGGTCTATGATCAATGAGCCATGATTGGGCACAGTCATCATTACTATCTTCAATCATGGCTCTGACATTGTTCTGTGCCCTGATTGGGCAAATCCTTCATTGCTTTAGCCAAGCAGGGCTTCCAATGTACTGTGTGGCACGCAGTGCATTGTGGGGCAATCGGCAGGTCAAACAAATGGTCGAACGCCCGACAATTTGGGTGTTTGTCGAACAGCTGAACAGCCAATGTTCAGGCTTTATTCATGCCTGGGCCAAACCGTCACTAGTGTACATATGTCGCAACCGCAACAGGAGTAACACGCCCTGTCATGATTGGTGGGTGTCATGGTTGGTGGGTGTCATGGTTGGTGGATGTCATGGTTGGTGGATGGTGGATGTCATGGTTGGTGGTTGGTGGGTGTCATGGTTGGTGGTTGGTGGGTGTCATGGTTGGTGGGTGTCATGGTTGGTGGTTGGTCGGTGACATGTTTTGTGATGGTGGGTGTCATGTTGGTGGATATCATGGTTGGTGGTTGGTGAGTGTCATGGTTGGTGGATGTCATGGTTGGTGGTTGGTGGGCGTCATGGTTGGTGGGTGTCATAGTTCGTGGATGTCATGGTTGGTAGGTGTCATGGTTGGTGGGTGTCATGGTTGGTGGTTGGTGGATGTCATGGTTGGTGGGCGTCATGGTTGGTGGGCGTCATGGTTGGTGGGCGTCATGGTTGATAGGTGTCATGGTTGGTGTTTAGTGGGCGTCATGGTTTGTGGATGTCATGGTTGGTAGGTGTCATGGTTGGTGGTTGGTGGGCGTCATGGTTGGAGGGCGTCATGGTTGGTGGCTATAGCACCTGCCAAGCATGACCCATTCAAGTAAATGAGGACGCTCTGCAAATGTCCTGCAACCTTGTGAGTACAGCAAACAAAGGGGTTAAAGCAGGCAGCATTTTGTTGCTTTCTTAACCCCTTGGACTCCACAGCATGCAGTTGTGGGGCGCTTGCAGAGTGGCCACCTTTAATTGAATGGGTTGTGATTGGCAGGTGGTAGCACCCACCTAAAGCACCATGAAGTGTCCCCAAGCCTGAGCTGGACTATTTTTATTTACCAGTTCCCGACCGCCACACGCCGATGTATGTCGGCAGAATGGCACGAGTGGGCAAATGTGCGTACCTGCATACCCCACACTCCCCGTGGGCGGAAGGGGCGATAACGCCCCCTCCCCATGCCCACGGCGGTCGGGTTTGTTAGGGGAACGATCAGTCTCCAGGGCCAGACCAATGATTTATGATCTGGACCTGCCGATCGCTTCCAACGAATGAAAAGCTTCCCCTGCCTGTGTAAATGTAAACACAGACAGGAGGAAGTGATATCATATCTCCTCGTGGAGTCTTTTCGATTCCAGTGAGAGAGAGGAGACATCTAACCATGAGTTGCACCAACAGCACACTAACACCAGTACACACAGGTACACTTTTCACCCCCTGATCACCCCCCCCCCCCCCCCCAGTTGGCCCCTTCACTCCCTGTCACTGTGTCACCAATTGTAGTTTTCTGATTTTGCACTGATCACTGCATTGGTGTCATTTGTGACTGAAATAAGCGTTAGGGCAGTTAGTATTAGCCCCAGTTAGGTCTAGGTTACCCCCTAAGCCCCCCTAATAAAAATGGGGTCATTTGGGGGGTTTGTGCCATCTTGGCATTCCACGGCCTCCGAAAATGTGATAGGTAGTGAGGAGTGAAATCAAAAATGTACACCCTTAGAAAGCCTGAAGGTGGTGATTGGTTTTCAGGTTCCCGTAAGCGGCTAGGCTCCCAAAAAGTCTCCCACATGTGGTATCCCCGTACTCAGGGGAAGCAGCAGAATGTATTTTGGGGTGTAATTCCACATATTCCCATGGCATGTTTGAACAATATATAATTTAGTGACAACTTTGTGCAAAAAACAAATACAATTTATATTCCGCAACTTGTGGCAAAATATAAAATATCCCATGGACACAACATGCCTCTCATCAAATAGCTTGGGGTGTCTCCTTTCCAAAATGGGGTCATTTGGGGGGGGGGTTGTGCTATCTTGGCCTTTTATGGCCTTCAAATCTGTGATAAGTAGTGAGGAGTGATATCAAAAATTTACCCCCTTAGAAATCCTGAAGGCGGTGATTTTCAGGGGCCCGTACGTGGCTAGGCTCCCAAAAAGTCTCAGACATGAGATATCCCCGTACTCAGGAGAAGCAGCAGAATGTATTTGGTGGTGTAATTCCACATATAATCATGACATGTTTGAGCAATATATTATTTAGTGACAACTTTGTGCAAAATAACAAATGCAATTTTCCCCAAACTTGTGGCAAAATCTAAAATATTTCATGGACTCGACATGCCTATCAGCAAATAAGTGATAGAAAAAAGCATGACAGGACCTCTTAAATATGAGACCTGGGGGGTCAAAAAGACCTCACATTTCATATTTACACTAAAATGCAATAAAGGAGATGGAGGGGCCATCCTCCCTTCACTCATCTCCATACCCAGCACGAGAGCGGACCCGATCACTTCCGCCACTGCTGGCGGCTCCGGTAAGCGGCAGAAGGCACCAGAGAGCAGCGGGTGGCCTCCTCTCCCACCGCCGATAAAAGTGATCTTGCGGCGAATCCGCCACAGAGAACGCTTTTATCTGAAAGCGGTCCACTCACTGAAGAAGAGGATACCGGGGTTATGGTAGCTGCTGCCATAATAACGATATTCCTCTTCAAATTACCAGCGTATAACGACGGCGGGTGGTCCGGAAGTGGTTAAAATTGCTAGCGGCTGTAATGTATTGCCAGATCCCGGCAATATACATAAAAAACATTGAAAAAAACGGCGTGAGTGCCCCCCCAATCCATTACCAGGTCCTTTAGGTCTGGTATGGATATTAACCACTTTACGACCAGCGCACGACGATGTACGTCCCTTTTTTGAAGAGGGATATCTCAGTAACGGCAGCAGCTGCCACAACCGAGATATTCATCTCTTCAGGCGCCGGTCGTGTTAACGATAATGGTGGTCTCTGCAGCGGATTCGCAGCGAAATCACCATTATCCGCGCCCTCCGCTGCTTACCGGAGCCGTCGGTAGCGGCGGAGGCGATCGGGTCCTGTCACTTCCTTGGTATGGAGACGAGTGAGGCAAAGATGGCCCCCACCGTCTCTATACCATAGCAGGGCGGAAGCGACGTCAAAATGTCACTTCCGCCCATACCTCTTAAATGAACATTTTTCTGTTGTCATTTTTTAAAATGACAATTTTTTTAAATTTTTTTTGCATTTAAGTCCAAATATGAGATCTGAGGACATTTTGATCCCCCAGATCTCATATTTAAGAGGACCTGTCATGCTTTTTTTCTATTACAAGGGATTTTTACATTCATTGTAATAGGAATAAAAGTGACCCATTTTTTTTTTTTTTTTAATTGTGTAAAAATAAATAAAATCAAGTAAAATAAATAAGAAACAAAAATGTTTTAAAGCGCTCCGTCCCGAAGCGCTCGTGTGCAGAAGCGAACGGATACGTGAGTAGCGCCCGCATATGAAAACGGTGGTCAAACCACACATGTGAGGTATCGCCGCAATCGGTAGAGCAAAAGCAATAATTCTACCCATAGGCCTCCTCTGTAACACAAAACGTGCAACCTGTAGAATTTTTTAAACGTCGCCTAAGGAGATTTTTGAGGGTAAAAGTTTGACACCATTCCACGAGCAGGCGAAATTTTGAAGCGTGACATGTTGGGTATCAATTTACTCGGTGTAGCATTATCTTTCATGATATATAAAAAAATTGGACTAACTTTACTGTTGTCTTATTTTTTTATTCAAAAAATTTAATTTTTTCCAAAAAAAGCGCGCTTGTAAGGGCGCTGCGCAAATACAGTGTGAAAAAAAGTATTGCAACGACCACCATTTTATTCTCTAGGGTGTTATAACCCCCAAACATTATATATTGTTTTTTTTTTCTATATATAAGCAATAAAACCTGTTTTGGACATGTAAACACCTAAAATCCAAAACGAGGCTGGTCTTAAAGTGGTTAAGGGGAACCCCATACTAAAAAAAATCCCAAAATCCATACCAGACCCTTATCTGAGCAACCCGGCAGGCCGCAGGAAAAGAGAGGGCAAAAGAGACAGTTTTGGACAATTCCTTTATTAAAAAATAAAAAGTGTCCCGTGATGTCCATCCATCTTCAATAATAGCGCCCGACGTTCCCGAGAAAAAAAAAGGAAATAATCCGCCTCCATGGGAGGCGTCCTCATGACTGGAGCCTTTTCACAATGACAGCTGTTATATAGCTGAGGGCGTGACCACCCGGTGACGTAAACGGGTGACCCTGCCACCTCTGACATCTCGTGATGTCATATGATGTCAGAAGGGGGAGGGGTCACACAGTTACATCATCGGGTGGCCTCCGCCCTTAGCTATATAACAGCTGCCAAAGCAAAAAGATGTCAGTCGCAGGGGCGCCGTGATTGAAGATGGATGGAAATCGCGGGACACTTTTTATTTTTTAATAAAGAAATTTTCCAAAACTGTCTCCTGTCATTTTTTGCTTTTTTGACATTTTTTTGGGTGAATGAGTAGGGGTACAATGTACCCGATACCCATTCACATGCGGGTTGGGATCTGGGGGTCCCCTACAACCACTGATCCAGGGTTGTGGGGATGAGGCCCTTGTCCACATCAACATGGGGACAAGGTGTTTTGGGGGGACCCCAAAGCACCCTCCCCATGTTGAGGCATGTGGCCTGGTACGGTTCAGGAGGGGGGGGCACTCTCTCTTTTCCCCTCCCCCTTTTCCTGCAGCCTGCTAGGCTGCATGCTCGGATAAGGGCCTGGTATGGATATTGGGGGGGTCCCCCAAGCCATTTTTATTTTGGAGTGGTGTTTCCCCAAAGGGCCTGATAATGGACTTGGGGGGGACTCACACTGTTTTTTTCAATGATTTTTATGTATATTGCTGGGATCTGACAATAAATTACAACTGCGAGCAGTTTTAAATGACATTTTTTTCCTTTAGAAATTAAATTTTGCTGTGGTAAGGTTATGAACATCGGAAAGATACGCTACTTTACAGGCAGACTGAGGGGACCCCCCAGGCACGATATTTAAAGGAATATTTTTTTTCATTTTTATTGTTTCACTTTAAGCATTATTAAAATCACTGCTGCGGAAAAATGGCAATAACTTGCATATAAGCCTTTAAAACGAGCACTTTAGATTTTTCATGTTCGTGTCCCATAGACTTTAAGGCTTCATGTAAACGGGACATTTTTACAACCTCTCCTGAACGATTTTACTTGATCGATAGTAACCGTCGTTTAAAATGTCTGTTTTGCCGTGTTTACATGTTGCGTTTGCGTTTAGAAGCGTTTTAAAAAATATATATATTTTTTTTGTTTTCAAAATAGGAACAAATGAAAAACGCTTGTAAACGAAACGTGGGTTAACGCGAGTTACCGTGCTTAGCCGCGTTTGACGCTTGAAATGCCTGTAAACTGTTAATTAAGTAATCTTAATTGCACAATTTTTGTTGGCCTGTTCGCATGTTCTGCTGCGAATTGAACCGGGGGGGGGGGGTGTTCGGCTCATCCCTACTGAAAATACATGACTTGACCTTGAGGGGTGACCCTGGCCATGCCCCAAGGGGTCTGTGTGCCCCCCCGTCGCATTACCTTTTATACTGTGCTTTCCACATCACACTATGGAGGTATCTCAGTAAACTCAGAGCTATCTGCTATCTATTTTGGGGACCTTTGCGGGGGGTCTGTGTTCTTCTTTCTTTGTAAATGTCAATTTTTCTATAGCACATCCTTCAGCAAGAATGTGAAAAAAAAATGATGCTAAGCCCCCCCCCCCGCCCCAAAATGCATAAAGGACCATTGGAACCTGGAATGCATTGTAAGGGGGTACACATAAAGCAACATGCATGGGGTCCCCAGGAAATAAATAACAGACCCTTTGAGTCCGGTACAGATAGTAATGGAAACACCATGCAAAGAAAAGAAAAAGAGCATGATGTCCCCTTAAAATGCGATCCCATCCATCCCATCCCATCCCTTAATATGAGAACTCACCCTTGCTAGTCAGCAAAGGAAGTAACGAGCACGCAGCTGGGCTGGTCAGCAAAGGAAGGAACAAGCATGCAGCCGGGCTGGTCAGCAAAGGAAGGAACAAGCATGCAGCCGGGCTGGTCAGCAAAGGAAGGAACAAGCATGCAGCCCCTTGTACACCATATTGGGGTGCGCTGTATAGACCCTTACCAGTCTCCTCCTGGGTCCCCTCTATTTCTGACGCTCCCGGTCTTCTTTATCTCCGGGGAGGATGTGTGGAATTGGTGACAAATAATAAGGAGTGGTTTGGCTTGGAGTGAAGTGGAGACGTTCTCTTCTTTCCTCTTTCAGAGTGAAACGTTTCTGGTCGTCTTGAAGGACGAGTCCTCTTCCCTCTCACTCCCAGAGAGACCTCCTCACCCTCATCATCTTCATCTTCCTCCCAGATCTTTACATCCAACCCCGGAGAACTTCTCCTCCGTCTGAGGTCCCCATTCCAATTCTCCAGCAGATATCAGATAGAAGAAACTCCAACCCAACTCAGGGGAACCTTCCCGAATTCAACAACGTCCATCCAACTCTGACACCAAAGGAGAGAGATGGAGAGGAGGCTGAATGTCGTCTCTGGAAGTTCTTATTACATTCAACACACATCCAGATTTCTCCACATGGGGGGGTCATGTGACACCAAGACCATGCCACAGCTGCTTGTATGGCCAACACATTAGACAGGAACCCCTCCCCCATCAACAGATGGATAGAGACTAGGAATAGACAGGCCCTCGGGCTCTACAGACACTCTGTGTATATACTGTATATAGAAGGTGAATATTACATCACACCTCCCCCCCCCCCCCCCCACATTCTCCATATCACTTCTTTACACATTCTGTATATTTAGATATAATACCCGGAACACAAGGAAAGGGTAGGATGCCCCTTACATTGGTGTCAGTGGAGTAATACACTATATTCCCAAAAGTATTGGACACCTGCCTTTACACACACACATGAACTTTAATGACATCCCAGTCTTAGTCCGGAGGGTTCAATATTGAGTTGGCCCTTTGCAGCTATAACAGCTTCAACTCTTCTGGGAAGCCCGTCCACAAGGTTTAGGAGGGTGTCTATGGGAAGGTTTGACCATTATTCCAGAAGAGAATTTGTGAGGTCAGGCACTGATGTTGGATGAGAAGGCCTGGCTCGCAGTCTCCACTCTAATTCACCAAAAAGGTGTTCTATCAGGTTGAGGTCAGGACTCCAGGCCAGTCAAGTTCCTCCACCCCAAACTCACTCACCGGCAGCACAGAGACCTGGCTCAACCCAATAGAACACCTTTGGAGACAATTATAGCGGGAGACTGTGATCCCGGCCTTCTCCATCAACATCAGTGGCCTGTGGTCCTGCCATCAATGGATATATTACCTGATTAATCTGCATTTGTGTTTGTATGTAAATGACATTTAATGTTGGACTTTTTTATAGGAAAAATTTGCAGAGCGTAGGCGCCATCTAGCGTCTTTTGTATTGAGTTATCTATTGTGTAAATTTTTGTTATTAAAGTTTTATAACCTAGTGACTTGGAAAGCAAAGTATTCTGGGTAGAAGTCACACAGGAAGAGAGCACATTCATCAGGCTTTTCTACCCTGTTTCAATCTCTTACCCACAATCCCACATTGAACTTAAAAAGTGAGTGTTTTACTGTCCTCATATAGTACTGTGTATATTTGTCTTGAAATGTATGCTAAATTTATGGGATATTGTCAACAAGTTTTATTCTTGTTATTTGTAGTTTCAATAAACTGCGATCGAAGAAATATGATATCTTTATGGACCTTGCTTTGCTGACTCACTGGTCCAAATAATTTGGTGGAGGGGGGGGGGGATTATGGTGTCGGGGGGGAGATTATGGTGGGGGGTTGTTTTTCCGGGGGTGTGGATTATGGTGGGGGGTTGTTTTTGGCCCCTTAGTTCCAGTGAAGGGAACTCTTAAGGCATCAGCATACCAAGACATTTTGGACAATTTCATGCTCCCAACTTTGTGGGAACAGTTTGGGGATGGCCCCTTCCTGTTCCAACCTGACTGCCCACCAGTGCACAAAGCAAGGTCCATAAAGACATGGATGAGCGAGTTTGTGTGGAGGAACTTGACCGGGCCTGCACAGAGTCCTGAGCTCAACCCAATAGAACACCTTTGGGATCAATTAGAGCGGAGACTGTGAGCCAGGCCTTCTCATCCAACATCATGCCTGACCTCACAAATTCTGTTCTGAAAGAATGGTCAAACCTTCACATAGACACCCTCCTAAACCTTGTGGACAGCCTTCCCGTTCCTGTGCCCAACAAGAGTAACTGTAAGGGGTTACAGTGTTCTGGCACCACCACCTCCTAAGGCCCAATTTTCTTCAGAGTATTTAGGGCAGGCCATATAGTATATATACTTCTGTTCAGAGTATATAGTGCCTGGGGGCCCCCCACGCCATTTTTTTAAATTTGGGTGAGGGGTTCCCCTTAATATCCATACCAGACCCAAAGAGTCTGGTAATGGGCTGGGGGGGGGGCCCATGCCGTTTTTATCAAGGATTTTCATCTACATTGCCGAGACCTGACAATTCATTACAGCTGCAAGCAGTGTTAAATGACAATTTTTCCTTTAGAAATGTCATTTTGCTCTCGGACTGTTCTAAGCACGGGAAACATGCGCTACTTTACAGGCAGACTATAGACACCCCCAGGTATGATATTTAAAGGAATATTTCACTTTTATTGTTTGACTTTAAGCATTATTAAAATCACTGCTTCCGAAAAAACCTCAGTTTTTAAAATTAAAAAAAAAAGCATGCAATACCTCAGCCTACCACTAGAGTGAGGCTCCACATATATCTAGTAGGCTGACCACAAACAGGCAGATACAAATCTTACATACAATCTGGTGCACTGCCGTAAAAGTGCACTAACACACTCCAATATTCTGCACTAAACCTGCCCTGAAATACTAAACTGACACTAAATCAAAAATGAAGGATCGCACTACACTCACACCGCACTATCACTACACTTACACTGATAATAGCACACTAACTGTCTAGTAGCACTGAACAGAGCCCTGTTCTATCTCTCTCCACTCCGCTATCACACTGCAAATGGCTGCTCTGTGAAGGAACCTTTTATAATGGGGTGGTCTATGATCAATGAGCCATGATTGGGCACAGTTGGTTGGTGGGTGTCATGGTTGGTGGGTGTCATGGTTGGAGGTTGGTGGGTGTCATGGTTGATGGGTATCATAGTTGGTGGTTGGTGAGTGTCATGGTTGGTGGATGTCATGGTTGGTGGGTATCATGGTTGGTGGGTGTCATGGTTGGTGGGTGTCATGGTTGGTGGGTGTCATGGTTGGCGGTTGGTGGGTGTCATGGTTGGTGGGTATCATGGTTGGTGGATGTCATGGTTGGTGGGTATCATGGTTGGTGGGTGTCATGGTTGTGGGTGTCATGGTTGGTGGGTGTCATGGTTGGCGGGTGTCATGGTTGGCGGGTGTCATGGTTGGTGAGTGTCATGGTTGGCGGGTGTCATGGTTGGCGGTTGGTGAGTGTCATGATTGGTGGATGTCATGGTTGGTGGGTATCATGGTTGGTGGTTGCTGAGTGTCATGGTTGGTGGATGTCATGGTTGGTGGGTATCATGGTTGGTGGGTGTCATGGTTTGTGGGTGTCATGGTTGGCGGGTGTCATGGATAGCGGGTGTCATGGTTGGTGGGTGTCATGGTTGGCGGTTGGTGAGTGTCATGATTGGTGGATGTCATGGTTGGTGGGTATCATGGTTGGTGGTTGCTGAGTGTCATGGTTGGTGGATGTCATGGTTGGTGAATGTCATGGTTGGTGGTTGCTGAGTGTCATGGTTGGTGGATGTCATGGTTGGTGAATGTCATGGTTGGTGGTTGCTGAGTGTCATGGTTGGTGGGTGTCATGGTTGGTGGGTATCATGGTTGGTGGGTATCATGGTTGGTGGTTGCTGAGTGTCATGGTTGGTGGGTGTCATGGTTGGTGGGTGTAGCACCTGCCAAGTATGACCCATTCAAGTGAATGAGGCCACTCTGCAAATGTCCTGCAACCTTGCGAGTACAGCTAACAAAGGGGTTAAAGCAGGCAGCATTGTGTTGCTTTCTCACCACCTGCTTTAACCCCTTGGACCCCATGGAAGCATGCAGTTATGGGACGCTTGCAGAGTGGCCCCATTTACTTGAATTGGTTGTGATTGGCAGGTGGTAGCACCCACCAAAAGCACCATGAAGTGTCCCCAAGCCTGAGCTGGACTATTTTTTTTTAAGGTGAACTCCAGGTATGATTTTATGGCACAGTTACAGTTGTCCAGCTTGGCACAATATTCCTCTGCATGTCTCATACCTGACGGGCCCCGAGGGAGGCTGGAAATCAATGACGTAGTTGGTGCTGATTACTACAGTGGTAGCTGTAATGTCCCAGGTCCTGCTCAGCACACTGACCACAGGGGATCGCTCTCTCACTTGGTCCTGTCACCATTCATAAAACAATGAATACAAGACATTCTCTGATTGGATAAGGTGAAGAAAGGGGCAGTGGCTTCACAAACTCTACATAGCCCAATCAGAGAACACCTTGCATACACTGAAAAAATACAAGGCTCTAAGATTTGCGGCAGTGCCAAGCATGCGACCTCCTGTGGTCAGTGTGCAGAAGGGGAACCCCTGGCTTAGGACCCAGAACAATGTTGCTATAATTGGAGTAGTGCCGACTACTACATGGACTGTCTGCTTCCCCAGCGGTCCCTCGGGTATGAGATATACAGACAGTGCCAAGCCGGTCCAATATACAATGCAGATCACACCCGGAGTTCAGACTTCCAAATCAATCTTCTCAATATGAAGCTCCTAAGAATCCCAGAGGACCGGTCTCTCTGTTCTCCAGAAACATCATTTTATATTTCAATGATGTGGATTTAATACAACTTTTCATACACATACATTATATATATAGTGTCACCTAATCTGGTATTAATAAAGCTTGTTACGGTTAAGCGGAGAGAGTGATCCCTAAATGACTGATGGGTTTGTTAACCATATAGAAAACGTTCCTGGTCACCGGACGATATTCCCGAAAATCCCCTGCTTACATAGCGACCGTACATACTGTAATGAATGAGAGCAGCAAAATGACATTTCTAAAGGAAAATATGTCATATAATTAAATTTTACAAACTTGTTGTTTACAAGTTAAAATCATTTTTTTTGCTAGAAAATTACTTAGAACACCCAAACATTATATATATTTTTTTCTAACACCCTAGAGAATAAAATGGAGGTTGTTACAATACTTTTTGTTACATCGTATTTGCGCAGCGTTATCACAAACGCACTTTTTTGGAAAAAAATCACCTTTTTGAATAAAAAAATAAGACACCAGTAATATTAGTCCTTTTTTAATATTGTGAAAGATGATGTTGTGCCCGCTCGTGGAATGGTGACAAACTTTTACCCTTAAAAATCTCCATAGGCGACGTTTAGGAAATTCTGGAGGTTGCATGTTTTGAATTATTGCTCTCGCTCTACCGATCGCGGTGATACCTCACATGTGTGGTTTGAGCACCGTTTTCATATGCAGGCTCTAGGTTCTATACATGAAGAGCAGGTGAAAGGGGGGTCTGTGCTGATTGATTATCAGTGCAGCCCCCCCCCCCGAGGATCCCCACACTGGACCACCAGGGACGCCACTAGGACCTCCAGGGATGTCACCACAAGGGTATGCCACCCTAGACCACCAGGGATGCCAATCAGTGCCCACAATGGATACCAATCAGTGCCCACAATGGGCATGACTGAATGGGAGGCATTATTGTTTGGCACTGATTGGCATCCATCAGTACCATACATAACAGTACATCAGTTCCACCTATTAGTGCCCATCCATGCCCGACCGTGCCATCTATCAGTGCCCATCCATGCCGCCTATCAGTGCCCATCCGTGCCACCTATCAGTGCCCATCCGTGCCGCCTATCAGTGCCACCTATCAGTGCCCATCAGTGCCGCCTATCAGTGCCCCATCCGTGCTGCATGTTAGTGCCCATCATCAGTGCCCATCAATGCCACCTCATTAGTGCCACCTCATCGGTGCCCATCAGTGCCGCCTTATCAGTGCCCGTCAGTGAAGGAGAAAACTTACTTAATTACAAAGATTTGTACTTGAAACAAAAAAAAACATTATTTTTTTATTTCTTTAGCAGAAAATAAAAATTCCAGAGGTGATCAAATACCACCAAAAGAAAGCTCTATTTGTGGGAACAAAATTATAAAAATTTAGTTTGGGTACAGCGTAGCATGACCACACAATTGTCATTCAAAGTGCAACAGCGGTGAAAGCTGAAAATTGGTCTGGGCAGGAAGGTGTATAAGTGTATATGTATTGAGGTGGTTAATATCCATATCAGACCTGAAGGGCCTGGTATGGATTTTGGGGGGGGGGGGGGGGGGGCACGCCATATTTTTTTATTTTGAAGCAGGGTTCCCCTTAATAATTATACATGATCCAAAGGGCATGGTAATGGACTTGGGGGGACTCACAACATTTTTTAAATGATTGTTATGTATATTGCCGTAATCCGACAACACATTACAGCCGTGAGCAGTTTTAAATGAAAATTTTTCCTTTAGAAATGTCATTTTGCTGTGGTACTATTCTGAACATGATAAAGATGCACTACATTACAGGCATACTAAGGGGGCCCCCCATGCACGATATTTAAAGGAATATTTCATTTTTAAATCACTGCTCCCGAAAAATGGCAATAATGCATATAAACCTTTAAAATGAGCACTTTCATGTTCGTGTCCCATAGACTTTAAGGCTTCAAGAACAGCCCGCAGCTTTGAACAAAGTGATCAGCGCAGGGCTGACATGAGTAAAGTCCACATGCCATTAAGGTGCATGGCCGTTTAAGGATTAGCCAGGGGGTGGAGCTGGGCAACAGGAAAGGGAGGAACAATCCTCCCCTGAGTCAGTCTGTTAGGTGAAAAGTTACAGGCTGGAAGCATGGAGGAGCTCCTGGGGAATATCCGGGCGGCAGCGGCGGCGAACGGGGCACAGTGGATGAGGGAACAGATTGAGCGAGCCCTCGGGGGTGAGAGCGGAGGGGGGGGGGGGACGGTGCACGGCAGCCGGGCGCGGCAGATCCGCCCGCCGGAACGCTATTCGCCCGAGGGGCGCCGGTCCACGTGCGGACAGGGGGACAGGGGGGCCGCTGCAGACGCCGAACCGCCAGCTAAGCGGTCGGCGAGGGGGGCCACAGCACCCGCGGGGAATCGGCGCGAAGGGGTTAAGTCCACGGGGGGGCCCAGCAAGACCCAGGCTTCACTCAACACCCGGCAGCGTGCCCAGGCCTCAGGCCTCGTGGCGGCCGCGGCGGGCGGCCATCTTGTGACAGGCGGACGGCTTAGGAGCTCCCCAGGCACCAAGATGGGGGAGGGGGGGGGGGCCCATGGCGACTAACGGCCAGCAGGCTCTCAGGCCTGGCACATACAGGGCGGCCGCCCTTCTTGGCGGCCCGCCAGGGGGGGGGGTGAGGAGGAGCAATAGGAGCGGGGGGGGACGCAGCAGTCAGGCCTGGAGGACGGGGAATTGGGGGAGGAAGACCAGCAAGGGGGCGATCCGCCCATTGATGGGGGACAGAGGGCCCAGGCGGGTGGCGTTCGCCCAGCCTGCGGTCGGCGGCCGGGGGGGCCAGGACTAGTCGGCCCGGCAGCTACCGGGCGACCACCCGGGGTACAGGTGGTCCGTCTGCACGGGTGCACCCGAAGGGGAGGAGCGACGCCAGAACCGGTCGGGAACCGCAGGCAGCGGGGGCTGGGGGCGTACGGCCCAGGCCTGCAAAACCGCAGCAGGGGCACGGAGGCGTGCGGCCTAACCCCATGGCGGTGGATCCAGCAGCGGGAACAAGTGCCCAGACCCCTCGGAAGTTTGCCAGTAAGTCGGCAGAGGGACGGAAGAGGAGCGTGCGGGAACGAAGCTCGTCCGCCTCCGGGGGCGAATCCCCTGGGGGGCAGGCTGCGGATTTGACGGAGGAGGAGCCGGAGCTGTCGGAGGGAGAGCTGTCCAGGTCCGAGGACGAGAGCGCGGAGGGGCGAGTGATGGCGGTGGATTCGGGAACAACGGCTGGTGGGAACATTTCCAGGCAGCCTGGTAAGTCCTCTTCATTTCCGGGTTTCGGTGGGGGGGAGGTGCTTCCGGGTTGGGGGACACGAAGGGGGGGGGGATTGCGGCCCCGGGGCCGTTCAGGGGGCTCCTTTCTTGGGCAGCAGTGGCCCCGATCCCGCCTTGTCGGGAGACGGCCTCAGGGTTCTCTTAGCAGGGCTCAGGGACCTAGTGGGCAGGTTTGACGCGGCTGTGACTGCCCCGACGGGGCCGGCACGAGCCTGGGTTCCGCTCGGGAGGGAAAGTATGGGGGTGGGGCAGGCGGGGGCAATGCCGGGCAGGGTGGGGACAAACGAGCAAACAGGGGAAACGGCGGTGGCGATTCCGCCCGCGTTAGCCCCGGGGGTGGGGGAGGTAGGGGCGGGGGGCACAGTGGAGGCGGGTCCGCCCACGGACCCAGCGGCGGGAGAGGGGGAAAAAGGGGGGGACAAAACCAAAAAACAGGACATTGTACGATTGGCGGACTCCGCACGGTGCGAAGTTTACGTGTGTTTTGAGGGGCCCCTAGGGGCTCATTTAAAGCAAGAGGTCAGGGAAAAAATTTGGAAGGGGGAGTATGTGGAGATATTTTCGCTGCTTCCCCTTGAAAAGTTTAATCTGGATAGGGTGAAACCTGATGACAGCAAAAAGGAGGACGAGGAGAAGAGGCGTTATAGGTTGATTCCCAGGACTTTCCAAAATTGGCTTCAGGCGTTTGCAATCCTGGCAAGCGTAATAGGGGAAAAGGAGCCGGAGCACTGCTCGGCGCTTTTCTGCTACCTGGACGCCATCGGGGAGGCTCACCGGACTTATGGGGGAATGTCATGGCTGCGCTATGACGAACAATTTCGCCAGAGGAGGGCAGTCAGGCCGGCGCTTCGCTGGGACCACAAGGACATCAGTCTGTGGATGCGCTTGATGGCAGCAGCGAAACCGGCGGGGCAGTTTTTTCAGGGGGGGGCGGGTGGATCGGGGGCTTCAGGTCAATCGGCCGCTAAAAAGAAGGGAGTCTGTTGGCAGTACAATGAGGGCACTTGCAAATTCGGAACGGGATGTAAGTACAAACACGAGTGTTCCGGGTGTGGGGGATCTCACCCTGGGTCACGGTGCTTTAAGCAGGGAAAAGGCAAGGCCAGTGAGTCTGCAAACAAAGGGGAAGACGCCGGTGAGAGTGGAAAGAATGCTGCCATTTCTAGGTAGGTATCCGGACAGGCAGGTGGCTCATTTGTTGGCTTCGGGTTTTGGGGAGGGTTTTGTGATTCCTGCGGTACTTGGCTCGGTGCCACCAGGAGCAGACAACTTGAGGTCTGCTCTTAAACACCAGGCGGTAGTAACGGAAAAATTGCAAAAAGAGGTAGCTCTGGGCAGGATGGCGGGCCCCTTCCCCGTAATGCCAATCCCCGAACTAGTGGTTTCTCCTTTGGGAGTGGTCCCCAAGAAGGAACCTAACAAATTTAGGCTTATTCACCACCTTTCTTACCCGAAAGGGGGGTCGGTGAACGATGCCATTGATCCCCAGGTTTGCGCGGTCCATTACACGTCCTTTGATGCAGCGGTCTTTTGGGTGCGTAAGTATGGTAGAGGGGCTCTGATGGCAAAGACAGACATCGAGGCGGCTTTTCGTTTGTTACCTGTTCACCCCGATAGCTTTTACTTATTGGGTTGCAGGTGGCAGGAAGAATACTACGTGGATAAGTGTTTACCGATGGGTTGCTCTATCTCGTGTGCATTCTTCGAATGTTTCAGCTCGTTTGTGGAATGGGTGGTGAGGGACGTGTCTGGTTTGAACTCAGTGATCCACTATTTGGACGACTTTTTGTGTGTCGGCCCGCCCGCATCCAAGGTTTGCGCGGTGTTACTTACAACATTGGAAAGGATTGCAGGGGATTTCGGCATTCCGCTTGCACCCGACAAGACGGAAGGGCCCAGGACAGAGATCAGTTTCTTGGGGATAGTACTTGATTCAGTAGCGATGGAATGCAGGTTGCCGGAGGTGAAATTGGTAGCATTAAAAACGGAAGTGCGGGCATTGGTGGGGCGGCGCAAAGTGCAGTTGAGAGCCCTACAGTCAGTGCTGGGGAAGCTTAACTTCGCTTGCAGGATTATCCCGATGGGGCGGATTTTTAGCAGGAGATTGGCAGCAAGTACGGGGGGGATTGAGTCGCCCAGGCATTACGTTACACTCTCGAAGGAACATAAGAGTGATCTGCGAATGTGGCACGTATTCCTGGACAATTTCAATGGGAGAGCGTTATGGATGACGGGGCCGGTCAGCAACTTTGATCTTGAGTTGTTCACAGACGCCGCGGGGTCGGCGGGTTATGGGGCTTTCTTCAAGGGGCGCTGGAGTGCGGGCCCTTGGCCGGAAAGCTGGAAGCGGGAAGGGTTGCTCAGGAACATGTTGCTACTAGAATTGTTTCTGGTGGTGCTGGCGGTTGAGCTGTGGGGTGAATTCTTCCGGGATCGGAAAGTTCGCTTCCACATCGACAACCTGGGGGTAGTTCAGGTGATCAACAAGGTATCGGCGGCATCACCACCGGTGATACGATTGTTGAGACATCTGGTACTGCGATGCATGCAGATGAACATCTTCATGCATGCGGTGCACTTGCCGGGCGTGGAGAACGTGGTCGCTGATGCTCTCTCTCGGTTTCAGTGGGAGAAGTTTCGGGAGCTGGCGCCGGAGGCAGAGCATCGGGGAACCCAGTGTCCGGTGGAGATGTGGAAGATTGCACTGGAAGACTAGCGGGATGGATTCAGCGGTCGGTGAGCGAAGGGACATGGAAAGCATACAGGAAAGTATGGGACGAATGGGTTGCTTTCCAGGTTCAGACCGCAAGGGGAGAAAGGGAACCTAGGCTGCTTTTTATTTATTTTATCGCCAGGCACATGGAGAGCGGTATTTCCGTGTCGAGGCTGGAAAAAGTTATGGCGGCTATGGCATTTTGGTGTAAGCTTGGGGGGGGGGAGCGACTGGACCAAGGAGTTCTGGGCGCGTCAAGCAGTGAAGGGTTACAAGAAAGGGAAGTTGTTACGGGACGAGCGACGACCGGTGACGTTCGAACTGCTGGGCAGAGTGGTGGACACTCTGCGTGGGGTTTGCTCGTCCGGGTATGAGGTGGGACTTTTCCGCACGGCCTTTGTCTTAGCTTTCTTCGGGGCTTTTCGGATTGGGGAGCTGGTGAGTTCATCGAAGAAAAAGAGGGATGGATTGGCAGTGGGAGACGTGCGGTGCCTTGGGGACAGGTTGGTTTTACATCTGCGAAGATCAAAGACGGACCAGCAGGGCCGAGGCAAGGAGGTGGTGGTTTTCGCCATTCCAGACGCCAAACTCTGCCCCGTCTTGGTGACGAGTGTTTTCTTACAGGGGAGGCCAGCTGGGGAGGGCCCCCTGTTGGTGCATCAGAATGGCGAGGCGCTGTCACGCTTTCAATTCATAGGAGTTTTCCGGAAATGTTTACGAGTTATGAATATGGGGGAATTGAGATTTTCCTCGCATTCTTTCAGGATTGGGGCGGCCACTGAGGCGGTCAGGTGGGGTTTATCGGAAGAAGCGGTGAAACAAATTGGGAGGTGGGAGTCCAGGCGCTTCAGGTCATATGTTAGGATGGATTTAATTGCATAAGGGTTTGCTGACGGGGAGGGTTGTGTGAAGTGCCGACATGGTTTCGTGTGGTACATTAATTGAAGTTGACCGGATGTTTCTTGCTGTTTTTCTGTCAGATTCACCACCGAGGCTCGTTTGGATTATAGGGCACTCTTATGTCTGCTGGGGAGCCAGAAGGGGTGATGACAGACCGGATGGTAGACAGTTGGGTTTTTCTAGGAGGGAGGCCTACATAAAGTGGTTGGGTTTCCCGGGTATGCTCTGGAGCCGTCTTATACCGGAAGCGCTCAAGTTTGCGAGATGGGATAGGCCTCCCGAAGGTTTAGTTATTCACGTTGGGGGCAACGATTTGGGGCTTAGGACCAAACTAGACGTCACTAGGGATATAAAATACGACTTTTGCCGACTTCAGGCGGCTTTCCCCAACACAGTCCTGGTTTGGTCAGACATGATCGCCAGGACTTCATGGTGTTTTGCCAGGTCAGTGGACCTAATTAACAAAGCTCGGAAGAAGGTTAATCAAGAGGTCAGTAGATTTTTTATTAAACACGGGGGGTTGGCCATCAGGCACAGGGAGTTGGAGGTAGACACTTGGCGTTATCTGAGGGCTGATGGTGTTCATTTGAACCCAGTTGGCACAGATATGTGGGCCATCGGTATTCAGGATGGTATTGAGCGAGCACTTAGGGTGTGGAGGTGCGCTCAAGGTTAAGGTTTTAACCTTGTTTGCGGTGGCGGATGTTGTGTGACGTAGGCATAGAGAAGAAACCCCCTCCCCACAGGAAACTTGATGCGGGACCCATTGGAGATATGGGCCCGTTTGGTATATTCCCTATAAGTGATGTAGGGTATATGGTGGATGACTGCACTGCGGGAATAGTTTTGTCTCTGAGCTAGTATGTCAGCTTGAGGCCTAGTTACAGTTGAGTTGACCACAGTGCACAAGCTGTTTATTATGGTAATTTGGGTGGGGGGGGGGGGGGTAATGTACTACTATAGGCCTACGTCACGTTTTTCTTGATGTTGTTTATTTGTTGTTTATTTGTTGTTTATTGGTTATAAAAGTTATTTATAAAGTTATTTATATATATATATATATTTTGTTATTTAATAAAGGAGCTGCTACGGCATATTTTACACTCCAGCACGGTGTGGTCTCTATTACTGGGTAAGGTAAGGGTGGGAGTGTACAGCTGGGCAGCACTGAGATGTAGCTATGTTGTACTGGGACACGTGACAGGTCCCAGATGACTGTGCGGCGTATCACGGTGTGCGGCGCCGCTCGCGCATGCGCAGTGGGTGCCCGGCTGTGAAGACACAGCCAAGTGCCCACAGTAAGGATGCCGGTGCCGTGAGCGGAGCGGGGAACGAGGGGGGCATCGTTCCCCCGCATCCCTGGACCCTGGGACAGGTAAGTGTCCGATTCTTAAAAGTCAGCAGCTGCAGTATTTGTAGCTGCTGACTTTTAATTTTTTTTTTTTTTGATGGGCGCACCTATTTAATAAAAATAAAAATACACCCTGCATGGCAAAGGCATAATGAGCTAGTATGCATAGCATACCAGCTCATTATGAATAACTTACCTGAGATGGAAGCCCCCAAAGCGACCCTCGTTGTCCTCATCCGACGCCACCATGATACCCGGGCATTTTGGCCCACCCGGCGCTGTGACTGGCTGGAGCCCCGATGACGTCATCCCCCACGCATGCACGCGGGAGCCGCCACTAACGGCATGATTGCCGCTAAGAGCGGCATGCTCAGTGCACCTGCACGCCGATGTCTACGGTGCATGCACCATAGACAGCGGTGCCTGTCATTTGCAAATGTCTCCTAAACCGTGTAGGTTTAGGAGATATTTCTTGGACCTACAGACAAAGCCTTAATCTAGGCTTACCTGTAGGTCAAAGTGGTCTGTATGGGTTTACAACCACTTTAAAATGAAACAATAAAAGTGAAATATTCCTTTAAATTTCGTACCTTGGGGGGGGGGGTGTCTATAGTATGCCTGTAAAGTGGGGAATGTTTCCCGTGTTTATAACAGTTCGAGAGCAAAATAAAATTTCTAAAGGAAAAAAAAGTAATTTAAAACTACTTGCGGCTATAATGAATTGTTGGTCCAGCAATACAGATAAAAGTTCATTGATAAAAACGGCATGGGATTCCCCCACAGGAGAACCCAGAACCAAAATTAAAAAAAAAAAATGTGTGGGGGGTCCCCCCAAATTCCATACCAGGCCCTTCAGGTCTGGTATGCATATTAAGGGGAACCCTGCACCATAATAAAAAAAAATGGCGTGGGGGTCCCCCTCAAAATCCATACCAGACACATTTTTTGTGAAATGGTAGGGGGGGTACCCCGTTACCATTTCACACGGGGGGCTTGAGATCTGGGGGTCCCCTTGTTAAAGGGGGCTTCCAGATTCCGATAAGCCCCCCACCCATAGACCCCCACAACCACCGAGCAAGGGTTGTGGGGATGAGGCCCTTGGGGACAAGGTGCTTTGGTGGGCTACCTCAAAGCACCCTCCCAAAGTTGTGGCCTGGTACGGTTCAGGAAGGGGGCGCTCTCTCGCCCCCCCCTCTTTTCATGCGGCCTGGCAGGTTGCATGCTCGGATAAGGGTCTGGTATGGATTTTTGGGGGGGCTCGAACATCGGGACCATCCCTACTGGTTACCCCACAATAGGGATAAAACGTTTTTGCGGAAGGGAGTTTAACAAGACTCGTGGCCACTCATTAAAATTAGAAGAAAAGAGGTTTCACCTTCACCTTCACTTCAACTTCCACAGGCGGTGGTCTCAGCGGGGGGAATCGATAGTTTCAAGGAACTATTAGATAAGCACCTGAACAACCGCAGCATACAGGAATATACAATGTAATACTGACATATAATCACACACATAGGATGGACTTGATGGACTTGTGTCTTTTTTTGACCTCACCTATTATGTAACATACATACACATATATATATATATATATATATATATATATATATATATATATATACACACACACTCCTATCCTGTACATACTACCTATCCTGTACACATTGTATATTATACATTGTATATTATACACCGGAGGACTACAAGTCCCAGCATGTCATGTATACATTGTATATTATACACCAGAGGACTACAAGTCCCAGCATGTCCTGTATACATTGTATATTATACACCGGAGGACTACAAGTCCCAGCATGTCCTGTATACATTGTATATTATACACCGGAGGACTACAAGTCCCAGCATGTCCCGTATACATTGTATATTATACATAAGAGGACTACAAGTCCCAGCATGCCCTGTATACATTGTATATTATACACCGGAGGACTACAAGTCCCAGCATGTCCCGTATACATTGTATATTATACACCGGAGGACTACAAGTTCCAGCATGTCCCGTATACATTGTATATTATACACCGGAGGACTACAAGTCCCAGCATGTCCTGTATACATTGTATATTATACACCAGAGGACTACAAGTCCCAGCATGTCCTGTATACATTGTATATTATACACCAGAGGGCTACAAGTCCCAGCATGTCCTGTATACATCGTATGTTATACACCAGAGGGCTACAAGTCCCAGCATGTCCTGTATACATCGTATGTTATACACCGGAGAACCACAAGTCCCAGCATGTCCTGTATACATTGTATATTATACACCAGAGGGCTACAAGTCCCAGCATGTCCTGTATACATTGTATATTATACATAAGAGGACTACAAGTCCCAGCATGTCCTGTATACATCGTATATTATACACCGGAGAACCACAAGTCCCAGCATGTCCTGTATACATTGTATATTATACACCAGAGGGCTACAAGTCCCAGCATGTCCCGTATACATTGTATATTATACACCGGAGGACTACAAGTCCCAGCATGTCCTGTATACATTGTATATTAGGTCTATAATCTCATTCTTACATATAAAGTATAAAGGACATATCACTGACATGGTGAGATCTCCTCCTATCAGATGGTAAATGTTGGGCACAGATCTGGAGTCGGGTACTTTGTGCCGCTCTTCTCCTCTCTGACATGGACAGCTGCTGCTTTACACCCCCCCCCCCCCCCCCCCACACCTGTCACCAATGGGACTGGCAGAGAGATCAGATTCCATGACTGACAGAGGGAAATAATATAATACAAACACTGATAGGAAGCCGGACACCGTCACTCGTGTCATGTACATAACATAGTACTCCACTGACACGGATATACACCATATTACCAAAAGTATTGGGACGCCTACCTTTACACACACATGAACTTTAACAGCATCCCACCCCAAACTCGCTCCTCCGTGGAGGGAAGGGGCCGCCCCCAAACTCCTCCTACAAAGTTGGGACCATGAAATTGGCCAAATTGTCTTGGTATGCTGACGCCTTAAGAGTTCCCTTCACTGGAACTAAGGGGGCCAAACCCAGCCCCTGAAAAACAACCCCCCACACCATAATCCCCCCTCCACCAAACAACCCCACACCATAATCCCCCCCCCCCCACCATAACCCCCCTCCCCCACACACCATAATCCCCCCTCCCCCCAAACACCATAATCCCCCCTCCACCAAACAACCCCACACCATAATCCCCCCTCCCCCCACACCATAATCCCCCCTCCCCCACACACCATAATTCCCCCTTCTCCCACACCATAATCCCCCCCCCCTCCCCCCACACACCATAATCCCTCCTCCCCCACCCAAACAACCCCACACCATAATCCCCCCCCCCCCCCA
>CM053027.1:631484483-631514483 GCA_028564925.1 Lithobates sylvaticus | reverse complement strand
AGGATGGGAGAAGCTCTGGAGAAATCCTGGAGGCGGATTTGGGAGGAGGTGACAAGGGACCTAGAGAGCAGGAGGTCATGGGAGGACCGAAGAGAGCGGCTTGGTTGGTATTTTGGGACTAGATCAGTGATGTAGCTGGAGGCTGAGTTATGGACGGCTTTGTAAATTATTGTTAGTACTTTGAATTGTATTCGTTGGGTGAGTGGAAGCCAGTGGAGGGATTGGCAGAGAGGGGTGGAGGACACTGAATGGAGGCCAGTGGAGGGATTGGTAGAGAGGGGTGGAGGACACTGAATGGAGACCAGTGGAGGGATTAGCAGAGAGGGGTGGAGGACACTGAATGGAGACCAGTGGAGGGATTGGTAGAGAGGGGTGGATGACACTGAATGGAGGTCAGTGGAGGGATTGGCAGAGAGGGGTGGAGGACACTGAATGGAGGCCAGTGGAGGGATTGGCAGAGAGGGGTGGAGGACACTGAATGGAGACCAGTGGAGGGATTGGCAGAGAGGGGTGGAGGACACTGAATGGAAGCCAGTGGAGGGATTGGCAGAGAGGGGTGGAGGACACTAAATGGAAGCCAGTGGAGGGATTGGCAGAGAGGGGTGGAGGACACTAAATGAAGGTCAGTGGAGGGATTGGCAGAGAGGGGGTGGAGGACATTGAATGGAAGCCAGTGGAGGGATTGGTACAGAGGGGTGGAGGACACTGAATGGAGGTCAGTGGAGGGATTGGCAGAGAGGGGTGGAGGACACTGAATGGAGGTCAGTGGAGGGATTGGTAGAGAGGAGTGGAGGACACTGAATGGAAGCCAGTGGAGGGATTGGCAGAGAGGGGTGGAGGACACTAAATGAAGGTCAGTGGAGGGATTGGCAGAGAGGGGGGAGGACACTGAATGGAGACCAGTGGAGGGATTGGCAGAGAGGGGTGGAGGACACTGAATGGAAGCCGGTGGAGGGATTGGTAGAGAGGGGTGGAGGACACTGAATGGAGGTCAGTGGAGGGATTGGCAGAGAGGGGTGGAGGACAATGAATGGAGGTCATTGGAGGGATTGGCAGAGAGGGGTGGAGGACACTGAATAGAAGCCAGTGGAGGGATTGGCAGAGAGGAGTGGAGGACACTGAATGGAAGCCAGTGGAGGGATTGGCAGAGAGGGGTGGAGGATACTGAATGGAGGCCAGTGGAGGGATTGGCAGAGAGGGGTGGAGGACATTGAATGGAGGTCAGTGGAGGGTTTGGCAGAGAGGGGTGGAGGACACTGAATAGAAGCCAGTGGAGGGATTGGCAGAGA
Source organism: Lithobates sylvaticus (assembly GCA_028564925.1). Taxonomy (NCBI): domain Eukaryota; kingdom Metazoa; phylum Chordata; class Amphibia; order Anura; family Ranidae; genus Lithobates; species Lithobates sylvaticus. The sequence goes on along the minus strand of CM053027.1, from coordinate 631,513,194 downwards.
GGAGTGGAGGACACTGAATGGAAGCCAGTGGAGGGATTGGCAGAGAGGGGTGGAGGATACTGAATGGAGGCCAGTGGAGGGATTGGTAGAGAGGGTGGAGGACACTGAATGGAAGCCAGTGGAGGGATTGGTAGAGAGGGGTGGAGGACACTGAATGGAAGCCAGTGGAGGGATTGGTAGAGAGGGGTGGAGGACACTGAATGGAGGCCAGTGGAGGGATTGGTAGAGAGGGGTGGAGGACACTGAATGGAGACCAGTGGAGGGATTGGTAGAGAGGGGTGGAGGACACTGAATGGAAGCCAGTGGGGGGATTGGTAGAGAGGGGTGGAGGACACTGAATGGAGACCAGTGGAGGGATTGGTAGAGAGGGGTGGAGGACACTGAATGGAGACCAGTGGAGGGATTGGTAGAGAGGGGTGGAGGACACTGAATGGAAGCCAGTGGGGGGGATTGGTAGAGAGGGGTGGAGGACACTGAATGGAAGCCAGTGGGGGGATTGGTAGAGAGGGGTGGAGGACACTGAATGGAAGCCAGTGGAGGGATTGGTAGAGAGGGGTGGAGGACACTGAATGGAGGCCAGTGGAGGGATTGGTAGAGAGGGGTGGAGGACACTGAATGGAGACCAGTGGAGGGATTGATACAGAGGGGTGGAGGACACTGAATGGAGACCAGTGGAGGGATTGGTAGAGAGGGGTGAAGGACAGTGAATGGAGGCCAGTTGAGTTCCACGGCTTCGTCATAGTTTTGTACGTCACCACGTTCTTGGTGGTCGAAAGTTCAGAGAACTTGTGTGACAGTGTGTATGCAAGACAAGCTTGAGCGGAATTCCGTCAGAAAAACCATCCAAGATGGTTGTGTGTATGGGGCCTAATGCCGCATACACACCATCGGAATTCTTGTCGGAAAAGCTCTGATGGTTTTCCCGTCGGAATTCCGAAGGAAATTTGCTCAAACTGTCTTGCCTACACACAGTCACACCAAATCCCGACGGTCAATAACACCGCGACATACAACACGTTCAACGGCACTATAAAAGGGAAGTTTAATGCTTCTGAGCATGCGTCAAATTGTTCCCGAGCATGCCTCGGAATTTTATGTGTCGGAATTGCATACACACAATCGGAAAATCCGATAGAAAGGTTTTCCGTTGGAAAAATTAAGAACAGGTTCTCAATCCAAAGTCCGTCGGAAATGCCGACAGAAAAATACAGATGGGCATACACACGGTCGGAAAATCCGATGAAAAGCTCCCATCGGACTGTTTCCATTGGAAATACGCCGCATAAGAGTACGGAATAATGACCGTTGGTTTTGTCTGTTAGTAAGTCGTTTGTGAGTTTTAGGAGGGCAGTTTCTGTGGAGTGCTGTGGGCGACATCCAGACGGAAGGGGATCAAGAAGGTTATTCTCGATGAGGCGGTCGCTCAGTCGGTTGTAGACTAAACGTTCAGAGTTTGGAGGCAAAAGGAAGTAAAGAGATGGTTCTTAGGTTGTTAAGATTGGTGGGGTTTAGTGAGGCTTTTTTTGGTATAGAAGTGACTGGCGCATGTTGTAGAGGGTTGGGGAAGATGCCAGTAGTGAGGGAGAGGTTGAAGATAAAAGTTAAAGAGTGTAGGATAGAGTCAGATGGTGACCGTAGTAGGTGGGCGTTGAAAAAAGTTTAGTGACTTTCTCTATAGTATCTGCGTTCGACACCGTGGACCACAACACTCTTCTCAGCCGCCTCAAGGAAGTGTCAGGAGTCACAGATGTAGATCTTCCATGGTTCGCTTCCTTCTTAGGAAACCGGTCACAGACAGTGAAACTAGGAGCCTTCACTTCTGAAACCCGGGCAATTTCTTATGGAGTCCCTCAAGGATCACCCCAGTACTCTTCAACATTTACTCTTCAAAATTATTAGCAAATCGGCTCTATGCTTCCACTCATAAGCTGACGACACTTAATTGTACTTCCATATCACCGGACAAAAAGACCAATACCAGGAACTAGAAAAATGTCTCACATTGATAGATGACTGGATGACCACTAGCCCCCTTAAATTCAATGGATTGAAAACAGAACTTCTGCTCCTCAACGCAAACCGAAGTAAAGAAACGAAGACCCCATGGACACCACCAACCATCCTTCCAAGCACCAAAGCCAAAAGCCTCGGAGTCATCTTTGACTCAGAGATGACCATGGAGGCACAAATAGGATCAGTAATCAGCGGATCCCATCATCTTCTCCGCCTGCTTCGCAGACTCGCCTACGCAAACTCCCTCTACATAGGATTACCGGATTACCAGATCGCACGCCTACAAGTCGTCCAAAACACGGCAGCAAGACTAGTCACCGGAAAGAAACCCTGGGAATCCATCTCCCCATCCCTGAGGACCCTCCATTGGCTAACGGTAAAAGATCGTATCACATTCAAGACCCTCTGCCTCACCCACAAATGTACACAAGGAAACGCTCCTCAATACCTATGTGAGAAAATAAAGCAATACACACCCAATCGCAGCCTCCGATCAACAAACCAAAACTGTCTTCTCATCCCCAAAGCCCGCTACAAATCCAAGGGAGAACGAAGATTCGCAGTACAGGGACCTCGGCTATGGAACGCTCTACCCACCAACATCCACATGGAAGAAAACCATCGGGCCTTCAGGAAAAAAACTCAAGACCACCTCTTCTAATTAAGTAGGACAAGGTCAGACCAAGTGCCTTGAGGCGATTCAGTTCGCATTTGCAGCGCTATACAAATCATTCATTCATTCATTAAAAAGAGGAAAGTATTGATTGTGCAGGAGGACAAGGAGTGTAACGTGAGGGAGATATCTGTAGAGTGGAGATCTCGAGACGAATTGTCTCAATCGTATTTTTGAAGTGATTAGAAATCTCCTGGGCAGTGAGTAAGGTGGGTGACGTTAATGGAGGACGAAGTAGAGTGTTAAAGGTAGAAAAGAGATGATGGGGACTACATGAGAGGGTGTTAATGAGAGTGATAAAGTAGGTCTTTAGCCGTGTGGATGCAGTTATGGTATTTTTGGAGGGCGGATTTATATTGGCTAAAATTTTGCTGTGATTTAGTCCTACGCCACAGACGCTCAAGAGCGCAGCTACGTTTTTTGAGGCTTCTGGTGTTGTCTGTCTGCCAGGGTTGTAGCGGTCGGGGGTTTGATTCTGTGTGTAGTGAGGGGGGCGAAGGTATCCAGGGTGGGTGACAATGAACTGTTGTAGACAGAAGTGGCCAGGTCGGGGCAGGACAAGGATGAGATTTTGTCGTAGAGACAATCTGTAGCAGAAAAAAGAGAAGGTTTAAGATGGTGAAGGTTTCTACGGGTAATAGTTTGGTAGTTGGAAGGCAAGGAGGAGGCAGACAAGGAGAGAGTGGAACTAATAAGGTGGTGATCAGAGAGAGGAAAGGGGATATTGGAGAGGTAGGAGAATATGAGGTCGAGGCAGTTGCCAACAGAGTGAGTAGAAGCTTGTGTCCATTGTTTTGGGTCAAAAGAGGAGGTTAGGCTCGGCAGCTTAGAAGTAGCTGGAGTGTTAAGATTAACAGGGATGTTGAAGACACCAAGAATGATTGCTGGAATTTCAGGAGAGAAAAAGTAGGGTAGCCGGGCAGAGAAGTCGTCAAGGAAGCTTGACCAGTCCAGGGGGCCGATAGATCACAGCAATTCTCAATAAAACTGGAGAAAATTGAAGAATACAGTGAGCTTCAAATGAGGAGAGGGACAGAGAGGGGGGGTGGGTGAAGAACCTGAAAAGTGCTTTCAGGGGATAGGAGGATTCCAACACCACCTCCTTTCCATCCACTAGGCCTGGGGGAGCGAGTCCACAGGAGGCCAACATAGGAGAGGGCAGCAGGAGAAGGAAGGTCAAATTCTTGAATCCAGGTTGATGTGGCGGGTCTGCACATACAGGTGCGCAAATTAGTGGGTTCTCGCACACACGGTATTGCAGGTCGGAGCACGATGTGGCACAACGGCGGGTGGACGTGCACACGGCTGTGCGCACAACGTAATTTCCCCTGGCAGCCCTATAAAAGAACGCTCTGTGTTCTGTGTCATTGCTGGTTTGTCTTCTTAGCTCCAGTGTTCCTGTGCCCTGCCTGTGTTTCCTGAGCCTACCCGTTGTGACCCGGATTGACCCGACTACTCTTGGACCTCTCCTGCATCTGACCCTTGGCCTGCCTCTCGAACTTCTCTATCTGCTGGGTACCTGTGTCTGACCCTCGGCCTTCTCCTGGACCTGTCTCTGCCTGTCCCTTGTGTTTGATGCTCGGCCTGCTGCTTGACTTCTGTGTATGACTCCGACTTGTTTCTGAGACTCTGTACCTGTTTGGACTTCCTTGTGCTTGACCCCCGGCCTTCACCTCCGATTCTGCTCCAGGCTCCATCTCCAGCTTCAGGTGTTTGAGCCCCAGCCAGGCCTTTCTTCAGTCTAATGCCAAGTCCACCCTGCACGGGTCACTCTTCTACCAGAAAACCTACAGTACTCGTCACCTGCTGGCAACCCGTGCCCCTCAGTGCCACTGTTTCACTCTCAGGGGTACTGTGCACCCAGTTGCAAGGGAAGCCGCTCTCAGCAATTTGGCCTCGGTGAGTACCTGACACTATGGTCCCAAAATAGTGTCAAAAGTGTCACAGTCATGAGAAAAATCGCAGATCGCCGCCATTCATAATAAAAATGCCATAAAAACTATCCCCTATTTTGTAGACGCTATAACTTTTGTGCAAACAATCAATATGCTCTTACTCATGTTTTTTTTTTTTTACCAAAATTATGTAGAAGAATACGTATCGGCCTAAACTGAGGAAAGAAATAGTTATTTTTTATATATATATTTGGGGGATATTTATTATAGCAAAAACTAAAAAATATTGCTTTTTTGTTCAAAATTGTCGCTATTTTTTTGTTTATAGCGCAAAAAATAAAAACCGCAGAAGTGATCAAATACCACCACAAGAAATCTCTATTTGCGGGGAAATAAGTACGTCAATTTTGTTTGGGTGCCACGTCGCACGACCGCGCAATTGTCAATTAAAGTGACGCAGTGCCAAAAAAAGTGCTCTGGTCAGGAAGGGGGATAAAATCTTCAGGGGCTGAAGCGGTTAAAGTTCATGTGTGTGTAAAGGCAAGCGTCCCAATACTTTTGGTGATAAAGTGTACCACTCCACTGACACCAATGGAAGGGACATCCTACCCTTTCCTTGTGTTCCGGGTATTACGGTATATCTAGATATACAGAATGTGTAAAGAAGTGATATGGAGAATGTGGGGGGGAGGTGTGATGTAATATTCACCTTCTATATACAGTATATACACAGAGTGTCTGTAGAGCTCGGAGGGCCTGTCTATTCCTAGTCTCTATCCATCTGTTGATGGGGGGGGGGGAGGGGTCCTGTCTATTTCTAGTCTCTATACATCTGTTGATGGGGGGGGGGTCCTGTCTATTCCTAGTCTCTATCCATCTGTTGATGGGGGAGGGGTCCCTGTCTAATGTGTTGGCCATACAAGCAGCTGTGGCATGGTCTTGGTGTCACATGACCCCCCATGTGGAGAAATCTGAATGGAACTTCCAGAGACGACATTCAGCCTCCTCTCCATCTCTCTCCTTTGGTGTCAGAGTTGGATGGACGTTGTTGGATTCGGGAAGGTTCCCCTGAGTTGGGTTGGAGTTTCTTCTATCTGATATCTGCTGGAGAATTGGAATGGGGAGATCAGACGGAGGAGAAGTTCTCCGGGGTTGGATGTAAAGATCTGGGAGGAAGATGAAGATGATGAGGGTGAGGAGGTTCCTCTGGGAGTGAGAGGGAAGAGGACTCGTCCTTCAAGAGGACCAGAAACTTTTCACTCTGAAAGAGGAAAGAAGAGAACGTCTCCACTTCACTCCAAGCCAAACCACCCCTTATTATTTGTCACCAATTCCACACATCCTCCCCGGAGATAAAGAAGATCGGGATCGTCAGAAATAGAGGAGACCCAGGAGGAGACTGGTAAGGGTCTATACAGCGCACCCCGATATGGTGTACAAGGGGCTGCATGCTTGTTCCTTCCTTTGCTGACCAGCCCGGCTGCATGCTTGTTCCTTCCTTTTCTGACCAGCCCGGCTGCATGCTTGTTAATTCCTTTGCTGACTAGCAAGGGTGAGTTCTCATATTAAGGGATGGGATGGGATGGATGGGATCGCATTTTAAGGGGACATCATGCTCTTTTCTTTGCATGGTGTCTCCATTACTATCTGTACCGGACTCAAAGGGTCTGTTATTTATTTCCTGGGGACCGCATGCATGTTGCTTTGTGTGAGGTACCCCCTTACAATGCATTCCAGGCTCCGAGGGTCCTTTATGCATTTTGGGGCGGGGGGGGGCTTAGCATCATATTTTTTTTCACATTCTTGCTGAAGGATGTGCTACAGAAAAATTTACATTTACAAAGAAAGAAGAACACAGACCCCCCGCAAAGGTCCCCGAAATAGATTGACAGATAGACAGAGTTTACTGAGATGCCTCCATAGTGTGATGTGGAAAGCACAGTATAAAAAGTAATGTGATAGTGGGGGAGGAGGGGGCACACAGACCCCTTGGGGCATGGGCAGGGTCACCCTCAAGGTCAACTCATGTATTTTCAGTAGGGATGAGCCGAACACTGCCCTACCCCGGTTCGGTTCGCAGCAGAACATGCGAACAGGCAAAAAATATGTACAAACACTGTTAAGCTGAGTTTACAGGCATTTTAAGCGCCAAACGCGGCTAAACACGGTAACTCGCGTTAACCTGCGTTTCGTTTACAGGTGTTTTTCATTTGTTGCTATTTTGAAAACAAAAAATATATATATTTTTTTTAAAAACGCTTCTAAACGCAAACGCAACATGTAAATGCAGCAAAACTTTTAAACGACGGTTACTATCGGTCAAGTTAAATCGTTTAGGAGAGGTTGTAAAAAACATCCTGTGCACATGAAGCCTTAAACACAAACATGAAAAATCTAAAGTGCTCGTTTTAAAGGCTTATATGCAAGTTATTGCCATTTTTCAGCAGCAATGATTTTAATAATGCTTAAAGTGAAACAATAAAAATGAAATATTCCTTTAAATATCGTGCCTGGGGGGTCCCCTCAGTCTGCCTGTAAAGTAGCGTATCTTTCCGATGTTCATAACAGTACCACAGCAAAATTTTATTTCTAAAGAAAAAAATGTCATTTAAAACTGCTCGCAGCTGTAATTTATTGTCGGATCCCAGAAATATACATAAAAATCATTGAAAAAAACAAGAGCCCCCCCAAGTCCATTACCAGGCCCTTTGGGGGAACCCCACTCCAAAATAAAAATAAAAATGGCTTGGGGGTCCCCCCAAAATTCATACCAGGCCCTTCAAGTCTGGTATGGATATTAAGGGGAACCCCCGAGCCAAAATAAAAAAAAATGGCATAAGGGTCCCCCCAAAATCCACACCAGGCCCTTATCTGAGCACGCAACCTGGCAGGGTGAAGGAAAATGGGGGGGGACGAGAGAGCACCCCCCTCCTGAACCGTACCAGGCCACATGCCCTCAACATGGGGAGGGTGCTTTGGGGTCCCCCCAAAACACCTTGTCCCCATGTTGATGGGGACAAGGCCTCATCCCCACAACCCTGGACCGGGGGTTGTGGGGGGGGGCCCAGATCCTAACCCCCATGTAAATGGGTATCGGGTACATTGTACCCCTACACATTCACCAAAAAAAAGGACAGTTTTGGCCAATTTCTTTTTTTTTTAAATAAAAAGTGTCCTGCAATGTCCATCCATCTTCAATCACGGCGTCCGACGTTCCAAAGAAAAACAAAACAAAACTGAAAAACTCCGCCTCCATGAGAGGTGCCCCTGCGACTGACGTCTTCTTGCTTTGACAGCTGTTATATAGCTAAGGGCGGGGGCCACCCGGTGATGTAACCGGGTGACTCCGCCCCCTTCTGACATCATATTACGTCATGTGATGTCAGAGGTGGCGGGGTCACCCGTTTACATCACCGGATGGTCACGCCCTCAGCTATATAACAGCTGTCATTGTGAAAAGGCTGCAGTCATGGGGACGCCTCCCATGGAGGCAGAATGGATTTTGGGGGGGCCCCCACGCCATTTTTTTTGGTACGGGGTTCCCATTAATATCCGCACCAGACCTGAAGGACCTGGTAATGGACTTTTCTAATTGGGTAATGGACCTGGGTAATGGGTAATGGACCTGGTAAACGTTTTCTGATTGGGTAACAAACACGTCAGTCATTTAGGGATCACTCTCTCCGCTTAACCGTAACAAGCTTTATTAATACCAGATTAGGTGACACGGACATTCTCTGCCCATCATCCATAACTCCACCCAATGAGTTTATCATAGGAAGTGTGTGAGTGAAGGAGGGCAGGAACCTATATACTGTATGCCAGCTCCACAATGTACCAATGTCACACTCTCAAAGCGCCAACACATAAAATACAGCTGAGAATATGGGAGAGAAATAGAGATTACCCTCTAATATATATATATATATATATATATATATATATATATATATATATATATATATATATATATATATATATATATAACATGTATGTATAAAAAGTTCTATTAAATCCACATCATTGAAATATAAAATGATGTTTTTGGAGAACAGAGAGATTGATATTATTGAGAAGATTGCTTTTGAAATCTAAACTCCGGGTGTGATCTGCATTGTATATTGGACCGGCTTGGCACTGTCTGTATATCTTATACCCGAGGGACCGCTGGGGAAGCGGACAGTCCATGTAGTAGTCGGCACTACTCCAGTGATAGTGACATTGTTCTAGGTCCTAAGCCAGGGGTTCCCCTTCTGCACACTGACCACCGGAGGTCACATGCTTGGTACTGTTGCAAATCTTAGAGCCTTGTATTTTTTCAGTGTATGCAAGGTGTTCTCTGATTGGGCTATGTAGCGTTTGTGAAGCCACCGCCCCCTTCGTCACCTTGTCCAATCAGAGAATGTATTGTCTTCATTGTTTTATGAATGGTGACAGGACCAAGTGAGAGAGCGATCCCCTGTGGTCAGTGTGCTGAGCAGGACCTGGGACATTACAGCTACCACTGTAGTAATCAGCACCAAGTACGTCATTGATTTCCAGCCTCCCTCGGGGCCCGTCAGGTATGAGACATGCAGAGGAATATTGTGCCAAGCTGGACAACTGTAACTGTGCTATAAAATCATACCTGGAGTACGGCTTTAACCACTTCAGCCCCGGAGGGTTTGGCTGCTAGACATGTGCGATTCGTTTCGCACGAATTCGTAATTCGTACGAATTTTTCGAAATTCGTACGAATTTACGAATCCGTAGTACAAATTTTTTTTAATACGAATCCATTTACGAATTTTGTCGCCGAATGATTCGAATGGATTCGAATGAATTCGAATGACAAAGTGTCATTTTTGCAGGAAAAATTCCGTTTACGAATTTCAGCTCCAAATTATTCGAATCCAACTACCAATATCGAATTTCAACTAATTCGAACAAAATTATTATAGCAGATATAATGAATGAATTCAAATGAATACGAATGAATTCGAATGACAAAGTGTCATTTTTGCAGAAAAAAAAGCTATTTAAAATCACTTGCGGCTATTGCCGGCAAATAAATTGTCGGCTCCATAACACAGAGAACAGTCATTCATTGATATAAAAAAAAAAAAGCGTAGGGGTCCCCCCAAATTCAATAACCAGGCCCTTCAGGTCTGGTATGGATATTAAGGGGGACCCCAGCCAAAAAAAAAAATGGAGTGGGGTCCCCCCAAATATCCATACCAGACCCTTCAGGTCTGGGATGGATTTTAAGGGGAACCCCTGACAAAAATGGTAAAAATGACAGGAGACGGTCTTTGACAATTCCATTATTAAAATCTTCTTTCTTCTTTCTTCATCCTTCGGTTTCTTCATCTTCTCCTTCCGTCATCTTCTTCCATCTTCTTCCATCTTCTTCTTCCTTCGATTCGCTTCTTCTTGCTCCGGTCTTCTCGTCCTTCTCGTCCGGCATCGGCGTCTCTTCTCGCAGGCCGCTCCTCGCAATGGGAGGCTCCCGCTCTGTGAGGCTTCGCTCCGGCTGACAGGTCTTTTATAACGAAGGCACCTGGTAACCCCACCCCCTCTGATGCACGAGGACGTCATGTGGAATTCCCTATGGCTTTCCCCATGACGTCAGAGGGGGGCGTGGTCACCAGGTGCCCTCCGTTATAAAAGACCTGTCAGCCGGAGCAAAGCCTCACACAGCGGGAGCCTCCCATTGCGAGGAGCGGCCTGCGAGAAGAGACGCCGATGCCGGACGAGAAGGACGAGAAGACCGGAGCAAGAAGAAGCGAATCGAAGGAAGAAGAAGATGGAAGAAGATGGAAGAAGATGACGGAAGGAGAAGATGAAGAAAGGAAGACCAGAAGAAAGAAGAAAGAAGATTTTAATAAAGGAATTGTCAAAGACCGTCTCCTGTCATTTTTACCATTTTTGTCACCTTTTTTGGTGAAATGGTAGGGGTACTTTTGTACCCCCTTACCATTACACACTGGGGGGGGCGGGATCTGGGGGTCCCATTGTTAAAGGGGGCTTCCAGATTCCGATAAGCCCCCCGCCCGCAGACCCCCACAACCACCGGCCAGGGTTGTGGGGATGAGGCCCTTGTCCTCATCAACATGGGGACAAGGTGCTTTGGGGGGGACCCAAAGCACCCTCCCAATGTTGAGGGCATGTGGCCTGGTATGGTTCAGGCGGGAGGGGGGGGGGGCGCTCTCGTCCCCCCTTCTTTTCCTGCGGCCTGCCAGGTTGCGTGCTCGGATAAAGGGTCTGGTACGGATTTTGAGGGGGACCCCACGCCATTTTTTTTTTTTGGCCGGGGTTCCCCTTAAAATCCATCCCAGACCTGAAGGGTCTGGTATGGATATTTGGGGGGGACCCACGCCATTTTTTTTTTTTTTTGGCTGGGGTCCCCCTTAATATCCATACCAGACTTGAAGGGCCTGGTTATTGAATTTGGGGGGACCCCCACGCATTTTTTTTTTTTTTTTTTTAATCAATGAATGACTGTTCTCTGTGTTACGTAGCTGACTTTTTATTAGCCGCGACTGTTTTTAAATAGCTTTTTTTCCTGCAAAAATGACACTTTGTGCAGGAACAGTTCTCTATATTAGATATACTGAATCTCGAATTCATTCGAAGCATTCAAAGCATTTGTTATATCCGCTATTATAATTTCTTTCATATTAGTTGAAATTCGATATTTGTAGTTGGATTTACTAACGATTCGTAACTATTCGTAACGATTCGTAACGATTCGTAACTTGAAATTCGATATTTGTAGTTGGATTCGAATTGTTCTCTGTGTTATGAGAACCGACAATTCATTAGCCGCGTTAATGATTCGTAACGATTCGTAATGATTCGTAATTTTACTAACGATTAGAAAAAAATTACGATTCGTCCGAATTTCGTATTTCGTACGAATTCGAACGGAATTTCGTACACGAATTACGAATTACGATTTTTTTTATATACGAAACGGGACGAAACGAAACTAAACAAATTTTTTGACAGTTCCCAATGGCTGCTCAATGACCAGAGCACTTTTTTACAATTTGGCACTGCGCTGTTTTAACTGGTAATTGCGCGGTCATGCAATGCTGTAGCCAAACAAAATTTGCATCCTTTTTTTTTTCCACAAAATAGAGCTTTATTTTGATGGTATTTGATTGCCTATGCAATTTTTTATTTTTTGCAATATAAACAGAAAAAGACTGAACATTTTGAAAAAAAAATTATATTTTCTAATTTTGTTATAAAAAAAAAATGAATGAACTCAATTTTAGTCATACATTTAGGAGAAAATGTATTCAGCCACATGTCTTTGGTAATAAAAAATGTCAATAAGCGTATATTTATTGGTTTGCGCAAAAGTTATAGCGTCTACAAACTAGGGTACATTTTCTGGAATTTACACAGCTTTTAATTTATGACTGTTTATGACAAGAATCAAATTTCTTTAGGTGTTAAAATGGCAGGGCAGTACAACCCCCCCCCCCAAATGACCCCATTTTGGAAAGTAGACACCCAAGGAAATTTCTGAGAGGCATATTGAGCCCATTGAATACTTTTTTTTTTTTATCACAAGTGATTGAAAAATTACAAAAAAAAAATTACACAAAGTTGTCACTAAATTATATTTTGCTAAAACATTGCATGGTTATATGTGGAATTACACCCCAAAATACATTCTGCTGCTTCTCCTGAGTACGGGGATACCACACGTGTGAGACTTTTTTGGAGCCTATCTGCGTACAGGACCCCCAAATCCAATCACCGCCTTCAGGATTTCTAAGGCCGTAAAATGGTGATTTCACTTCCTCACTACCTATCACAGTTTCGGAGGCCATGAAATGAAAAGATAGCACAACCCCCACCCCCCCCCCCAGCCCCTCCAAATGACCCCATTTTGGAAAGTAGACACCCCAAGCTATTTGCTGAGAGGCATATTGAGTCCATGGAATATTTTATATTTTGTCACAAGTTTTTTTTTTGTTTTTTTTACACAAAATTGTCACTAAATGACATATTGCTCACACATGCCATGGTTATATGCGGAATTACACCCCGCAATACATTCTGCTGCTTCTCCTGAGTACGGGGATACCACATTTTTGGCAGTCTAACCGCATACAGGACCCCGAAAAACAATCACGCCTTCAGGCTTTCTAAGGGCGTACATTTTTGGTTTCACTCCTCACTGCCTATCACAGTTTCGGAGGCCATGGAATGCCCAGATAGCACAACCCCCCCCCCCCCCCCCCCCCCCCCCCCCCCCCCAAATGATCACATTTTGGAAATTAGACACCCCAAGCTATCTGCTGAGAGGTATGGTGAGTAATTTGCAGATCTCACTTTTTGTCACAAAGTTTTGAAAATAAAAGTTTCCAAAAATAAATGAGATCTGCAAAATACTCACCATGCCTCTTAGAAAATACATTGGGGTGTCTACTTTCCAAAATGGGGTAATTTGTGGGGGTTGTGCTATCTGGACATTTCAGAGCCTCCATAACTGTGATAGGTAGTAAGGAGTAAAATCACCATTTTACGCCTTTAGAAATCCTGAAGGTGCTGCTTGTTTTTTGCGGCCCCGTACGTGGATAGGCTCACAAAAAGTCTCACACATGGGGTATCCCCCGTACTCAGGAGAAGCAAAAGAATGTATTTTGGGGTGTAATTCCACATATAGCCATGCCATGTTTGAACAATAATTAATTTAGTGACAACTTTGTGCAAAAAAAAATACAATTTATATTCCTTCAAATCTGTGATAGGTAGTGAGGAGTGATATCAAAAATTTACACCCTTAGAAATCCTGAAGGCGGTGATTGGTTTTCGGGGTCCCGTACGTGGCTAGGCTCCCAAAAAGTCTCACACATGAGGTATCCCCGTACTCAGGAGAAGCAGCAGAATGTATTTTGGGGTGTAATTCCACATATAACCATGCCATGTTTGAGCAATATATCATTTAGTGACGACTTTGTGCAAAAAAATTATAAAAACAAATGTAATTTTCCCGAAACTTGTGGCAAAATATTAAATATTCCATGGACTTGGCATGCCTATCAGAAAATAGCTTGGGGTGTCTACTTTCCAAAAAGGGGTCATTTTGGGGGGTGGGGGGGTATGTCCTGGTATTTTATGCACAACATTTAGAAGCTTATGTCACACATCACCCACTCTTCTAACCACTTGAAGACAAAGCCCTTTCTGACACTTTTTGTTTAGGTTGGGTAGGGGTACTTGGGAGGACATGAGGAAAATGCCTCTCATGCAGCTGGCTTACTGTATTTGGATTGGGAAGGTGAGATGGGGCACCGTCTGGAAACAGAAGGGCTGTGATCTCTTCCTGGAATTTAAGGAAGTATCCAGTTCCTCCTGAAGCTCTGTATAGCACAAAAGCATTCAGCAGAGCCAATTGGAATAAATATACAGACAATTTTTTGTACCAGCGGCTGGCCTTACGGGCAATTAGGTACGGCACCAACAACTGGTCGTTAAGGTCCACCCCTCCCATATTTAAGGTTATATTCGTGGACACAGAGGGGTTTCTCCACAACACCAGTCGGCGTAGAAATTTGGACCGTTGTGTCTGCGTGAAGGGAGGAAAGAACGAAAACATTCTTATTATCCCTCCACTTCACAGCGAGCAAATTATTACAAATTATTACATCTCAAGCAAACTCTCTCCCCCAGCCTAAGATGGGAATCTACAAGCTACTGGGGAAATACCCAGTAATTAGATTGCACAGTGCCACATGTGCCACCAACCATACACCCACCAACCATGACATCCACCAACCACCAACCATGACACCCACCACTAGGGATGAGCCGAACACCCCCGGGTTTGGTTCGCACCAGAACCCGCGAACAGACCTAAAGTCTGTGTAAATTTAAGAACCCTATTAATTACAATGGATGCGAACGTTCAAAATCAAAAGTGCTAATTTTAAAGGCTAATATGCATGTTATTGTCATAAAAAGTGTTTGGGGACCTGGGTCCTGCCCAGGGGACATGTATCAATGCAATTTTTTTTTTTTAAAAACGGACGTTTTTTCAGGAGCAGTGATTTTAATAATGCTTAAAGTGAAACAATAAAAGTGTAATATTCCTTTAAATTTTCGTACCTGGGGGGTGTGTATAGTATGCCTGTGAAGGGGCGCATGTTTCCCGTGCTTAGAACTGTTCCTGCACAAAGTGTCATTTTTGCAGGAAAAAAAGCTATTTAAAATCACTCGCGGCTAATGAATTGACGGCTCCCGTAACAAAGAGAACAGTCATTCATTGAAAGTCATTGATAAAAAAAAAAAGTCATTGATAAAAAATAAAAATAAAAAAAAAGTGTGGGGGTCCCCCCAAATTCAATTACCAGGCCCTTCAGGTCTGCTATGGATATTAAGGAGAACCCTGGCCAAAAAAAAAAAAAAAAAATGGCGTGGGGTCCCCCTCAAAATCCATACCAGACCCTTGAGGTCTGGGATGGATTTTAAGGGGAACCCCAGCCAAAAAAAAAAGAAAAAATGGCGTGGGGTCCCCCTCAAAATCCATACCAGACCCTTATCCGAGCACGCAACCTGGCAGGCCGCAGGAAAAGAGGGGGGATGAGAGCGCCCCCTTCCTCCCTCCTGAACCGTACCAGGCCACATGCCCTCAACATTGGGAGGGTGCTTTGGGGTCCCCCCCCAAAGCACCTTGTCCCCATGTTGATGAGGACAAGGGCCTCGTCCCCACAACCCCCTGTGTGAAATGGTAAGGGGGTACAAAAGTACCCCTACCATTTCACCAAAAATGTGTCAAAAATGGTAAAAATGACAGGAGACGGTCTTTGACAATTCCTTTATTAAAATCTTTTTTCTTCTGGTCTTCCTTCTTCCTTTCTTCATAGTTTCATAGTTTCATAGTTAGTAAGGTTGAATAAAGACACCAGTCCATCCAGTTCAACCTGAGCGAGTGTCTACAACTGTCCCTATCCCTGTACATTGCACACCCACATTGGTCCCTACCCACAAAGAGCCCACAATCCAAGGTCCCCATTCATATACTAGGGCCAATTTTTTTTTTATTTTTATTTTTTTGACAGAAGCCAATTAACCTACCTGCATGTCTTTGGATTGTGGGAGGAAACCGGAGTACCCGGAGGAAACCCACGCAGGCACAGGGAGGACATGCAAACTCCAGGCAGGTAGTGTCGTGGTTGGGATTTGAACCAGCGACCCTTCTTACTGCTAGGTGAGAGTGCTAACCACTACACCGCTGTGCCGCCCTTCGGTTTCTTCATCTTCTCCTTCCGGCATCTTCTTCCATCTTCTTCTTCCATCTTCTTCTTCCTCCGATATGCTTCTTCTTGCTCTGGTCTTCTCGTCCGGCATCTTCTTCCATGGCATCGGTGTCTCTTCTGGGCCGCTCCGCGCAATGGGAGGCTCCCGCTGTGTGAGGCTTCTCTCCGGCATCTTCTTCCGCGGCGTCGGTCTCTTCTTGGGCCGTTCCGCGCAATGGGAGGCTCCCACTGTGTGAGGCTTCGCTGCGTCTGACAGGTCTTTTATAATGGAGGGCGAGGCCACCTGGTAACCCCGCCCCCCTCAGACGTCATGGGGAAAGCCATAGGGAATTCCCCATGACGTCCCTGTGCGTCAGAGGGGGCGGGGTTACCAGGTGGCCCTGCCCTCCGTTATAAAATGGAGTGAGGGAAACACTGCGCTAACTCAAAAAGTGAAAATGATAAAATGAATCCAAAAAATAGTACTATAGTGTACTGTGTACAGTGAATATCCTGAAAATATATGTGAAAGCAGCCAACCCTCTAACAAACAAAGTCAAACAAGCAAATAACCACAATGTGTAGCGCTAAAAAAAAATAGAGCCAATAGACTGTCCAGTGCAATATAATATAGTGAAACAAAGATAAAGTCCTTTGTTAAGGAAAATAAATCATATGGCATAGATCATCCTTGCACATGAGATGTATATGAAGAAACTCTGCAAACACAGATGCTAATGTGTATAGACGAGTATATAAACCCTCCAATGGTTATGGAATGCATACGCTTACCAGCGATGTTGGACCCACCTACCATACGGCAGTGGGTCAGTAAGGCTTATGGTAACTCCTGTAGGTGGGGCCCAAGGGATGAAAGCTGGATTCTGGCAGCACTCTTCCAGGTCTGGGATGGACTCTCGGCTGGATATTCCGGAATCTTCCAAAACGACACACATGTGGGGCACGACACCAGGAACAAACCAGGAAGCAGGAAACGGAAAAAGGAAAAATGAACTCCAATAGTGTGATTTCACCACTAATTTATTGGGTGTGGGGTATAAATAATGGTACAAACAGGGGAATTCACCCAAGCAGTACAGAGCATATACTGATAAAATCAAAAATAAAACAGAGTAAAAGCAGTATAAGGGTCTCAAAATCAGCCAATTCCGACGCGTTTCGACCAATAGGTCTTCTACTGGGGCATGATTGGAGATAGTAATGATGAATGTGCCCAATCATGGCTCATTTATCATAGACCCACCCCATTATAAAAGGTTCCTTCCCAGAGCAGCCATTTGCAGTGTGATAGCGGAGTGGAGAGAGATAGAACAGTGCTACTAGACAGTTAGTGTGCTATTATCAGTGGCTAACTCACCTAACTGGCTAACTAGCGTCACCAGTGACACAAATACAGAGATCGATTAGTGACACAGGGGGTAAAAGGGTTAACTGGGAGGCGATCAAGGGGTTAAACCTTTATTAGGGGGCTTAGGGAGTAACCTAGACCTAACTGGGGCTAATACTAACTGCCCTAACGCTTATTTCAGTCACAAATGACACCAATGCAGTGATCAGTGAAAAATCTGAAAACTGCAATTGGTGACACAGTGACAGGGAGTGAACGGATTAACTGGGGGGGGGGGGGGCGATCAGGGGGTGGAAAGTGTACCTGTGTGTACTGGTGTTAGTGTGCTGTTGGTGCAACTCATGGTTAGATGTCTCCTCTCTCTCACTGGAATCAAAAAGACTCCACGAGGAGATATGATATCACTTCCTCCTGTCTGTGTTTACATTTACACAGGCAGGGGAAGCTTTTCATTCGTTGGAAGCGATCGCCAGGTCCAGACCATAAATCATTGGTATGGCCCTGGAGACTGATCGCTCCCCTAACAAACCCGACTGCCGCGAGCACGGGTCAATATTGCACCTTCCGCCCACGGGGAGGGCGGGACGTGCAGGTACGTCCATTTGCCCACTCGTGACATTCTGCCGACATACGTCGGCGTGTGGCGGTCGGGAACTGGTTAATAAAAATAGTCCAGCTCAGGCTTGGGGACTCTTCATGGTCCTTTTGGTGGGTGCTACCACCTGCCAATCACAACCCCTTCAAGTAAATGGGGCCACTCTGCAAGCGCCCCACAACTGCATGCTGTGGAGTCCAAGGGGTTAAGAAAGCAACAAAATGCTGCCTGCTTTAACCCCTTTGTTTTCTGTACTCACAAGGTTGCAGGACATTTGCAGAGTGGCCTCATTTACTTGAATGGGTCATCCACCAACCATGACACCCACCAATAGGGATGAGCTGAACACCCCCGGGTTTGGTTTGCACCAGAACCCGCAAACAGACCTAAAGTTTGTGCGAACTTAAGAACCCTATTAATTACAATGGATACAAAATCA
This sequence comes from Lithobates sylvaticus, assembly GCA_028564925.1. Lineage (NCBI taxonomy): Eukaryota > Metazoa > Chordata > Amphibia > Anura > Ranidae > Lithobates > Lithobates sylvaticus. The sequence goes on along the minus strand of CM053027.1, from coordinate 631,494,973 downwards.
AAAGTGCTAATTTTAAAGGCTAATATGCATGTTATTGTCATAAAAAGTGTTTGGGGACCTGGGTCCTGCCCCAGGGGACATGTATCAATGCAATTTTTTTTTTTAAAACAGCCGTTTTTTCAGGAGCAGTGATTTTAATAATGCTTAAAGTGAAACAATAAAAGTGTAATATTCCTTTAAATTTCATACCAGGGGGGTGTCTATAGTATGCCTGTGAAGGGGCGCATGTTTCCCGTGCTTAGAACTGTCCCTGCACAAAGTGTAATTTTTGCAGGAAAAAACATTGGGAGGGTGCTTTGGGGTCCCCCTTTTGTACCCCTTACCATTTCACACAGGGGGGGGCGGGATCTGGGGTCCCCTTGTTAAAGGGGGCTTCCAGATTCCGATAAGCCCCCCACCTGCAGACCCCTACAACCAATGGCCAGGGTTGTGGGGAAGAGGCCCTTGTCCTCATCAACATGGGGACAAGGTGCTTTGAGGGTCACAGACTCCCAAAGCACCCTCCCAATGTTGAAGGCATGTGGCCTGGTACGGTTCAGGAGGGGGGGGGCGCTCTCGTCCCCCCTTTTTTCCTGCGGCCTGCCAGGTTGCGTGCTCAGATAAGGGTCTGGTATGGATTTTGAGGGGGACCCCACGCCATATTTTTTTGGCCGGGGTTCCCCTTAAAATCCATAACAGACCTGAAGGGCCTGGTAAATTGAATTTGGGGGGACCCCCACGCTTTTTTTTTTTTGTTTATCAATGACTTTTTTTTTATCAATGACTTTCAATGAATGACTGTTCTCTGTGTTACGGAACCGGCAATTCATTAGCAGCAGATGGCTGCCTTAGATGACACAACAGGTCAGAAGGGTAAAGGTGGTTTAATGCGATACTGCAATGCTGTACTAACAGCACGCACACACTAGACTAATCCCCAGAATCACAGCAGATAATGTCAGCAGTCTGCAGCACTCAGCAGAATAATCACAGCACAGATAATGTCAGACTCAGCAGCACTGCAGAATGGATCACAGCAGATAATGTCACTGACACGCTGGAACACACTACATGAGGCTGTCGGCGCGGCGGCCTTATATAGTGTGGGGCGTGTACTAAACCGCCCTGAGCTATAATTGGCCACAGGCATCCTGTGCAAACAAGACAGGGACTGTAGGTTTGTTCTTAAGTAGAATCTGTTTGTAATTTTGAACAGATACATTTTTAAGTGTAGCTCCATCCAAAAAAATCTATTTCTAAGCTTTTTGGAGAACATAGGGAAGGGTTATCACCCCCTGTAACATTTGTTTTGCTGTCTGTGCACCTCTTCAGAACATTTCACCCCACTTTCCGTCCCAATGACAAATGTTTTTGGAAAAGTGGGGTTTGAAACAAGGATTGGTGATAAAGCATCAGTAGAGAGGAGATACCTTTTTCCCATATTAAATCTAACAGGATAGAATTTCCCTTCCTAGGGGTAGATTTCCTCTCACTTCCCTGTTTTCTCCTTCCGTTTGCAAGTAGGAGTCGTTTCTAAGTTGGATGTTTGAAAGTAGGGGCCTGCCGTATATACTCTGCAGAAATTTGCCCCATTAGATGTTGGTGTTGCCACAACACTGTAAGCCCTCACAGTTACTCTTGGTGGGCACAGGAATGGGCCCTGCTGTGAATTATTAGATCAAGAATTGTAATTGCATGCACCTGTTAAACAGGGCAGAAAAATTGGGCCTTTGGTGGTGGTGGTGGACGGTGTTACCACAACACTGTAAGCCCTCACAGTTACTCTTGGTGGGCACAGAAATGGGCCCTGCTGAGAATTATTAGACCAAGATTTGTAATTACACGCCCCTGTTAAAAGGGGCTGGAAAATTGGGCCTTTGGTGGTGGTGGTGGACGGTGTCGCCACAAGACTGTAAGCCCTCACAGTTACTCTTGGTGGGCGCAGAAATAGGCCCTGCTGTGAACTATTAGATCAAGATTTGTAATTACACGCCCCTGTTAAACAGGGGCTGAAAAATTGTGCCTTAGGCACTGGTGCTGGTGCCAAAACACTGCAACCCCTCACAGATACTGTACTTGGAGCGCAGCAGTCAGACCTGTTGCGAAGCATTGCTTAAAAAATTGTAATTACACGCCCCTGTTAAACAGGGGCTGAAAAATTGGGCCTTAGGCACTGGTGCTGGTGCCACAACACTGCAACCCCTCACAGATACTGTACTTGGAGAACAGCAGTCAGACCTGTTGTGAAGCATTGCTTAAAAAATTGTAATTACATGCCCCTGTTAAACAGGGGCTGAAAAATTGGGCCTTAGCCACTGTTGGTGGCACCCAGAAACAAAAATGTTCTTCCAAGCTATCATCAGGATCATTGAGGAGGAAGAGGATAGTCAGTCTCAACATAACCGGACAGTCACTCAGCATCAGCATAGGCAGTCTTGAAGGGATGTGACATTATAAATTATTCAGTTATATCAGCTTCAGGTGCCTGGTAGCTGGTGGTGATCCAAGACCACCGAGTCGGTGGACAGGCGCACACTGTGATCGGTGACATAGCCTCCAGCAGCACTGAATGTGCGTTCGGTAAGAACGCTGGATGCAGGAAAGGCCAGTAGCTCAATTGCATACTGTTCAAGCTCTGGCCAGTGATCCATCCTCAAGACCCAGTAAGCCAGAGAATTTTCGGTGGGAAAGGTGTCCAAGTCTGACTTTGCCCCTAGGTATTCCTGCACCATGTATATCAGACGCTGGCGATGGTTGCTGGAACCAATCATATCTTGGGGCTGCGGACTAAAAAATTGTCTGAACGCATCGGTCAGACGTCCACCTTCCCCACCGCTCCTTCTGCTACTAACCGAAGCCTCAGCAACTCGTCATCCAGGACCAGGAGTTTGTAACCTCTCTGTCTCTGGGAACGCATTGCACAGACCTTTCTGCAAGGCCTCCCGGAGATGTCTCGTTCTCTGCTTCCTCTGCGACGGCAAGATAAGGTCCGCAACCTTACCCTTGTACCATGGATCAAGGAGAGTGGCCAGCCAGTAATGGTCCCTCTCCTTGATCCGAAGAATACGAGGATCCTTCCGCAGGCTTTGCAGGATCAGGGAGGCCATGCAACGTAGGTTAGCTGAGGCATTCGGTCCGGAGTCTTCTGGGTCACTGAGGACGACATGATCCGCAGCCACCTCCTCCCCACCACGTACAAGTCCACTGGTTTCTTGGGACTGTAAATCATCCCTAAAAGACTGCTGCTGGTGATGCTGAGTGCCAGGCTTCACCTTCATGCTGACACAATCCTCCTCCTCCTCCTCATCCTCTTCCTGTGTGATGGGTGGGAGAGAAGGAACACTGTCTGGATAAAGGGGGCCTTGAGAGGCAAGGAAGTCCTCCTCTTCCTGCCTCTGTTCTGCCTCAAGTGCCCTGTCCATTATCCCACGCAGCGTATGCTCCAACAGGTGGACAAGAGGTACAGTGTCACTGATGCATGCACTGTCACTGCTCACCATCCTCGTGGCCTCCTCAAATGGTGAGAGGACAGTGCATGCATCCCTGATCATGCTCCACTGGCGTGGGGAAAAAAAATCTGAGCTCCCCTGACCCTGTCCTGGTGCCGTAGTCGCAAAGGTACTCATTGATGGCCCTCTGCTGCATGTGCAGTCGCTGCAGCATGGCCAACGTTGAGTTCCACCTGGTGGGCATGTCACATATTAGGCGGTTCTTGGGCAGGTTCAACTCCTTTTGCAGCTCAGCCAGCCGAGCACTGGCATTATAAGATCGGCGGAAATGCACACAGACTTTTCTGGCCTGCCTCAGGACATCCTGTAAGCCTGGGAACCTGCCCAAGAACCGCTGCACCACCAGGTTAGGACGTGAGCCATACAGGGCACATGGGTCAGCTGTCCCTGTTGCAGGGCGGAGATGAGGTTGGTGCCATTGTCACAAACCACCATTCCTGGCTTAAGCTGGTGTGGCGTCAACCACCTCTCGGCCTGCCCCTGCAGAGCTGACAGAACCTCTGCCCCAGTGTGGCTCCTGTCCCCCAAACACACCAGCACAAGCACGGCATGGCATCTTTTTGCCTGCGTACTTGCGTAGCCCCTTGGACGCCTACGGAGCACCGCTGGTTCCGAGGACAGAGCACTCGAAGAGGCCATGGAGGAAGAAGAAGAGGAGGGGGTGGAGGAGAGAGGTGTGTCACAACCAGTAGTAGCCTTTTGGTGGCGGAACAACCTCCAACACTACTATGGAATGCTCTACCGAACAACATCTGAATGGAAGAAAACCATCAGGCCTTCAGGAAAAAACTCAAGACCCACCTCTTCTAAACATTGCATCACAACAAGAGCAGACAAGCGCCTTGAGGCGGTTTGGTTCACAGGTGCAGCGCTATACAAATCATTCATTCATCCATTTATTCACTACTGCACCTTGTCCTGCATCCTTCCCAGCTGCCAAAAGAGTGACCCAATGGGCCGTGAAAGACAGGTAACGTCCTTGTCCATGCCTGCTGGACCATGAGTCAGCGGTAATATGCACCTTAGCGCTGACCGCCCTGTCCAGCGAGGCATGGACATTGCCTTCCACATGCCGGTAGATAGCCGGAATCGCCTTCCGTGATAAAAAGTGGCGTTTGGGAACCTGCCACTGAGGAACCACACATTGAACAAACTCGCGGAAGGGGGCCGAGTCTACCAACTGAAAAGGCAGCAGTTGAAGTGCTAGCAATTTAGCCAAGCTAGCATTCAACCGCTGGGCATGTGGATGGCTGGGAGTAAACTTCTTTCGACGGTCCAGCAGCTGGGGCAGGGAAATTTGCCTGGTAGAATCGGACGTCGTTGTACTGCTAGCAGAGTGCCCGCAAGTACTTGGCTGTGACACACCTAATTTTACACCTTCATTCCTCTCAGTGCAGCTTTCAGAGAGGACTGAAGGTATAGTGGGGTTGGAGATCCCAGCTGATGAGGAGCAAGGAGAGGTCCGCTTTGTTCTTTGGTGTGGGTTTTTAATGTGCGCTTGCCAATGAGCTGCATGGCAGGTCGACATATGTCTGGTCATGCTTGTGGTGCTCAAGCGGCTGATGTTTTGGCCACGTGAGATACGCTTGAGACAGAGGTGCGATCTGATGCACTCATCTCAAAAAAGAGCTTTTGTAATAACGTGCAGAGGCAGCGCCCTGCACAGGCAGGTGTGATTGTGTGTGTGCTCTAGCTGGCCCACAGCACACACACACTCGCTCCGCTCCTCCTCCTCCTCTCTCCTTCAGGCACCCACGTGGAGTCAGTGACAACATCATCCCCTCCCTCTTCACCACAGGGCCTTAGGGCAGAAGAGGCTGAGGTGGTGGCTGCCTTAGATGACAAATTGCTGCCTTTGAGCATCCCCTGTCTCTGCGCTCACGCTACTGCCTTCCTCTAGCTGGGTATCATCATCCGAGCCTTCAAAACGCTGGGTATCCTCCTGGAGCATGTACCCAACACTGTGCTCAAACAATTCGGGGGACTCCTCAGGAGGACATGGTGGGTCTAGGGAAGGGGTGCCTGATGATGCCATTGAGTACGCATTGGCAGCTGATTTGCCAGTACCCTGAGCCTGGGTGAGAGAGGATGAGAAGGATGAGGAGGGCTTGGTCATCCACTCTACCAAGCCTTCGGCATGATGTGGCTCAACATGTACAGCTGCCGAAAAGAAGGACAAGCGTGTCCCATGGCCACGTGCTGATGACAATGCACCACGTCCACGACCAGCACTGTTGTCTCTAGACACAGAGCCTGCTTGCCCTGTTTTCTTGCCTTGGGACTGTCTGCCTCTCCTTGTCGGTCTTCCAGGCATTGTAGTGGGTAGTGTATATTGTGCTGGAGTCACACAGCACACACACTAACTCCTGCAGATGGCTGCCTTAGATGACAACAACAGGGACTTAGGGCAGATAGAGACTGAGGTGGTGGCTGCCTTAGATGACAACAACAGGGCCTTAGGGCAGATAGAGGCTGAGGTGGTGGCTGCCTTAGATGACAACAACAGGGCCTTACGGCAGATAGAGGCTGAGGTGGTGGCTGCCTTAGATGACAACAACAGGGCCTTAGGGTAGATAGAGGCTGAGGTGGTGGCTGCCTTAGATGACAACAACAGGGCCTTAGGGCAGATAGAGGCTGAGGTGGTTTATTGTGTGCTGTGCTCTACTCACACAGCACACACACACACACACGCTAGCTCCTGCAAATGCCTGGCTGGCTGCCTTAGATGACAACAACAGGGCCTTAGGGCAGATAGAGCCTGAGGTGGTGGCTGCCTTAGATGACAACAACAGGGCCTTAGGGCAGATAGAGGCTGAGGTGGTGGCTGCCTTAGATGACAACAACAGGGCCTTAGGGCAGATAGAGGCTGAGGTGGTTTATTGTGTGCTGTGCTCTACTCACACAGCACACACACACACACGCTAGCTCATGCAAATGCCTGGCTGGCTGCCTTAGATGACAACAGGCCAGAAGGGTTAAGGTGTTTTAATGTGATACTGCAATACTATACTAACAGCATGCACACACTAGACTAATCCCCAGAATCACAGCAGATAATGTCACCACTCAGCAGTCAGCTCAGCAGAATGTATAACACAGCAGATACTGTCAGCAACAGTGCACTCATCAGAATGAATACAACAGCACAGCAGATGCTGTCAGCAATGCAGATGAATCACAGCAGCTAATGTGACTGACACAGTCACTCACTAACGCCGGGACACACACTACACTAGGCCTGCTGACGCGGCGGCCTTTTATAGTGTGGGGCGTGTACCAAACCCCTGAGCTATAATTGGCCACAGGCATCCTGCCTGTGGCCAATAATTGCTCTCCTCGCCGCTGGCTCTATGATTGGCCAAGCATGCGGTGTCACAGTGCATGCTTGGCCAATCATCAGCCAGCAATGCACTGCGACTGGCGCAGTGCATTGTGGACCGTTTGCATCACACAAATTCGATGCGAACGGTCCACATAGTTCTGGTTTCGACGAGAGGTGGTTTATTGTGTGCTGTGCTCTACTCACACAGCACACACACACACGCTAGCTCCTGCAAATGCCTGGCTGGCTGCCTTATATTTCAAAAACAGGGCCTTAGGGCAGATAGAGGCTGAGGTGGTGGCTGCCTTAGATGACAACAACAGGGCCTTAGGGCAGATAGAGGCTGAGGTGGTGGCTGCCTTAGATGAAAACAACAGAGCCTTGGGGCAGATAGAGGCTGCGGTGGTGGCTGCCTTAGATGACAACAACAGGGTCTTAGGGCACATAGAGGCTGAGGTGGTTTATTGTGTGCTGTGCCCTACTCACACAGCACACACACACGCTAGCTCCTGCAAATGCCTGGCTGGCTTCCTTAGATGACAACAACAGGGCCTTAGGGCAGATAGAGGCTGAGGCAGGTTATTGTGTGCTGTGCTCTATTCACAGCACACACACACACGCTAGCTCCTGCAAATGCCTGGCTGGCTGCCTTATATGACAACAACAGGGCCTTAGGGCAGATAGAGGCTGAGGTGGTGGCTGCCTTAGATGACAACAACAGGGCCTTAGGGCAGATAGAGGCTGAGGTGGTGGCTGCCTTAGATGACAACAACAGGGCCTTAGGGCAGATAGAGGCTGAGGTGGTTTATTGTGTGCTGTGCCCTACTCACACAGCACACACACACACACGCTAGCTCCTGAAAATGCCTGACTGGCTGCCTTAGATGACAACAACAGGGCCTTAGGGCAGATAGAGGCTAAGGCGGGTTATTGTGTGCTGTGCTCTACTCACACAGCACACACACACACGCTAGCTCCTGCAAATGCCTGGCTGGCTGCCTTAGATGACAACAGGCCAGAAGGGTAAAGGTGTTTTAATGTGATACTGCAATGCTGTACTAACAGCACGCACACACTAGACTAATCCCCAGAATCACAGCAGATAATGTCACCACTCAGCAGTCAGCACAGCAGAATATATAACACAGCAGATACTGTCAGCAACAGTGCACTCGATGCAGATGAATCACAGCAGCTAATGTGACTGACACAGTCACTCACTAACGCCGGGACACACTACACTAGGCCGCCGGGTGGGTCGAACGTGGGTTTGAATCGAACACCGGGCCCATCTCTACCCACCAACCATGACACCCACAAACCGTGACACCCACCAACCACCAACCATGACACCCACCAACCATGACACCCACCAACCACCAACCATGACACCCACCAATGCAAAAAAGTAGCTGCGCTGGAAATTTACATGCATTGAATAACAATAGTGAAAAAAAATTTTAGTGAAAACTGGTTCTCCCTTGAACCAATGAACTGATGTGTGGATGCAATCTGATTGGCCCAAAACATTACCACACAAATTGCACCACCCCAATGCTACACAATTACAGTGCTTATGAACATGTGATTGTGAACAAGAACGTATACAATAATATCTAGGAAATTTTCTTTCAATTGTAGTGAAAACAAGAATTAATAGATATAATAATAAAGAAAATTCATGACTAAATGACAATGAGATATTATTCAAGAAAGTCCACACAGGGTATTGTAATCCTGTTGCTAAAGTTCTCGTGGTGTTCCTATGTTTGACACCCTCAGAAAGGAGTGATTGAAAAGGAAAGAAGGATCCTCCACCAAACAAAAAGACTGCCGCTTACCAGCTGCTTTGATCCCTGTGTTAGAGAGATGAGCTAGAGCAAGTGGAAACTACAGCTAGCATAGACAGGTCTTTTTATTTGTCTTCAGTCTGGCCATCGACTTTATTTTGTAGCTTGTTTTTTGTTTAGGCCATAAAAAAAGGGTGAGCGGCGTGCTGACGTCACCTCCATTCCCCCGTCCATCCAGGAAGCGACGGGCTGCGAGAGAGAGAGAGCCGGCCGGCTCGAGATTATTTTTAACCACTTGCCTATTGACTACATACAAAATGTAAGTGCGATATGGTTTTTATGTACAAATAAAATTTTAAAGCAACAGTATTGCGCTATGGATACTCGTTTGTTTTGCATGTAAACGTTTGTGGAAGGAAGCAAGGATCATCCCGATAGGATCTTTGAGTGTATCCATACACAGTGAGAGAGACTTGGAAGCCCCTGGATAGAGACCCGGGCAGGGGGATATGCCGCAGGCCTTTTTTGATCTCTCTAACACAGGGATCAAAGCAGCTGGTAAGCGGCAGTCTTTTTGTTTGGTGGAGGATCCTTCTTTCCTTTTCAATCACTCCTTTCTGAGGGTGTCAAACATAGGAACACCACGAGAACTTTAGCAACAGGATTACAATACCCTGTGTGGACTTTCTTGAATAATATCTCATTGTCATTTAGTCATGAATTTTCTTTATTATTATATCTATTAATTCTTGTTTTCACTACAATTGAAAGAAAATTTCCTAGATATTATTGTATACGTTCTTGTTCACAATCACATGTTCATAAGCACTGTAATTGTGTAGCATTGGGGTGGTGCAATTTGTGTGGTAATGTTTTGGGCCAATCAGATTGCATCCACACATCAGTTCATTGGTTCAAGGGAGAACCAGTTTTCACTAAAATTTTTTTCACTATTGTTATTCAATGCATGTAAATTTCCAGCGCAGCTACTTTTTTGCATTTGTACTTTGTGTGTGTGTATCTCACATCAAGTTGCGGCAGGAAATTTAGTTTGTTTTATCCATTTATTTTTGATCACATCCTTTTTATATGGGATTAGTCTTTTACGTGTATACACACATCAATTGAGTAGCACATTTAGATTATTTATTTTTCATGAACCAGACAGCGCTGTTACTCCAACACATAGATTCATGACACCCACCAACCATGACACCCACCAACCACCAACCATGACACCAACTAACCACCAACCATGACACCCACCAACCATGACATCCACCAACCATCAACCATGACACCCACCAACCATGGCACCCACCAACCATGGCACCCACCAACCATGACACGGCGTGCAACTCCTGTTGCGGTTGCGACATATGTACACTAGTGATGGGCAAACGGTTTTGCCCAGGCATGAATTAAGCCTGAACATTGGCTGTTCCGCTGTTCGGCAAACACCCAAATTGTCGGGTCGTTCGACCATTTGTTTGGCCTGCCGATTGCCCCACAATGCACTGTGTGCCACACAGTGCATTGGAAGCCCTGCTTGGCTAAAGCAATGAAGGATTTGCCCAATCAGGGCACAGAACAATGTCAGAGCCATGACTGGAGATAGTAATGATGACTGTACCCAATCAAGGCTCATTGATCATAGACCCGCCCCATTATAAAAGGTTCCTTCCCAGAGCAGCCATTTGCAGTGTGATAGTGGAGTGGAGAGAGATAGAACAGGGCTCTGTTCAGTGCTACTAGACAGTTAGTGTGCTATTATCAGTGTAAGTGTAGTGGTAGTGTGGTGTGAGTGTAGTGTGATCCTTCATTTTCAATTTAGTGTCAGTTTAGTGTTTCAGGGCAGGTTTAGTGCAGAATATTTGAGTGCGTTAGTGC
>CM053027.1:631396190-631483992 GCA_028564925.1 Lithobates sylvaticus | reverse complement strand
AATTTGGTAAAAAAAATAAATAAAATTCTTTGTTTCTATAAAATTTTATTGCAGAGTATTGGCAAGAGTATTGGCAGAGTATTGGCGAGTACTGCAGAGTATTGCAGTGTTGCAGTATTGCAGAGTGGTGGCAGAGCATTGCACAGTGGTTGCAGAGCATTGCACAGTGGTGGCAGAGCGTTGCACAGTGGTGGCAGAGCGTTGCACAGTGGTGGCAGAGCATTGCACAGTGGTTGCAGAGCGTTGCACATTGGTTGCAGAGCGTTGCACAGTGGGTGCAGAGCGTTGCACAGTGAGGGCAGAGCCTTGCACAGTGAGGGCAGAGCCTTGCACAGTGAGGGCAGAGTGTTGCACAGTGAGGGAAGAGTGTTGCACAGTGGTTGCAGAGCGTTGCACAGTTGGGGCAGAGTATTGCACAGTGTTTGCAGAGCATTGCACAGTGGTTGCAGAGTATTGCACAGTGGTTGGTGGCAGAGCATTGCACAGAGGTTGGTGGCAGAGCATTGCACATGGGTTGGTGGCAGAGCATTGCACAGTGGTGGCAGAGCATTGCACAGTGGTGGCAGAGCGTTGCACAGTGGTGGCAGAGCGTTGCACAGTGGTGGCAGAGCATTGCACAGTGGTTGCAGAGCATTGCACAGTGGTTGCAGAGCGTTGCACAGTGGTTGCAGAGCATTGCACAGTGGTTGCAGAGAATTGCACAGTGGTTGCAGAGTGTTGCACAGTGGGGGCAGAGCGTTGCACAGTGGGGGCAGAGCGTTGCACAGTGGGGGCAGAGCCTTGCACAGTGAGGGCAGAGCCTTGCACAGTGAGGGCAGAGCCTTGCACAGTGAGGGCAGAGCCTTGCACAGTGAGGGAAGAGTGTTGCACAGTGAGGGAAGAGTGTTGCACAGTGGTTGCAGAGTGTTGCACAGTTGGGGCAGAGTATTGCACAGTGTTTGCAGAGCATTGCACAGTGGTTGCAGAGTATTGCACAGTGGTTGGTGGCAGAGCATTGCACAGTGGTTGGTGGCAGAGCATTGCACAGTGGTTGGTGGCAGAGCATTGCACAGTGGTTGGTGGCAGAGCATTGCACAGTGGTTGGTGGCAGAGCATTGCACAGTGGTTGCAGAGCATTGCACAGTGGTGGCAGAGTATTGCACAGTGGTGGCAGTGTATTGACCAGCGCTGTGGGCACTACACATCCAGCCCACAGCGCTGGTCCCGTCTCTCCCCCTCTCCGCTTCTCTCCTCTCTGTACCGATCGGTACAGAGAGGAGAGGGAGGAACCGGCGCCATGATGTGACGCCGGTTTGTGTACATGTGATCGCTCTGTCATTTGACGGAGCGATCACGTGGTAAACGGCCGCCATCAGCGGCTGTTTACCGTGATCCGTGATGCGCCGGGTCCTCGGGACCCGGCGGTCACGGATGTTCCTGAGTGCGCGCCCCAGGGGCGCGCGGGAACAAGTTTCTGGGAGGACATCCGTAGGACGTCCACCCAGGATAAGCCGACCGCGCTGTAGCCGTCTTTTGACTATAGCGTGGTCGGCATGTGGTTAAAATGTCAAAATATTAGATATCTAGTTTAGCCCAGCCACTCAATTTAATTGTAATAATAGTATATAATTTTTGCTTTTTTATTCATAGAATACAATTTATTTTATATAATTAATTTTAGATGTTTAAATTTTACTTACCATTTTTTTAAGGAAATGAATGCTCAGGATACTAGCTATGTAATATGGTATTATATTAACATCACAGTCTTGATGAGAGTTTTTAGTATTTTATTCCAGTACTGTGAGAATTTAAATACTTCCTTGTGCATAGCAATAATGAGATGAGTGTTTACTTATATCCCTTATCACCATGATAGCCCTAGCACCGCTTGTAAACGGGGACGCGAGGTGTGCGCATGCCCAATCTGATAAAGTTAACTGTAGGTGGAGCGCAAGCGCAGTTTAGGTGGGGGAATAGAACAGCGGTCGCGCCTGACGTAGGTTGGGCGGGCCAATCACCTGTGACGTATGGCGTGCGTGAGCACGCAATGTTTAGCCCGGTTCACCGGCTCTGATAGGGGGAACGCCCAACCAATAGGATGAGCGCTTAATGCGCAGTAGCAATTAGGGAACACTCGAGCGGCCTCAACCTACGTAAGGTGGGCGGGCATATTGCTATGGCTGGGGCATCCCTGTACAGGGAACTGGGAGGGAACATATACCAGCACGCTGGATACTCGTTTCCAGGATCTGATAGGTTAGCACATTCCACCAATGGGAGGGGAGGATATATTAATCTGAGTGACACACCGCTTGGCCAACCCCATGAATAAGTCCCTATGTGACGAAACATGTCGGGGTCGTGGCTAAGCGGCATTCGACATTCGTGATCACTAGCTTGTTTGCCAAACAGAGAAACGGTGGAATACGGAGGCATTTTGAGACATTGGTGGACGGGAGAGGGTGAGACTAATGCCCCGTACACACGGTCGGAAAATCCGACCACAAAATCCATCGGATTTTTTCCGACGGATTTTGTCCGACACTGGTGTTGCATACACGCGGTCGGACAAAGTTGTCGGAAGATCCGATCATTCTGAACATGGTGCCGTTTGTTGCCTACGACGGGACTACGTAGAGGCTAGTAGCCAATAGCTTTGGTCTTGTAATGTGATCTGAGCATGCGTGGCACTTTGTCCGTCGGAATTCGCTACACACGATCGGAAAAAGTCCGATAGGACTTTGTTGTCGGAAAATTTGAGAGCAGGAGATAAAACTTTGTCCGTCGGAAAATCCGACGGAAAAAGTCCAATGGAGCCTACATACGGTCGGATTTTCCGACAACATTTTCCGTCGGAAAATCCGACCGTGTGTACGGGGCATAAGACTACATTGTCACACACACCTCGGGTCCGCCGTGACCATTGGCCATATTTTTGCTTTAAAGTGGATTTGCAGTGTTGATATATTGGAGTGGAATCTGCTGTGGTGAATTGAGATCCATTTCTGCTGGTTTTTATCTTTTTAAATGTGAGTGAATTGGTTGAAGCTTGCGATCTGTGCGTTTAATAATTTTTTTTTTTACTGAATTACACTATTGGAGCACTTTTTCATTTTACATGTGGAACAACTATATTACACTGAGTGGAAAATACGGGAGATTCACTGATCGATTGTTTGAGATCCTATAAGTGTATTCGCCTGGCACGAGAGTGCGGGCAATACATTTTGGTGAGTGAGTTTCCTATGGGAGTGGACACATTTGAGTACAACGGTGTGGTGGAAGTTAAGCAGAACGTTTGAAAATTATTTTGAAAATTATTTTGAGAAGATACACCGCTTTGTCAAAGGAGCATCACTTTTTGGATAATTTTTTGTTTTTATTATCTTCACCAGGAACACTATATGAACAGTGTGACACTTTTATAGTTGTTTGGAGATATTACTGAAACTTACCATATTTAAATTGGCGTATAACAAGCACTTTTCCCCCCTTAAAATCGGGGGAAAGTCGTGGGGTGCGTGTTATACGCCGATACCCCCCAAAAAAAGTGACAAAAATAGCGGCGCTTCGGTCTTTTCCGGCGGCACACGCGCGGTCTGTCTCGGTGGCGGGAAATTTAAATGCGGGCAAGGCTGCAAATGACGCTGGCAAGCTACAATGACACTGGGCAAGCTACAATGACACTGGGCAAGCTACAATAACACTGGGCAAGCTACAATGACACTGGGCAAGCTGCAATGACACTGGGCAAGGCTGCAAATGACGCTGGGCAAGGCTGCAAATGACGCTTAAATGTAAGTTATTTTTTTTTCCCTAAACTTCCCTCCTAAAACTTTTTTTTCCTTAAAATGCCCTCCTAAACTTGGGGTGCGTGTTATACGCCGATAAATACGGTATATTTCCTTTTGTTTTTTATTTATATCATTTTATATAATTTTATTCACTCATCACGTGGGAGTGCACATTTATTATATTTCACTATATATTTTTTGATTGCACTGTATGTAATGTATATCTTTATTTCTTATATTATTAGTTTAGATTAGTTTATTTGAGCGCCACCTTTCAAACTCCAGTCCAGTGTGGACCACAGTTTGATTCTCTCTCATATATGCTACTTTAACCACTTCAGCCCCGGACCAATTGGCAGCCAAAGGACCAGGCCCCTTTTTGCGATTCGGCACTGCGTCAATTTAACTGACAATTGCGCGGTCGTGCGACGTAGCTCCCAAACAAAATAGAGCTTTCTTTTGGTGGTATTTGATCACCCCTGCGGTTTTTATTTTTTGCGCTATAAACAAAAATAGAGCGACAATTTTGAAAAAAATGCAACATTTTTTGCTATAAGAAATATCCCCAAAAAATATCTAAAATTTTTTTTTTTTCCTCAGTTTAGGCCGATATGTATTCTTCTACATATTTTTGGTAAAAAAAAAAAATCGCAATTAGCGATTATTTATTAGTTTGCGCAAAAGTTATAGCGTTTACAAAATAGGGATAGTTTTATAGCATTTTATAAATTTTTTTTTTTTTACTAGTAATGGCGGTGATCAGCGATTTTTATTGTGACTGCGACATTATGGCGGACACATCGGACATTTTTGACACATTTTTGGACCATTGTCATTTATACAGCAATCAGTGCTATTTAAATGCATTGATTCCTGTATAAATGACAGTTGTAGTGAAAGAGTTAACCACTAGGGGGAGGGGAGGGTTATGGGCTGTGACGTGTGTGTGTTTTTTTACATTAGGGGGCGGGGCTGACGTCATTGATCGGCTTTCCAGATGACCGGGAACAGCCGATCAGTGACAGGCAGTGTAGGAAGCGCGGGGAGAGGTTTGTTTACACAGACCTCTCCCCGTTCTTCAGCTCCGTGACCCGATCGCGGGACACCAGCGGCGATCAGGTCCGCTGGTCCCACGGCCGGGGTCACGGAGCTCCCGAGCGTGCGGGCAGGCATTCAAAGGGGACGTACAGGTACGTGCTTTTGCCTGCCCGTGCCATTCTGCTGATGTATATATGCAGTGGGCGGTCGGGAAGCGGTTAAGTGGCTGCTTTAGTTTTATTAGATTACTTAGTGATCTGAGGCGCAGAGGTTGGAATTTGAATTGGGGCGAGTTTTATTCCGAATTCCTATTGTTTGATCCATTGTTGAACAGTGTTAGGAGAAATTGGGCCTTTGGTGGTGGTGCTACAACACTGTAAGCCCTCACCGTCACTCTTGGTGGGAGCAGGAATGGGCCCTGCTGTGAATTATTAGATCAAGAATTGTAATTGTTAAACAGGGGCTGAAAAATTGGGCCTTAGCCACTGGTGGTGGCACCCAGAAACAAAAATGTTCTTCCAAGCTATCATCAGGATCATTGAGGAGGAAGAGGATAGTCAGTCAAAATAACAGGACAGTCACTCAGAATCAGCATAGGCAGTCTTGAAGGATGTGACATTATAAATTATTCAGTTATATCCGCTTCAGGTGCCTGGTAGCTGGTGGTGATTCAAGACTGATTCATCTTTATGAATGTCAGTCGATCAACCGAGTCGGTGGACAGGCGCACCCTGTGATCGGTGACAAATACTCCAGCAGCACTGAATGTGTGTTCAGAAAGAACGCTGGATGCAGGACAGGCCAGTAGCTCAATTGCATACTGTGCAAGCTCTGGCCAGTGATCCATCCTCAAGACCCAGTAAGCCAGAGGATTTTCGGTGGGAAAGGTGTCCAAGTCTGACCTTGCCCCAAGGTATTCCTGCACCATGTATATCAGACGCTGGCAATGGTTGCTGGAACCGATCATACCTTGGGGCTGCGGACTAAAAAATTGTCTGAACGCATCGGTCAGACGTCCACCTTCCCCACCGCTCCTTCTGCTACTGACCGAAAGCCTCAGCAACTCGTCGTCCAGGACCAGGAGTTTGTAACCTCCCAGTTTCTGGAACGCGTTGCACAGACCTTTCTGCAAGGCCTCCCGGAGATGTCTCATCCTCTGCTCCCTCTGCGACGGCAAGATAAGGTCCGCAACCGCAAATATCATTATCTGATCCACTTGTTCCTAGGGGGAACTTCTTTGTAATATATAGAGTAGAGAGGTCAGCACTATTGTAATGTACAACACAATACATAGAGAAGAGGGGTCAGCGCTATTGTAATGTACAACACAATATATAGAGTAGAGGGGTCAGCACTATTGTAATGTACAACACAATATATAGAGTAGAGAGGTCAGCACTGTTGTAATGTACAACACAATATATAGAGTAGAGGGGTCAACACTATTGTAATGTACAGCACAATACATAGAGTAGAGGGGTCAGCACTATTGTAATGTACAACACAATACATAGAGTAGAGAGGTCA
Source organism: Lithobates sylvaticus (assembly GCA_028564925.1). Classification (NCBI taxonomy): domain Eukaryota; kingdom Metazoa; phylum Chordata; class Amphibia; order Anura; family Ranidae; genus Lithobates; species Lithobates sylvaticus. Next base: position 631,477,651 of record CM053027.1, on the reverse strand, counting down.
GCACTGTTGTAATGTACAACACAATATATAGAGTAGAGGGGTCAGCGCTATTGTAATGTACAACACAATATATAGAGTAGAGGGGTCAGCACTATTGTAATGTACAACAAAATATATAGAGTAGAGAGGTCAGCACTATTGTAATGTACAACACAATATATAGAGTAGAGGGGTCAGCACTATTGTAATGTACAACACAATATATAGAGTAGAGGGGTCAGCACTATTGTAATGTACAGCACAATACATAGAGTAGAGGGGTCAGCACTATTGTAATGTACAACACAATATATAGAGTAGAGAGGCCAGCATGATTGTAATGTACAACACAATATATAGAGTAGAGGGGTCAGCACTATTGCAATGTACAACACAATATATAGAGTAGAGGGGTCAGCACTATTGTAATGTACAACACAATATATAGAGTAGAGGGGTCAGCACAATATTATAGTCATAGTGCCCCTTATACTGCTGGTCAGGGGGGACAAATGATTTGGGTCTGTGGTCAGCAGGATGAAAACAATGTTCAGCCATAGTGGTCAGTGGGAGGAGAAATGTCCTCTATGTGTTGTTACAGACTATGGTATCGGGGTACAGGGATGTGGGGGGTCAGACAACACACGGGGTATCACCTTCTGTTGTATATCCACAGAAATCACCCAGCACACTGGCAGATTGTCAGGAGAACCCCAAGTTCCCAGCCCAGACAGGGGTAACAGCTGTATAACAGCACACACACTCTATTATCCCACCACTGCCACACACATGACAAGGATGGAAGACACAGGAACTAGAAAACCAGGAGAGGACCTTGTATGGTGGAGGAGGGAAGGAGAGGGAGATTATTGTGATAGACTTGGCACAGCCTGCAATACCTCTGACCACCACTAGAGGGAAACTTCACACATATCTAGCTGGCTGACCACACACAGGCAGATACAAATCTTACATACAATCTGGTGCACTGCCGTAAACGTGCACTAACGCACTTCAATAGCCATGCCATTTTTCTCAAAGATTTTCATCCATATTGCCAGGACAAGACATGACATTAAAGCCGCAAGCAGTTTTAAATGGCTTTTTTTCCTTTACAAATGTCATTTTTTGCAGGGACAGTTCTAAGCACGGGAAACAAATGTCACTTCACAGGCATACTTTACACACCCCCCATGTACCATATTTAACCGCTTCCCGACCGCCGCATGTAAATATAGGTCGGCAGAATGGCACGGCTAGGCAAAAGCACGTATATAGACGTGCCCTTTAATTGCCTAGCCGTGGGGTGGCGCGCTCACGACACGGTCAGGAGCTCCGTGACCTCGGCCGCCGTACCAGCGGACCTGATCACTGCTGGGTCAAAGAGCTGAAGAACGGGGAGAGGTCTGTGTAAACAAACCTCTCCCGCGCTTCCTACTCTGCCTGTCATTGATCGGCTGTTCCCTGTCATCGGGAAAGCCGTTTAGTAACGTCATACGCACAGCCACGCCCCCTACTGTAAAAAAAAAAAAACACAACACGTCACACTAACTCCTCCCCCCCCCTAGTGGTTAACTCCTTCACTGCCAGTGTCATTTACATAGGAATCAGTGCATTTAAATAGCACTGATTTCTGTATAAATGACAATGGTCCCAAAAATGTGTCAAAAATGTCCGACGTGTCCGCCATAAAGTCGCAGTCACAATAAAAATCACTGATCGCCGCCATCACTAGTAAAAAAAATAAATATTAATAAAAATGCTATAAAACTATCCCCTATTTTGCAATCGCTATAACTTTTGCGCGCAAACCAATCAATAATCACTAATTGCAATTTTTTTTACCAAAAATATGTAGAAGAATACGTATCGGCCTAAACTTAGGAAAAAAAAGTTTTTTTATATATATTTTGGGGATATTTATTATAGCAAAAAGTAAAAAAATATTGCATTTTTTTCAAAATTGTCATTCTATTTTTGTTTATAGCGCAAAAAATAAAAACCGCAGGGCGATCAAATACCACCAAAAGAAAGCTCTATTTGTGGGAAAAAAAGGACACCAATTTTGTTTGGAGCCACGTCACACGACCGCGCAATTGTCAGTTAAAGCGACGCAGTGCCGAATCGCAAAAAGGGGCCTGGTCTTTTGGCTGCAAATTGGTCCGGGCTGAAGTGGTTAAAGGAATATTTCACTTTTTTTTTCACTTTATGCATCATTAAAATGACTGCTGCCGTTAAAAATTAAAAAATAAAAAATTAAATGCTGCCGAGCTCGCGTGCAGAAGCGAACGCATACGTGAGTAGCGCCCCCATATGAAAACGGTGGTCAAACCACACATGTGATGTATCGCCGCGATCGGTAGAGCTAGAGCAATAATTCTAGCCCTAGACCTAGTCTGTAACGCAAAACATGCAACCTGTAGATTTTTTTAAACATCGCCTATGGAGATTTTTGAGGGTAAATATTTGATGCCATTCCATGAGCAGGCGCAATTTTTAAGCGTGACATGTTGGGTATCAATTTACTCGACGTAACATTATATTTCACGATATATAAAAAAATTGGACTAACTTTACTGTTGTCTTTTCTTTTTATTCAAAAAAAAGTGATTTTTTTCCAAAAAAAGTGCGCTTGTAAGACCGCTGCGCAAATACGTGTGAAAAAAAGTATTGCAATGACCGCCATTTTATTCTCTAGGGTATTAGAAAAAAAAATATATAATGTTTGGGGGTTCTAAGTAATTTTCTAGCAATAAAACCTGTTTTAAAGATGTAAACACCTAAAATCCAAAACGAGGCTGGTCTTAAAGTGTAATCCATACATACCAGACCCTTATCTGAGCAACCTGGCAGGCCGCATGAAAAGAGGGGGCGAAAAAGACAGTTTTGGAAAATTCCTTTATTAACAAATAAAAAGTGTCCTGCGATGTCCATCCATCTTCAATAATAGCGCCCGACGTTTCAGAGAAAAAAAAATGAAATATTCCGCTTCCTTGGGAGGCGTCCCCATGACTGCAGCCTTTTCACAATGACAGCTGTTATATAGCTGAGGGCGTGACCACCCGCCACCTCTGACATCTTGTGACGTCATATGATGTCAGAAGGGGGCGGGTCACACGGTTACATCACTGGGTGGCCCCCGCTCTTAGCTATATAACAGCTGCCAAAGCAAAATGATGTCAGTCGCAGGGGCCCCTCTCATGGAGGCAGAGTTTTTCAGTTTTGTTTTGTTTTTCTTTGGAACGTCAGACGCCGTGATTGAAGATGGATGGAAATCGCGGGACACTTTATTTTTTTAATAAAGAAATTGTCCAAAACTGTCTCCTGTAATTTTTACTTTTTTGACATTTTTTTGGTGAATGAGTAGGGGTACAATGTACCCGATACCCATTCACATGCGGGTTGGGATCTGGGGGTCCCCTACAACCACTGATCCAGGGTTGTGGGGATGAGGCCCTTGTCCTCATCAACATGGGGACAAGGTGTTTTGGGGGGGGACCCCAAAGCACCCTCCCCATGTTGTTGAGGGCATGTGGCCTGGTACGGTTCAGGAGGGGGGGCACTCTCTCTTTTCCCCTCCCCCTTTTCCTGCAGCCTGCTAGGTTGCATGCTCGGATAAGGGCCTGGTATGGATATTGGGGGGACCCCCAAGCCATTTTTATTTTTATTTTGGAGTGGTGTTTCCCCAAAGGGCCTGATAATGGACTTGGGGGGGACTCACACTGTTTTTTTTCAATGATTTTTATGTATATTGCTGGGATCTGACAATAAATTACAGCTGCGAGCAGTTTTAAATGACATTTTTTCCTTTAGAAATTAAATTTTGCTGTGGTAAGGTTATGAACATCGGAAAGATACGCTACTTTGGGGGCAGACTGAGGGGACCCCCAGGCACGATATTTAAAGGAATATTTTTTTCATTTTTATTGTTTAACTTTAAGCATTATTAAAATCACTGCTGCGGAAAAATGACAATAACTTGCATATAAGCCTTTAAAACGAGCACTTTAGATTTTTCATGTTCGTGTCCCATAGACTTTAAGGCTTCATGTACACGGGACATTTTTACAACCCCTCCTGAACGATTTTACTTGATCGATAGTAACCGTCCTTTAAAATTTCCGTTTTGCCGCGTTTACATGTTGCGTTTGCGTTTAGAAGCGTTTTAAAAAATATATATATTTTTTTGTTTTCAAAATAGGAACAAATAAAAAACGCTTGTAAACGAAACGTGGGTTAACGCAAGTTACCGTGCTTAGCCGCGTTTGACGCTTGAAATGCCTGTAAACTGTTAATTAAGTAATCTTAATTGCACAATTTTTGTTGGCCTGTTCGCATGTTCTGCTGAAAATTGAACCGGGGGGTGTTCGGCTCATCCCTACTGAAAATACATGACTTGACCTTGAGGGGTGACCCTGGCCATGCCCCAAGGGGTCTGTGTACCCCCCCCCGTCACATTACCTTTTATACTGTGCTTTCCACATCACACTATGGAGGTATCTCAGTAAACTCAGAGCTATCTGCTATCTATTTCGGGGACCTTTGCGGGGGGTCTGTGTTCTTCTTTCTTTGTAAATGTCAATTTTTCTATAGCACATCCTTCAGCAAGAATGTGAAAAAAAACGATGCTAAGCCCCCCCCCGCCCCAAAATGCATAAAGGACCATTGGAACCTGGAATGCATTGTAAGGGGGTACACATAAAGCAACATGCATGGGGTCCCCAGGAAATAAATAACAGACCCTTTGAGTCCGGTACAGATAGTAATGGAAACACCATGCAAAGAAAAGAAAAAGAGCATGATGTCCCCTTAAAATGCGATCCCATCCATCCCATCCCATCCCTTAATATGAGAACTCACCCTTGCTAGTCAGCAAAGGAAGTAACGAGCACGCAGCTGGGCTGGTCAGAAAAGGAAGGAACAAGCATGCAGCCGGGCTGGTCAGCAAAGGAAGGAACAAGCATGCAGCCGGGCTGGTCAGCAAAGGAAGGAACAAGCATGCAGCCCCTTGTACACCATATTGGGGTGCGCTGTATAGACCCTTACCAGTCTCCTCCTGGGCCCCCTCTATTTCTGACGATCCCGATCTTCTTTATCTCCGGGGAGGATGTGGTGGAATTGGTGACAAATAATAAGTGGTGGTTTGGCTTGGAGTGAAGTGGAGACGTTCTCTTCTTTCCTCTTTCAGAGTGAAAAGTTTCTGGTCGTCTTGAAGGACGAGTCCTCTTCCCTCTCACTCCCAGAGAGACCTCCTCACCCTCATCATCTTCATCTTCCTCCCAGATCTTTAGTAGACATCCAACCCCGGAGAACTTCTCCTCCGTCTGATCTCCCAATTCCAATTCTCCAGCAGATATCAGATAGAAGAAACTCCAACCCAACTCAGGGGAACCTTCCCGAATCCAACAACGTCCATCCAACTCTGACACCAAAGGAGAGAGATGGAGAGGAGGCTGAATGTCGTCTCTGGAAGTTCTTATTACATTCAACACACATCCAGATTTCTCCACATGGGGGTCATGTGACACCAAGACCATGCCACAGCTAGACAGGACCCCCCCCCCCCCCCCCCCCCACCCCACCCCCCCCCCCCATGAACAGATGTATAGAGACTAGGAATAGACAGGAACCCCTCCCCCATCAACAGATGTATAGAGACTAGAAATAGACAGGCCCTCGGGCTCTACAGACACTCTGTGTATATACTGTATATAGAAGGTGAATATTATATCACCCCCCCCCCCCCCACATTCTCCATATCACTTCTTTACACATTCTGTATATCTAGATATAATACCCGGAACACAAGGAAAGGGTAGGATGTCCCTTACATTGGTGTCAGTGGAGTAATACACTATATTCCCAAAAGTATTGGGACACCTGCCTTTACACACACATGAACTTTAATGACATCCCAGTCTTAGTCCGGAGGGTTCAATATTGAGTTGGCCCTTTGCATCTATAACAGCTTCAACTCTTCTGGGAAGGCCGTCCACAAGGTTTAGGAGTGTGTCTATGGGAAGGTTTGACCATTATTCCAGAAGAGAATTTGTGAGGTCAGGCACTGATGTTGTGATGAGAAGGCCTGGCTCGCAGTCTCAACTCTTCTGCCCATCAGATGGATATATTCTGATTATCTGCATTTGTGTTGTTGTAAATGACATTTAATGTTGTTACTTTTTATAGGAATCATTTGCAGAGCGTAGGCGCCATCTAGCGTCCCTTTTTGGTATTGTTTCTATTGTGTAAATGTTGTTATTAAAGTTTATAACCTAGGAAGTACTTGGAAAGCAAAGTATTCTGGGTAAAGTCTCACAGGAAGAGACACATTCATCATGCTTTTCTAGACTGCAAGATGTCCTGTTTCAATCTCTTACCATCAATCCCTCATTGAACTTAAAAAGTGAGTGTTTACTGTCTCATATTGTACTGTGTATATTTGTCTTTGAAATGTATGCTAAATTTATGGGATATTGTACTTATCAAGGTTTATTCTTGTTATTTGTAGTTTCACCTAGCTTGTTCCAATAAACTGCGATCGAAGAAATATGGTATCATGTTTATGGGATAAGAATGGTTTAGCTGAATGTCCTTGAGACAGAACAGTGAAATTTTTAAGCTGACCTCTGAAGGGAAGATAAGCTGACTTCGGAAGTCTGTACAGCCTGGGGCTACACAGTACCATACAGTCAGAAGCCTTAAAGAAGCAGGCCTGTGGGAGGCAAAGCAAGCAGCCACGCTACACAGAGACGCGCTCTGTCAAGCAGTACCGACACTAGAACGGTCTCTATACAGCAAGACAGCTTCTTCCCCGCAGCCATGTCTCACAGTAGAACATCTTCTTACAAAACACGATCACAAGCAAGCTCATCTAGGTCATCTGTCGCAAATGCAGCAGCTATCGCCCGTTCGAAAGCTGAAGCAGCAAGAGCCAGGGCCGCATTCGCAGACCAAGAGCTGCAGATGAAAAAAGAAAAGGCCCACCTTGAAGCAGAAAGGGTGAGACAGGAACAAGAGAGAGAGCAAGAAAGAGTACGCATAGAGCAAGAAAGAGTACGCATAGAGCAAGAAAGGGTACGCATGGAACAAGAGAGAGAGATGGAAAGAATACGCCTGGAAGACGAAAGAGCTCAGCAAGAGGCATCTCTGAAACTGCAGCAAGCTATCTTAGAAGCTAACATGGAGAAGCTGGCAGTGGAACGAGATGCTGCCGCCGCCATTGCAGAAGCAGAAGCTCTAGAAGCAGCCATCTACGATGAGCCAAGAGCAGGTAGCAGCATACCAGGCCTAGAAGAAGACCACCAAGATTCTTCGCAACGCACGTCGGATTATGTCTACCAGCACTGTGACCCAAGCAGCATCCCACAACAAGAAATTAAACATGATGTCAGGGAGTCACTCCAAGTCAAGCAGCAACAAGACGACCTTGGACCCCAGTGCCACAGGCAAGAAAAATCTGACAGTGTTCCAGACGTTCCAGTCCCAACCAAACCTTCTACTCCACAAGGTACTCAACCTTCATACAAACATCAAACACCTGTCTTCACTCCAAAGGTGTATGCAACGAGCCGGTACGAACTGCCAACCGTATGCAAGTTTGAGCCCAGAGAGCCTAAAGAAGAGACTTCTATCAGGTATGCCTTTACAACGCACCTCAATACACCAGCAGCCTACCCCAATGCCAATCAGGCTACTGTAGACTTTGCCAAGTTCCTGGCCAAACGCGAGTTAGTTACCCAAGGACTTGCCAAATTTAGTGATCGCCCTCAACACTACAGGGCGTGGCGATCCTCTTTCCAGAGTGTTATCCAAGGTCTAGATCTATCTTGCAGACAACAAATAGAACTCCTTGTAAAGTGGCTTGGCAATGATTCTGCTGAACACGCCAAAAGGATCAGAGACATTAATATAAACCACCCTGAGATAGGCCTTACAAACATCTGGAACAGACTGGATAGATGTTATGGCTCACCAGAGGCTATAGAGAGTACACTGTTTAAAAGGATAGAAGACTTTCCAAAAATACCTAGCAGAGGTTACCAAAGACTCAGAGAATTCAGTGACCTATGTATGGAGTTACAAGTTGCTAAAGCAGAAGGTGACTTACCTGGCCTTTCTTATCTTGACTCTGCTAGAGGTATTAACTCCTTAGCTCAAAAACTTCCTTATGAGTTACACGAAAGATGGATTGCTCATGGCTGTAACTACAAACGGAAACACAATGTGCCCTTTCCACCATTTAGTGAGTTTGTGGACTTTGTAGACAGACAAGCAGGAAAGAAAGATGACCCCAGCTTCATTTTTCCAGTGTCTTACATCACTTCTGCTGGCCCTAAGCAACTCAGAGCTCCAGTAGCAGTGCACAAAACTAACATTTCTTCCCACAGATTTGCAGAGTCTCAGCCAGAGGATCAAGACAATGACCCAACGAAGTTCTGCCCTCTACATAAGATGCCACATCCTCTTCTGAAATGCAGAGCCTTCAGGACAAAGACCATCCAGGAACGCAAAGCTTTCCTCAAAGAGAACAACATCTGTTACAAGTGCTGCTCTTCGTCTACACACTTCGCCAAGGACTGTAAGGTCAGTGTCAAATGCACAGAGTGTGACAGCACAGAGCACCACACAGCTTTACACCCAAAGCCTACTCCAAGAACCTTCCCACCTGTCCATGGTGACAAGGAGCAAGGCAGGGAGACCAAAGACTCTAGTACAGATACCACAGCAATCACTTCACAGTGCACTGAAGTCTGCAAAGGAAGTACAGGTGGCAGATCCTGCTCTAAAATCTGTCTAGTGAAAGTTTACCCAAAGGGACGCAGAGACAAAGCAGTCAAGCTCTACGTCATTTTGGATGATCAGAGTAATAAGTCACTAGCCAGACCTGTGTTTTTTGACATTCTAAACCTTAAAGGCCCCAGCAGCCCCTACTCCCTTAGGACTTGTGCAGGTACAGTGGAAACGGCGGGGAGAAGAGCTGACGGCCTACAAATTGAATCTATGGATGGTAAGACATGCCTACCCTTACCGACCATAATAGAGTGCAACCAGATGCCAGACAACAGATCAGAGATTCCCACACCAGACGCAGCAGCTCACCAGACTCACTTGAAGCACATAGCACATCTCATACCAGAACTTGATGATCAGGCTCAGATAATCTTACTCCTAGGGAGGGATATCTTGCAAGTCCACAAAGTAAGGAAACTGATCAACGGTCCTAAAAGTGCACCATATGCCCAAAAACTGGATCTTGGGTGGGTCATTATAGGTGATGTTTGCCTGGGAGGTGCACACAAACCGGCATCTGTTAATAATCTGCTCACTAGTACCCTCGAGAATGGTCGTCCTTCTCTTTTCCAACCCTGTCAAAATCGCATCCTCATAAAGGAGCTACCTCACAACAACCCTGTACCTCTTCCTTTCCTAAGTCCCCTCTGTGACAGCAATACCTATGACGATGACCAAAGCGACTTAGGACACTCAGTGTTCAGGAGAACAAAGGAAGACAACCAGGTAGCAATGTCCATTGAGGATAGGATCTTCCTAGAGGTTATGGAAAGCAGTATGGAGAAAGACGTGACTAATAACTGGGTAGCACCTCTTCCCTTTAGGCCACAAAGACAACGTTTGCCTAACAACAGGGAACTAGCATATAAACGCCTCACTTCCTTAAGACACAATCTGCAAAGGAAACCAGAGATGAGAGAACATTTCTTTTCCTTCATGGGCAAAATATTCCAAAATGGCCATGCTGAGGTAGCTCCAGACCTCAAAGACTCAGAAGAATGTTGGTACTTACCCATATTTGGGGTCTATCACCCTAAGAAGCCAGGGCAGATTAGAGTGGTGTTTGATTCCAGCGCCAAGCATGAAGGTGTCTCTCTAAATGATGTCCTTCTTTCTGGCCCTGACCTCAACAACAGACTATTGGGAGTACTTCTCCGCTTCCGCAAGGATTCAGTCGCATTCATGGCAGACATACAACAAATGTTCTATTGCTTTCTTGTTAAGGAAGAACACCGAAACTTTCTGAGGTTTCTCTGGTTCAGGGACAACAACCCCTCTGGAGACATCACAGAATATCGCATGAAGGTGCACATATTTGGCAACAGCCCTTCCCCTGCAGTTGCTATATATGGCCTCAGACACTCTGCTAGAGTGGGAGAGTCAGAGTATGGGTCAGATGTCAGACAATTTGTGGACAAGGATTTCTATGTAGACGATTGCTTGAAATCACTACCCACAAATGAAGCCGCAATCAGTCTCCTCAAAAGAACTCAGGCAATGCTTGCGTGTTCCAACTTAAGGCTCCACAAGATTGCTTCCAACAGTAGAGAAGTTTTAGAAGCCTTTCCTGTCCAAGACCATTCCAACGAGTTAAAGGACTTAGATCTAGGCACAGACTCACTCCCCATGCAACGCAGCCTTGGTTTGCTTTGGGACTTAAGATCTGACACCTTCACTTTCCAAGTAAACACAGAGGAAAAACCCTTTACCCGTAGAGGTGTCCTGTCTACCATAAAACGCCTATACGATCCTTTAGGCTTTGCAGCACCTGTCACCATCCAGGGTAAGGCACTACTCAGAGACTTAACCTGTGAGTCGCTAGATTGGGACCACCCTCTCCCCACCGACAGGAAGAACCTATGGCTAGAGTGGAAGGACTCACTAACAGCGCTATCTAATCTTAAAATTCCACGCCCATATGCTCCTCTGTCATCTGCAGATGTTCAGATGCAAAGACTTTGTGTGTTTGCGGATGCTTCTGTTAAAGCAATTGCTGCTGTAGCTTACCTGAAAACCATAGACACTAAAGGACAAAGCCACATAGGGTTTGTAATGGGAAAAGCAAAACTTGCACCACTGCCTGAACACACCATACCCAGGCTGGACACTTCAAGTTTCATTAATTCTCTTAGACGTTTCATTGCAATCCGAGGCCCAGTGAAACTCATTCGCTCTGACAGAGGATCTAACTTTGTAGGAGCAGTGAAAGAACTGCAAATTCCTTCCAACTTGGACATCCCCAGTGTAAAAAGGTATTTGAGTAAGCAAGACTGCACGTGGATCTTCAATCCACCTCACTCTTCTCACATGGGAGGTGTGTGGGAGAGGATGATAGGCATAGCCCGCAGAATTCTTGACTCTATCTTCCTACAAGTAGGAACTGCAAGGCTTACTCACGAGTGTTTAGTGACATTTATGGCAGAGGTTACAGCCATCATTAACGCCAGACCCTTAACTTCAATTTCAAGTGACTCTGAAGATCTAATGGTTCTCACAACTACCATGTTGCTCACGCAAAAGACTGGTCTTGTAGGTACTCCAGCTGGAGAGTTTTGTGAGAAGGACCTTTACAAACGTCAATGGAGACAAGTTCAAACTCTTGCCAATACCTTCTGGAGTCGGTGGAGGGAGCAATACACATCTACTCTTCAACTAAGGAGGAAGTGGCACTCAGAAAAACCTAACCTTAAACTTGGTGATGTTGTGCTCATGAGAGATTGCCAGACACTAAGGAACATGTGGCCTTTAGGTCTAGTCACCAAGGTACTGCCAAGCAAAGATAATCTTGTCCGTAAGGTCGAGGTCAAGACCTTTCAACAGAATGAGGCCAAAGTGTTCCTAAGACCAGTGACTGAACTTGTTCTGTTACTTTCTACGGAGGACTCTGTTAGTGACGTCACTTGACGTCAGGCGGGGAGTGTTCTGCCCATCAGATGGATATATTCTGATTATCTGCATTTGTGTTGTTGTAAATGACATTTAATGTTGTTACTTTTTATAGGAATCATTTGCAGAGCGTAGGCGCCATCTAGCGTCCCTTTTTGGTATTGTTTCTATTGTGTAAATGTTGTTATTAAAGTTTATAACCTAGGAAGTACTTGGGAAGCAAAGTATTCTGGGTAAAGTCTCACAGGAAGAGACACATTCATCATGCTTTTCTAGACTGCAAGATGTCCTGTTTCAATCTCTTACCATCAATCCCTCATTGAACTTAAAAAGTGAGTGTTTACTGTCTCATATTGTACTGTGTATATTTGTCTTTGAAATGTATGCTAAATTTATGGGATATTGTACTTATCAAGGTTTATTCTTGTTATTTGTAGTTTCACCTAGCTTGTTCCAATAAACTGCGATCGAAGAAATATGGTATCATGTTTATGGGATAAGAATGGTTTAGCTGAATGTCCATTTTTTTAAATTTTGTTCCCCTTAATATCCATACCAGACCCAAAGAGTCTGGTAATGGGCTGGGGGGGGGGGGGGCCATGCCGTTTTTCTCAATGATTTTCATCTACATTGCCGAGACCTGACAATTCATTACAGCTGCAAGCAGTGTTAAATGACAATTTTTCCTTTAGAAATGTCAGTTTGCTCTCGGACTGTTCTAAGCACGGGAAACATGCGCTACTTTACAGGCAAACTATAGACACCCCCAGGTATGATATTTAAAGGAATATTTCACTTTTATTGTTTGACTTTAAGCATTATTTAAAATCACTGCTTCCGAAAAAAAACCTCAGTTTTTAAAATTAAAAAAAAAAAAGCATGCAATACCTCAGCCTACCACTAGAGTGAGGCTCCACATATATCTAGTAGGCTGACCACAAACAGGCAGATACAAATCTTACATACAATCTGGTGCACTGCCATAAAAGTGCACTAACAAACTCCAATATTCTGCACTAAACCTGCCCTGAAATACTAAACTGACACTAAATCAAAAATGAAGGATCGCACTACACTCACACCGCACTATCACTACACTTACACTGATAATAGCACAGTAACTGTCTAGTAGCACTGAGCAGAGCCCTGTTCTATCTCTCTCCACTCCGCTATCTACACTGCAAATGGCTGCTCTGTGAAGGAACCTTTTATAATGGGGTGGTCTATGATCAATGAGCCATGATTGGGCACATTTGGTTGGTGGGTGTCATGGTTGGTGGTTGGTGGGTGTCATGGTTGGCGGTTGGTGGGTGTCATGGTTGGTGGGTGTCATGGTTGTGGGTGTCATGGTTGGTGGGTATCATGGTTGGTGGGTGTCATGGTTGGTGGGTGTCATGGTTGGCGGGTGTCATTGTTGGCGGGTGTCATGGTTGGCGGTTGGTGAGTGTCATGATTGGTGGATGTCATGGTTGGTGGGTATCATGGTTGGTGGATGTCATGGTTGGTGAATGTCATGGTTGGTGGTTGCTGAGTGTCATGGTTGGTGGATGTCATGGTTGGTGGGTATCATGGTTGGTGGGTATCATGGTTGGTGGTTGCTGAGTGTCATGGTTGGTGGGTGTCATGGTTGGTGGGTATCATGGTTGGTGGTTGCTGAGTGTCATGGTTGGTGGGTGTCATGGTTGGTGGGTGTAGCACCTGCCAAGTATGACCCATTCAAGTGAATGAGGCCACTCTGCAAATGCCCTGCAACCTTGTGAGTACAGCTAACAAAGGGGTTAAAGCAGGCAGCATTGTGTTGCTTTCTCACCACCTGCTTTAACCCCTTGGACCCCATGTAAGCATGCAGTTATGGGACGCTGGGAGAGTGGCCCCATTTACTTGAATTGGTTGTGATTGGCAGGTGGTAGCACCCACCAAAAGCACCATGAAGAGTCCCCAAGCCTGAGCTGGACTATTTTTTTTTAAGGTGAACTCCGGGTATGATTTTATGGCACAGTTACAGTTGTCCAGCTTGGCACAATATTCCTCTGTATGTCTCATACCTGATGGGCCCCGAGGGAGGCTGGAAATCAATGACGTAGTTGGTGCTGATTACTACAGTGGTAGCTGTAATGTCCCAGGTCCTGCTCAGCACACTGACCACAGGGGATCGCTCTCTCACTTGGTCCTGTCACCATTCAAAAAAAAAAAAAAATACAAGACATTCTCTGATTGGATAAGGTGAAGAAAGGGGCAGTGGCTTCACAAACTCTACATAGCCCAATCAGAGAACACCTTGCATACACTGAAAAAATACAAGGCTCTAAGATTTGCGGCAGTGCCAAGCATGCAACCTCCTGTGGTCAGAGTGCAGAAGGGAAGGGAAGGGAAGGGCTTAGGACCCAGAACAATGTGGCTATCACTGGAGTAGTGCCGACTACTACATGGACTGTCCGCTTCCCCAGCGGTCCCTCGGGTATGAGATATACAGACAGTGCCAAGCCGGTCCAATATACAATGCAGATCACACCCGGAGTTCAGACTTCCAAATCAATCTTCTCAATATGAAGCTCCTAAGAATCCCAGAAGACCGGTCTCTCTGTTCTCCAGAAACATCATTTTATATTTCAATGATATGGATTTAATAGAACTTTTCATACACATACATTATATATATATATATATATATATATATATATATATATATATATATATTCAGTATATACAGTATATCGGTAATAAAGATTGTTGTTTTTAAATCATTGATAAGGGGCATGTATAAAAAAAGTTCTTGTGATTAGAACTTTCTCTATTTCTCTCCCATATTCTCAGCTGTATTTTATGTGTTGGCGCTTTAAGAGTGTGACATTGGTACATTGTGGAGCTGGCATACAGTATACAGGTTCCTGCCCTCCTTCACTCACACACTTCCTATGATAAACTCATTGGGTGGAGTTATGGATGATGGGCAGAGAGTGTCACCTAATCTGGTATTAATAAAGCTTGTTACGGTTAAGCGGAGAGAGTGATCCCTAAATGACTGATGGGTTTGTTAACCAATCAGAAAACGTTCCTGGTCACCAGACGATATTCCCAAAAATCCCCTGCTTACATAGCGACCGTACATACTGTAATGAATGAGAGCAGCAAAATGACATTTCTAAAGGAAAATATGTCATATAATTAAATTTTACAAACTTGTTGTTTACAAGTTAAAATCATTTTTTTTGCTAGAAAATTACTTAGAACACCCAAACATTATATATATTTGTTCTAACACCCTAGAGAATAAAATGGAGGTTGTTCCAATACTTTTTGTTACACCGTATTTGCGCAGCGTCATCACAAACACACTTCTTTGGAAAAAAAATCACTTTTTTGAATAAAAAAATAAGACACCAGTAATATTAGCCCTTTTTTAATATTGTGAAAGATGATGTTGTGCCCGCTCGTGGAATGGTGACAAACTTTTACCCTTAAAAATCTCCATAGTTGACGTTTAGGAAATTCTGCAGGTTGCATGTTTTGAATTATTGCTCTTGCTCTACCGATCGCGGTGATACCTCACATGTGTGGTTTGAGCACCGTTTTCATATGCAGGCTCTAGGTTCTAAACATGAAGAGCCGGTGAAAGGGGGGTCTGTGCTGATCGATTATCAGTGCAGCCCCCCGCCCCGAGGACCCCCACACTGGACCACCAGGGACGCCACTAGGACCACCAGGGATGTCACCACAAGGGTATGCCACCCTAGACCACCACGGATGCCATTCAGTGCCCACAATGAATACCAATCAGTGCCCACAATGGGCATAACTGAATGGGAGGCATTATTGTTTGGCACTGATTGGCATCCATCAGTACCATACATAACAGTACATCAGTGCCACCTATCAGTGCCCATCCATGCCCAACCGTGCCACCTATCAGTGCCCATCCATGCCGCCTATCAGTGCCCATCCGTGCCACCTATCAGTGCCACCTATCAGTGCCCATCAGTGCCGCCTATCAGTGCCCCATCAGCGCTGCATGTTAGTGCCCATCATCAGTGCCCATCAATGCCACCTCATTAGTGCCACCTCATCGGTGCCCATCAGTGCCGCCTTATCAGTGCCCATCAGTGAAGGAGAAAACTTACTTAATTACAAAGATTTGTAACTGAAACAAAAAAAACATTATTTTTTTATTTCTTTAGCAGAAAAAAAAAATTCCAGAGATGATCAAATACCACCAAAAGAAAGCTCTATTTGTGGGAACAAAATGATAAAAATTTAGTTTGGGTACAGTGTAGCATGACCGCGCACAGTGTTGGTCATCTTACTTTAAAAAAGTAATTAGTTAAGTTACAAATTACTTCTCCCAAAAAGTAATTGCGTTAGTAACTCAGTTACTACATTGGAAAAGTAATTAGTTACGCAGCAGAGTAACTGACTTTTTTTTTTAAATATTCTATACGTGTAACTAAGGGGCGGGTCTAGTATTACTGTAACCAAGGGGTGCATTTATTATTATTGTTATATATTGTGTAACCAAGGGGCTGCCCTAGTATTACTCTAACCAAGGGGCAGATCTGTTATAGCGTGTAAGCAAGGGGCGGGTCTATTATTATTATATGGTGTAAGGGCGGGTCTATTATTATTATATGGTGTAAGGGGCGGTCTATTATTATTATATGGTGTAAGGGGCGGGTCTATTATTATTATATGGTGTAAGGGGCGGTCTATTATTATTATATCGTGTAAGGGGGCGGATGGCTACAGAAGAGGGCGAATGTTAAATTAATGGGCAGAGCTCGATATATAACAATAATAATAAATGCGCCCCTTGGTTACAGTAATACTAGACCCACCCCTTACTTATACGATAGACGCCCCTTGCAGAGTAGCACGAGCATCAGGAGCGTGCGGCATCGCCTCGTACAATTACATGTTAACTGCGCCTGCGCGGTGTAGAGTTCACTCAGAGCTGTTTAGGTTCGGCAATTTTCGGAAGCTCCGTAGTCCTTCATACTGTGCAAGCCCTGCGCCTGCGCAGTACAGGGGGTCCTTATCCAGCGGGGGAACTTTTTCGGCAGGACACCGGAATTACACTACTGCCATCTAGTGGTGGTAGATGTAATTGGGGTAACTAAGCCAAAGTAATGGGAACTGAGTTACCATGAGGGGAAAAGTAATCAGTTAGATTACTAGTTACCCTCTAAAGTAACTGCGTTAGGTAACTCAGTTTATTTTAACTCAGTTACTTACATCACTGACCGCGCAATTGTCATTCAAAGTGCAACAGCGGTGAAAGCTGAAAATTGGTCTGGCAGGAAGGTGTATAAGTGCCCTGTATTGGAGGTGGTTAATATCCATATCAGACCTGAAGGGCCTGGTATGGATTTTGAGGGGGACCCCGACGCCATATTTTTTTATTTTGGAGCAGGGTTCCCCTTAATAATTATACATGACCCAAAGGGCATGGTAATGGACTTGGGGGGACTCACAGCGTTTTTTTTAAATGATTTTTATGTATATTGCCGTAATCATAGTTTCATAGTTAGTAAGGTTGAATAAAGACATCAGTCCATCCAGTTCAACCTGAGTGAGTGTCTACAATTGTCCCTATCCCTGTACATTGCACACTCACATCAGTCCCTACCCTCAAGGAGCCCACAATCCAAGGTCCCCATTCATATACTGGGGCCAATTTTTATAATTTTTTGGACAGAAGCCAATTAACCTACCTGCATGTCTTTGGATTGTGGGAGGAAACCGGAGTACCCGGAGGAAACCCACGCAGGCACAGGGAGAACATGCAAACTCCAGGCAGGTAGTGTCGTGGTTGGGATTCGAACCAGCGACCCTTCTAACTGCTAGGTGAGAGTGCTAACCACTACACCACTGTGCCGCCCCGACAACACATTACAGCCGTGAGCAGTTTTAAATGAAAATTTTTCCTTTAGAAATGTCATTTTGCTGTGGTACTATTCTGAACATGATAAAGATGCACTACTTTACAGGCATACTAAGGGGCCCCCCCATGAACGATATTTAAAGGAATATTTCATTTTTATTGTTTAAAACTTTTAGCATTATTAAAATCACTGCTCCCGAAAAATGGCAATAATGCATATAAACCTTTAAAATGAGCACTTTAGATTTTTCATGTTCGTGTCCCATAGACTTTAAGGCTTCATGTACACGGGACGTCTTTACAACCTCTCCTGAATGATTTAAGGTGACGTCATATGACGCCCACCCAGGATGGGAGATCCTATCTGCGGGTGTCATATTACAATATGCTGGTGCTGAAGTGGTTAATAATGCTTAAAGAGGAAGTAAAGCCTTAAAGTGGTGTTTCCACCAAAATTACAACATTATGTGTATTTGCATAAAATCTGACAAAAAAAAAAAGGGAAAAAAATAAATAAATTCACTTACCTATTTCTCCCTGTTGCTAGGTGGTCCCACAAAATCTGCCTCTTCCTCAGCCCAGGCTAGAAACGCCCCCTCGGCAGTCAGTCATCTGGGACACGTGACAGGTCCCAGATGACTGTGCGGCTTATCACGATGTGCGGCGCCGCTCGCGCATGTGCAGTGGGTGCCCGGCTGTGAAGACACAGCCAAGTGCCCACAGTAAGGATGCCGGTGCCGTGAGCGGAGCGGGGAACGAGGGGGGGCATCGTTCCCCCGCATCGCTGGACCCTGGGACAGGTAAGTGTCCGATTCTTAAAAGTCAGCAGCTGCAGTATTTGTAGCTGCTGACTTTTAATTTTTTTTTTTTTTTGATGGGCGCACCTATTTAATAAAAATAAAAATACACCCTGCATGGCAAAGGCATAATGAGCTAGTATGCATAGCATACCAGCTCATTATGAATAACTTACCTGAGATGGAAGCCCCCGAAGCGACCCTCGTTGTCCTCATCCGACGCCACCATGATACCCGGGCATTTTGGCCCACCCGGTGCTGTGACTGGCTGGAGCCCCGATGACATCATCCCCCACGCATGCACGCGGGAGCCGCCACTAACGGCATGATTGCCGCTAGGAGCGGCATGCTCAGTGCACCTGCATGCCGCTGTCTACGGCGCATGCACCATAGACAGCGGTGCCTGTCATTTGCAAATGTCTCCTAAACCGTGTAGGTTTAGGAGATATTTCTTGGACCTACAGACAAAGCCTTAATCTAGGCTTACCTGTAGGTCAAAGTGGTTTACAACCACTTTTAAATGAAACAATAAAAGTGAAATATTCCTTTAAATTTTGTACCTGGGGGAGGGGGGGGGGTCTATAGTATGCCTGTAAAGGGGCGCATGTTTCCCGTGTTTAGAACAGTCCGAGAGCAAAATTAAATTTCTAAAGGAAAAAAAGTAATTTAAAACTACTTGCGGCTATAATGAATTGTTGGTCCAGCAATACAGATAAAAGTTCATTGATAAAAAACGGCATGGGATTCCCCCACAGGAGAACCCAGAACCAAAATTTAAAAAAAAAAATGTGTGGGGGTCCACCCAAAGTCCATACCAGGCCCTTCAGGTCTGGTATGGATATTAAGGGGAACCCTGCACCATAATAAAAAAAAATGGCGCGGGGGTCCCCCTCAAAATCCATACCAGACACATTTTTTGTGAAATGGTAGGGGGGGTACCCCGTTACCATTTCACACGGGGGGCCTGAGATCTGGGGGTCCCCTTGTTAAAGGGGGCTTCCAGATTCCGATAAGCCCCACACCCACAGACCCCCACAACCACCGAGCAAGGGTTGTGGGGATGAGGCCCTTGGGGGACAAGGTGCTTTGGTGGGCTACCTCAAAGCACCCTCGCAAAGTTGTGGCCTGGTACGGTTCAGGAGGGGGGCGCTCTCTCGTCCCCACCTCTTTTCCTGCGGCCTGCCAGGTTGCATGCTCGGATAAGGGTCTGTTATGGATTTTTGGGGGGGGCTCGAACATCGGGACCATCCCTACTGGTTACCCCACAATAGGGATAAAACGTTTTTGCGGAAGGGAGTTTAACAAGACTCGTGGCCACTCATTAAAATTAGAAGAAAAGAGGTTTCACCTTCACCTTCACTTCAACTTCCACAGGCGGTGGTCTCAGAGGGGGGAATCGATAGTTTCAAGGAACTATTAGATAAGCACCTGAACAACCGCAGCATACAGGGATATACAATGTAATACTGACATATAATCACACACATAGGATGGACTTGATGGACTTGTGTCTTTTTTTGACCTCACCTATTATGTAACATACATACATATATATATATATATACACACACACTCCTATCCTGTACATACTACCTATCCTGTATACATTGTATATTATACACAGGAGGACTACAAGTCCCAGCATGTCCCGTATACATTGTATATTATACACCGGAGGACTACAAGTCCCAGCATGTCCCGTATACATTGTATATTATACAGTGGAGGACTACAAGTCCCAGCATGTCCTGTATACATTGTATATTATACACAGGAGGACTACAAGTCCCAGCATGTCCCGTATACATTGTATATTATACACAGGAGGACTACAAGTCCCAGCATGTCCCGTATACATTGTATATTATACACAGGAGGACTACAAGTCCCAGCATGTCCTGTATACTTTGTATATTATACACCGGACAACTACAAGTCCCAGCATGTCCTGTATACATTGTATATTATACACGGAGGACTACAAGTCCCAGCATGTCCTGTATACATTGTATATTATACACCGGAGAACCACAAGTCCCAGCATGTCCCGTATACATTGTATAATATACACCAGAGGACTACAAGTCCCAGCATGTCCCGTATACATTGTATATTATACACAGGAGGACTACAAGTCCCAGCATGTCCCGTATACATCGTATATTATAAACCGGAGGACTACAAGTCCCAGCATGTCCCGTATACATTGTATATTATACACAGGAGGACTACAAGTCCCAGCATGTCCCGTATACATTGTATATTATACACAGGAGGACTACAACTCCCAGCATGTCCCGTATACATTGTATATTATACACAGGAGGACTACAAGTCCCAGCATGTCCTGTATACATCGTATATTATACACCAGAGGACTACAAGTCCCAGCATGTCCTGTATACATTGTATATTATACACCGGAGGGCTACAAGTCCCAGCATGTCCCGTATACATTGTATATTATACACCGGAGGACTACAAGTCCCAGCATGTCCCGTATACTTTGTAAATTAGGTCTATAATCTCATTCTTACATATAAAGGACATGGTGAGATCTCCTCCTATCAGATGGTAAATGTTGGGCACAGATCTGGAGTCGGGTACTTTGTGCCGCTCTTCTCCTCTCTGACATGGACAGCTGCTGCTTTACACCCCCCCCCCCCCCCCCCCCCCCCACACCCCACACCTGTCACCAATGGGACTGGCAGAGAGATCAGATTCCATGACTGACAGAGGGAAATAATAGAATACAAACACTGATAGGAAGCCGGACACCATCACTCATGTCATGTACATAACATAGTACTCCACTGACACGGATATACACTATATTACCAAAAGTATTGGGACGCCTACCTTTACACACACATGAACTATAACAGCATCCCACCCCAAACTCGCTCCTCCGTGGAGGGAAGGGGCCGTCCCCAAACTCCTCCTACAAAGTTGGGACCATGAAATAGGCCAAATTGTCTTGGTATGCTGACGCCTTAAGAGTTCCCTTCACTGGAACTAAGGGGCCGAACCCAGCCCCTGAAAAACAACCCCCACACCATAATCCCCCCCCCACCACACCATAATCCCTCCTCCACCAAACAACCCCACACCATAATCCCCCCCCTCCCCCCCACACCATAATCCCCCCCACACCATAATCCCTCCTCCACCAAACAACCCCACACCATAATCCCCCCTCCCCCCCACACCATAATCCCCCCACACCATAATCCCTCCTCCACCAAACAACCCCACACCATAATCCCCCCTCCCCCACACACCATAATCCCCCCCCCACACCATAATCCCTCCTCCACCAAACAACCCCACTCCATAATCCCCCCTCCCCCCCCCCCTCCCCCCCCCACACCATAATCCCCCCCCCCCCCACCACACCCATAACCCCCCCCCATCCCCCAAACCAACCCCCACCTCCCCCTCCTAATCCCCCCTCCACCCCCACCCCACTCCATCCCCCCCCCACCCCACCCCCCCCCCTCCCCCCCACCAAACACCCCACCCCCCCACCCATAATCCCCCCCCCCCACCACCCATAACCCCCCCCCACCACACACCATAACCCCCCCTCCCCCCCACACCATAATCCCCCTCCCCCCCACACACCATAACCCCCCCTCCCCCCAAACACCATAATCCCTTCTCCACCAAACAACCCCACACCATAATCCCCCTCCCCACACACCATCCCCCCCCCCCCAAACACCATAATCCCTCCTCCACCAAACAACCCCACACCATAATCCCCCCCCCCCCACACACCATAATCCCCCCCCCCCAAACACCATAATCCCTCCTCCACCAAACAACCCCACACCATAATCCCCCCCTCCCCCACACACCATAATCCCCCCTCCCCCCAAACACCATAATCCCCCTCCACCAAACAACCCCACACCATAATCCCCCCTCCCCCCCCACACCATAATCCCCCTCCCCCACACACCATAATCCCCCCCCCCCCACACCATAATCCCCCTCCACCCCCCCCCCCCCCACACCATAATCCCCCTCCCCCCACACCATAATCCCCCACCACCAAACCCCCCCCCACCATAATCCCCCCTCCCCCCATCCCCCCCCCCCCACCATATCCCCCCCCCTCCCCCCACACCATAATCCCCCCTCCCCCCACACCATAATCCCCCCCCCCCCACACCATAATCCCCCTCCACCCCCCCACACCATAATCCCCCTCTCCCCCCCCACACCATAATCCCCCCTCCACCAAACCACCCCCACACCATAATCCCCCCCCCCCACACCATAATCCCCCCCCTCCCCCCCCCAAACACCATAATCCCCCTCCACCCACCCCCCACACCATAATCCCCCCCTCCCCCCCACACCATAATCCCCCCCCCCCCAAACACCATAATCCCTCCTCCACCAAACAACCCCACACCATAATCCCCCTCCCCCCACACCATAATCCCCCCTCCCCCCCAACACCATAATCCCTCCTCCACCAAACAACCCCCCACACCATAATCCCCCCTCCACCCCCCCCACACCATAATCCCCCCTCCCCCCCCCCTCCCCCCCACACCATAATTCCCCCCTCCCCCCCCCCACACCATAATCCCCCCCCCCACCATACAACCCCACACCATAATCCCCCTCCCCCACACACCATAATCCCCCCCCTCCCCCACACCATAATCCCTCCTCCACCATACAACCCCACACCATAATCCCCCTCCCCCACACACCATAATCCCCCCCCCCTCCCCCACACCATAATCCCTCCTCCACCAAACAACCCCACACCATAATCCCCCCTCCCCCCCACACACCATAACCCCCCTCCCCCACACCATAATCCCCCCTCCACCAAACAACCCCACACCATAATCCCCCCCCCCTCCCCCACACACCATAATTCCCCCTTCCCCCACACCATAATCCCTCCTCCACCAAACAACCCCACACCATTATCCCCCCTCCCCCACACCATAACCCCCTCCCCCCACTCCATAACCCCCCCCCCCCTCCCCCACACCATAACCCCCCTCCCCCCTCCACCATAATCCCTCCTCCCCCCACACCATAATCCCCCTGCATCAAATGATTTGGACCAGTGCACAAAGCAAGGTCCATAAAGACATGGATGAGTGAGTTTGTGGTGGAGGAACTTGACTGGCCTGGAGAGAGTCCTGACCTCAACCCGATAGAAGACCTTTGGGATAAATTAGAGCGCAGACTGCGAGCCAGGCCTTCTCGTCCAACATCAATGCCGACCTCAGAAATGCGCTTCTGGAAGAATGGTCAAACATCCCCATAGACACCCTCCTAAACCTTGTGGACAGCCTTCCCAGAAGAGGTGAAGCTGTTATAGCTGCAAAGGGGGGGCCAACTCAATATGGAACCCTCCGGACTAAGACTGGGATGTCATTAAAGTTCATGTGCGTGTAAAGGCAGGTGTCCCAATACTTTTAGTAATAAAGTGTACCACTCCATGGACACCTATGTATTATTATTATTATACAGGATTTATGTAGCGCCAACAGTTTGTGGGGGATGGGCTGATGGAGGAAGTAAAACAGTGTTAGAAGCAAGATAAGCTTCTTTGAAGAGATTAGGGGACAGTCGGACAGATTAGGGTAGAGAGTTCCAAAGGATGGGAGAAGCTCTGGATAAATCCTGGAGGCGGATATGGGAGGAGGTGACAAGGGACCTAGAGAGCAGGAGGTCATGGGAGGACCAAAGAAAGCGGCTTGGTTGGTATTTTGGGACTAGATCAGTGATGTAGCTGGAGGCTGAGTTATGGACGGCTTTGTAAATTATTGTTAGTACTTTGAATTGTATTCGTTGGGTGAGTGGAAGCCAGTGGAGGGAATGGCAGAGAGGGGTGGAGGACAGTGATTGGAGGTCAGTGGAGGGATTGGCAGAGAGGGGTGGAGGACACTGAATGGAGGTCAGTGGAGGGATTGGCAGAGAGGGGTGGAGGACACTGAATGGAGGTCAGTGGAGGGATTGGCAGAGAGGGGTGGAGGACACTGAATGGAAGCCAGTGGAGGGATTGGCAGAGAGGGGTGGAGGACACTGAATGGAGGTCAGTGGAGGGATTGGCAGAGAGGGGTGGAGGGCACTGAATGGAGACCAGTAGAGGGATTGGCAGAGAGGGGTGGAGGACACTGAATGGAGGTCAGTGGAGGGATTGGCAGAGAGGGGTGGAGGGCACTGAATGGAGTCCAGTGGAGGGATTGGTAGAGAGGGGTGGAGGACACTGAATGGAAGCCAGTGGAGGGATTGGCAGAGAGGGGTGGAGGACACTGAATGGAGACCAGTGGAGGGATTGGCAGAGAGGGATGGAGGACACTGAATGGAGATCAGTGGAGGGATTGGTAGAGAGGGGTGGAGGACACTGAATGGAGGCCAGTGAAGGGATTGGCAGAGAGGGGTGGAGGACACTGAATGGAGGTCAGTGGAGGGATTGGCAGAGAGGGGTGGAGGGCACTGAATGGAGACCAGTGGAGGGATTGGCAGAGAGGGGTGGAGGGCACTGAATGGAGTCCAGTGGAGGGATTGGTAGATAGGGGTGGAGGACACTGAATGGAAGCCAGTGGAGGGATTGGCAGAGAGGGGTGGAGGACACTGAATGGAGACCAGTGGAGGGATTGGCAGAGAGGGATGGAGGACACTGAATGGAGATCAGTGGAGGGATTGGTAGAGAGGGTGGAGGACACTGAATGGAGGCCAGTGGAGGGATTGGTAGAGAGGGGTGGAGGACACTGAGTGGAGGTCAGTGGAGGGATTGGCAGAGAGAGGTGGAGGACACTGAATGGAGACCAGTGGAGAGATTGGCAGAGAGGGGTGGAGGACACTGAATGGAGACCAGTGGAGGGATTGGCAGAGAGGGATGGAGGACACTGAATGGAGATCAGTGGAGGGATTGGTAGAGAGGGGTGGAGGACACTGAATGGAGGCCAGTGGAGGGATTGGTAGAGATGGGTGGAGGACACTGAGTGGAGGTCAGTGGAGGGATTGGCAGAGAGGGGTGGAGGACACTGAATGGAGACCAGTGGAGGGATTGGCAGAGAGGGGTGGAGGACACTGAATGGAGGCCAGTGGAGGGATTGGTAGAGAGGGGTGGAGGACACTGAATGGAAGCCAGTGGAGGGATTGGCAGAGAGGGGTGGAGGACACTGAATGGAAGCCAGTGGAGGGATTGGCAGAGAGGGGTGGAGGACACTAAATGGAAGCCAGTGGAGGGATTGGCAGAGAGGGGTGGAGGACACTGAATGGAGACCAGTGGGGGGATTGGTGGAGAGGGTTGGAGGACACTGAATGGAGACCAGTGGAGGGATTGGTAGAGAGGGGTGGAGGACACTGAATGGAGGTCAGTGGAGGGATTAGCAGAGAGGGGTGGAGGACACTGAATGGAGACCAGTGGAGGGATTGGTAGAGAGGGGTGGAGGACACTGAATGGAAGCCGGTGGAGGGATTGGCAGAGAGGGGTGGAGGACACTGAATGGAGACCAGTGGAGGGATTGGCAGAGAGGGGTGGAGGACACTGAATGGAGGTCAGTGGAGGGATTGGTATAGAGGGATGGAGGACACTGAATGGAGGCCAGTGGAGGGATTGGTAGAGAGGGGTGGAGGACACTGAATGGAGGTCAGTGGAGGGATTGGTAGAGAGGGGTGGAGGACACTGAATGGAGGCCAGTGGAGGGATTGGCAGAGAGGGGTGGAGGACACTGAATGGAGGTCAGTGGAGGGATTGGCAGAGAGGGGTGGAGGACACTGGATGGAGGTTAGTGGAGGGATTGGAAGAGAGGGGTGGAGGACACTAAATGGAGGTCAGTGGAGGGATTGGCAGAGAGGGGTGGAGGACACTGAATGGAGGCCAGTGGAGGGATTGGTAGAGAGGGGTGGAGGACACTGAATGGAGACCAGTGGAGGGATTGGTAGAGAGGGGTGGAGGACACTGAATGGAGGCCAGTTGAGTTCCTCGGCTTGGTCATAGTTTTGTACGTCACCATGTTCTTGGCGGTCGAAAGTTCCGAGAACTTGTGTGACCGTGTGTATGCAAGCCAAGCTTGAGCGGAATTCCGTCAGAAAAACCATCCAAGATTTTTCCGCCGGAAATTCTGCTCGTGTGTATGGGGCCTAATGCCGCGTACACACCATCGGAATTCTTGTCGGAAAAAGCTCTGATGGTTTTCCCGTCGGAATTCCAATGGAATTTCGCTCAAACTGTCTTGCCTACACATGGTCACACCAAATCTCGACGGTCAATAACACCGCGACATACAACACGTTCAACGGCACTATAAAAGGGAAGTTTAATGCTTCAGATCATGCGTCGAATTGTTTCCGAGCATGCGTCCAAATTTTACGTGTCGGAATTGCATATAAACAATCGGAAAATCCGATAGAAAGGTTTTCCGTTGGAAAAATTAAGAACAGGTTCTCAATCTAAAGTCCATCGGAAATGCCGTCATATATCACTTGCTCCCAGTCTGGATACGGATATCAGATATTCCAACCGCTCCCAAGCACCAAACGAGACGAGACTTGCTTAGTTGCTCAACATGGACTGTTTTATTACAAAATCTGGCATTTATATACAGTGGAAGAGGAGATCCCCCCTCCTGCTCATATTACTCTAACAATACACCTGTAACAACTTAACATAAACTAATTAACTAATCCCTTTACGCAGCCGATGTGACTCATCAGGATTTCACTACCTGGCCAGACTGGTTGTCACCGAGCTAAACACAGTTGATTATAAATTATCATAATTATAACCACACGACATTGTATCACAATAGCAGGAGACCACCAGTAACAGACGGACCATCTACTACATTGTACAGAGGACAATGTGATCAGCCCTCTCAATTAACATCTTGAGTTCATGACCCTAGCATCTGACAGTGTGTGTCTCAACAGCATGAGACAACACACATGATATATACAGCATGGAATCTGACTGGGGTTGGGGTTCTCCTTCACCCTGTGCCCCTTAAAATCCAGGGCCCATAATCGGTTGGCAGGAGGCTCGCATTTAGTCCTCTCAAAAAGCCTGTGTCCCGGCTAGGTCTATCACAGCTTCCTTCTTAGGAAACCGGTCACAGACAGTGAAACTAGGAGCCTTCACTTCGGAAACCAGGGCAATTTCTTATGGAGTCCCTCAAGGATTACCCTTGTCACCAGTACTCTTCAACATTTACTCTTCAAAATTATTAGCAAATCGGATCTATGCTTCCACTCATACGCGGACGACACTCAACTGTACTTCCGTATCACCGGACAAAAAGACCAATACCAGGAACTAGAAAAATGTCTCACATTGATAGATGACTGGATGACCACTAGCCCCCTTAAATTCAATGGATTGAAAACAGAACTTCTGCTCCTCAACGCAAACCGAAGTAAAGAAACGAAGACCTCATGGACACCACCAACCATCCTTGGACAGACCACCCTCCCAAGCACCAAAGCCAAAAGCCTCAGAGTCATCTTTGATTCAGAGATGACTATGGAGGCACAAATAGGATCAGTAATCAGCGGATCCCATCATCTCCTCCGCCTGCTATGTAGACTCATCCCCTTCATCCCAGGAAAAGGAGAAAGCAGTAGTAGTGGGAACTTTCATCAATTTGCAACTCGACTACGCAAATTCCCTCTACATAGGACTACCTGATTACCAGATTGCACGCCTACAAGTCGTCCAAAACACAGCAGCAAGACTAGTCACTGGAAAGAAACCCTGGGAATCCATCTGCCCATCCATGAGGACCCTCCATTGGCTCACGGTAAAAGATCGGATCACATTCAAGACCCTCTGCCTCACCCACAAATGTACACAAGGAAACGCTCCTCAATACCTATGTGAGAAAATAAAGCACTACACACCAAATCGCAGCCTCCGATCAACAAACCAGAACTGTCTTCTCATCCCCAAAGCCCGCTACAAATCTAAGGCCGCGTACACACGAAGGGACAATCCTGCGGGATTATCCTCTGGACTGAAGTCCAGCGGATAATCCCCTCGTGTGTAGGCGCCGGCGGACTTTTTGGCGCCAAAGTCCAGCGGACCAAAGTTTTAAGTTTGGTTTTAAAATTATCCGCTGGACTTGGCAGTCCGGCGGACAATCCCGCCGTTAGTAGGCAAGTCCGCGGGACTTTTGAAATGAACGGACTTGCCGCTCATCGGCAAGTCCTTTCATTTAGCACGTGACTTCAGGTTATGTAGCTAGCGTAGGCAGTAAATGCCGCCGCGCTAGCTCCGTAAGCTGGCATGGATTTAAAGGGACTCCCCACGCCGAAAAACGGCGTGGGGGTTCCCCCCAAATCCATGTCAGACCCTCATCCGAGCACGCAGCCTGGCAGGCCAGGAAAGGGGTGGGGACGAACGAGCGCCCCCCCCCTCATGAGCCGTACCAGGCCGCGTGCCCTCAACATGGGGGGTGCCCTGGGGAAAGGGGGGCCGTGCGGCCCCCCCACCCCAAAGCACCTTGTCCCCATGTTGATGAGGACAAGGGCCTCTTCCCGACAACCCTGGCCGTTGGTTGTCGGGGTCTGCGGGCGGGGGCTTATCGGAATCCGAGAGCCCCCTTTTATAAGGGGGCACTCAGATCCCGGCCCCCCACCCTATGTGAATGAGTATGGGGTACGATGTACCCCTACCCATTCACCTAAGGTGTAAAATGTAAAGTAAAAAAACACCCACACTTTTGAAAAAATTGTTTATTGCACTGCTCCGGGGGTCTTCTTCCGTCTTGGGGGTCTTCTCGCCGGACTCCCCCGCCATTTACCAAGCTCTTTTACCGAGCGGGGGAAGTCCGGCTACCTTCTTCGTCGTCGCCGCCGTCGTCTGGGGGGTCTCGATCCGCCTTCGGGGGTCTTCCGGGGGTCTCTTCTGTTCTTGCGGCGGTCGTCGTCTTCCGCGCCGCCGGCGCCGCCTTCTTCTTCTTGTCCTTCTTCTTGTTCTTCTTCTTCTTCCGATGTTGACCCGATGCTCTCTCTGCCCGGAATGCCTGTGCCGCGCTGCGCTGGGACTTATATAGGGGCATGGGGACAGGGTCACATGCTCATGTCACATGGTGACCCCGCCCCCTTGTGTTGTCACAGTCCCGGAGGATGCTGGGACTGTGACATCGCAAGGGGGCGGGGTCACCATGTGACATGAGCATGTGACCCTGTCCCCATGCCCCTATATAAGTCCCAGCGCAGCGCGGCACAGGCATTCCGGGCAGAGAGAGCATCGGGTCAACATCGGAAGAAGAAGAAGAACAAGAAGAAGGACAAGAAGAAGAAGGCGGCGGCGCCGGCGCGGAAGACGCTCGTTCGTCCCCACCCCTTTCCTGGCCTGCCAGGCTGCGTGCTCGGATGAGGGTCTGACATGGATTTGGGGGGAACCCCCACGCCGAAAAAACGTCCCTTTAAATCCATGCCAGGTCACGGAGCTAGCGCGGCGGCATTTACTGCCTACGCTAGCTACGTAACCTGAAGTCACGTTCTAAATGAACGGACTGCTCCGTGTGTGGGCAAGTCCGTTCATTTTCAAAAGTCCCGCGGACTTTTGGCCGGCGGATTATCCGCCGGAGAAGTCCGTGCGTGTGTGGGCAAGTCCACACGCTCGGAAAGTCCATCGGACCCAGCTGGACTTAGTCCATCGGATTGTCCGCTGGACTAAGTCCGCCGGCAAAAGTCCGCACGTGTGTACGCGGCATAAGGGAGAACGAAGATTTGCAGTACAGGGACCTCGGCTATGGAACGCTCTACTCACCAACATCCGCTTGGAAGAAAACCATCGGGCCTTCAGGAAAAAACTCAAGACCCACCTCTTCTAATAAAGTAGGACAACAAGGTCAGACCAAGCGCCTCAAGGCAATTCAGTTCGCATTTGCAGTGCTATACAAATCATTCATTCATTAAAAAGAGGAAAGTATTGATTGTGCAGGAGGACAAGGAGTATAAAGTGAAGGAGATATCTGTAGAGTGGAGATCTCGAGACGAATTGTCTCAATCGTATTTTTGAAGTGATTAGAAATCTCCTGGGCAGTGAGTAAGGTGGGTGACGTTAATGGAGGACGAAGTAGAGTGTTAAAGGTAGAAAAGAGATGACGGGGACTACATGAGAGGGTGTTAATGAGAGTGATAAAGTAGGTCTTTAGCCGTGTGGATGCAGTTATGGTATTTTTGGAGGGCGGATTTATATTGGCTAAAATTTTGCTGTGATTTAGTCCTACGCCACAGACGCTCAAGAGCGCAGGTACATTTTTTGAGGCTTCTGGTGTTGTCTGTCTGCCAGGGTTGTAGCGGTCGGGGCCTGATTCTGTGTGTAGTGAGGGGGGCGAAGGTATCCAGGGTGGACGACAGGGAACTGTTGTAGACAGAAGTGGCCAGGTCGGGGAAGGACAAGGATGAGATTTTGTCGTAGAGACAATCTGTAGCAGAAAAAAGAGTAGGTTTAAGATGGTGAAGGTTTCTACTGGGAATAGTTTGGTAGTTGGAAGGCAAGGAGGAGGCAGACAAGGAGAGAGTGGAACTAATAAGGTGGTGATCAGAGAGAGGAAAGGGGATATTGGAGAGGTAGGAGAATATGAGGTCGAGGCAGTTGCCAACAGAGTGAGTAGAAGCTTGTGTCCATTGTTTTGGGTCAAAAGAGGAGGTTAGGCTCGGCAGCTTAGAAGTAGCTGGAGTGTTAAGATTAACAGGGATGTTGAAGACACCAAGAATGATTGCTGGAATTTCAGGAGAGAAAAAGTAGGGTAGCCAGGCAGAGAAGTCGTCAAGGAAGCTTGACCAGTCCAGGGGGCCGATAGATCACAGCAATTCTCAATAAAACTGGAGAAAATTGACGAATACAGTGAGCTTCAAATGAGGAGAGGGACAGAGAGGGGGGTGGGTGAAGAACCTGAAAAGTGCTTTCAGGGGATAGGAGGATTCCAACACCACCTCCTTTCCATCCACTAGGCCTGGGGGAGCGAGTCCACAGGAGGCCAACATAGGAGAGGGCAGCAGGAGAAGGAAGGTCAAATTCTTGAATCCAGGTTGATGTGGGTGGTCTGCACATACAGGTGCGCAAATTAGTGGGTTCTCGCACACACGGTATTGCGGGTCGGAGCACGATGTGGCACAACGGCGGGTGGACGTGCACACGGCTGTGCGCACAACGTAATTTCCCCTGGCAGGCCTATAAAAGAACGCTCTGTGTTCTGTGTCATTGCTGGTTTGTCTTCTTAGCTCCAGTGTTCCTGTGCCTTGCCTGTGTTTCCTGAGCCTACCCGTTGTGACCCGGATTGACCCGACTACTCTTGGACCTCTCCTGCATCTGACCCTTGGCCTGCCTCTCGACTTTCTCTATCTGCTGAGTACCTGTGTTTGACCCTCGGCCTTCTCCTGGACCTGTCTCTGCCTGTTCCTCGTGTTTGATGCTCGGCCTGCTGCTTGACTTCTGTGTATGACCCCGGCTTGTTTCTGAGACTCTGTACCTGTTTGGACTTCCTTGTGCTTGACCCCCGGCCTTCACCTCCGATTCTTCTCCAGGCTCCATCTCCAGCTTCAGGTGTTTGAGCCCCAGCCAGGCCTTTCTTCAGCCTAATGCCAAGTCCACCCTGCACGGGTCACTCTTCTACCAGAAGACCTACAGTACTCGTCACCTGCTGGCAACCCGTGCCCCTCCGTGCTCAGTGCCACTGTTCCACTCTCAGGGGTACTGTGCACCCAGTTGCAAGGGAAGCCGCTCTCAGCAATTTGGCCTTGGTGAGTACCTGACACTATGGTCCCAAAATAGTGTCAAAGGTGTCAGAGTCATGATAAAAATCGCAGATCGCCGCCATTCATAATAAAAATGCCATAAAACTATCCCCTATTTTGTAAACGCTATAACTTTTGTGCAAACCAATCAATGTGCTCTTACTGCAATTTTTTTTACCAAAATTATGTAGAAGAATACGTATCGGCCTAAACTGAGGAAAAAAATATTTTTTTTATATATATATTTGGGGATATTTATTATAGCAAAAACTAAAAAATATTGCTTTTTTGTTCAAAATTGTCGCTATTTTTTTGTTTATATCGCAAAAAATAAAAAACGCAGAGGTGATCAAATACCACCACAAGAAATCTCTATTTGCGGGGAAATAAGAACGTCAATTTTGTTTGGGTGCCACGTCGCACGACCGCGCAATTGTCAATTAAAGTGACGCAGTGCCAAAAAAAGTGCTCTAGTCAGGAAGGGGGATAAAATCTTCAGGGGCTGAAGCAGTTAAAGTTATTGTGCGTGTGTAAAGGCAGGTGTCCCAATACTTTTGGTGATAAAGTGTACCACTCCACTGACACCAATGGAAGGGACATCCTACCCTTTCCTTGTGTTCCGGGTATTACGGTATATCTAGATATACAGAATGTGTAAAGAATTGATATGGAGAATGTGGGGAGGGAGGTGTGATGTAATATTCACCTTCTATATACAGTATATACACAGAGTGTCTGTAGAGCCCGGGGGGCTGTCTATTCCTAGTCTCTATCCATCTGTTGATGGGGGGGGAGGTCCTGTCTATTTCTAGTCTCTATCCATCTGTTGATGGGGGAGGGGTCCCTGTCTAATGTGTTGGCCATACAAGCAGCTGTTGCATGGTCTTGGTGTCACATGACCCCCCATGTGGAGAAATCTGAATGGAACTTCCAGAGACGACATTCAGCCTCCTCTCCATCTCTCTCCTTTGGTGTCAGAGTTGGATGGACGTTGTTGGATTCGGGAAGGTTCCCCTGAGTTGGGTTGGAGTTTCTTCTATCTGATATCTGCTGGAGAATTGGAATGGGGAGCTCAGACGGAGGAGAAGTTCTCCGGGGTTGGATGTCCTACTAAAGATCTGGGAGGAAGATGAAGATGATGAGGGTGAGGAGGTCTCTCTGGGAGTGAGAGGGAAGAGGACTCGTCCTTCAAGACGACCACAAACTTTTCACTCTGAAAGAGGAAAGAAGAGAACGTCTCCACTTCACTCCAAGCCAAACCACTCCTTATTATTTGTCACCAATTCCACACATCCTCCCCGGAGATAAAGAAGACCGGGATCGTCAGAAATAGAGGGGATCCAGGAGGAGACTGGTAAGGGTCTATACAGTGCACCCCGATATGGTGTACAAGGGGCTGCATGCTTGTTCCTTCCTTTGCTGACCAGCCCGGCTGCATGCTTGTTACTTCCTTTGCTGACTAGCAAGGGTGAGTTCTCATATTAAGGGATGGGATGGATGGGATCGCATTTTAAGGAGACATCATGCTCTTTTCTTTGCATGGTGACTCCATTACTATCTGTACCGGACTCAAAGGGTCTGTTATTTATTTCCTGGGGACTGCATGCATGTTGCTTTGTGTGAGGTACCCCCTTACAATGCATTCCAGGCTCCAAGGGTCCTTTATGCATTTTGGGGCGGGGGGGGGGGGCTTAGCATCATATTTTTTTCACATTCTTGCTGAAGGATGTGCTACAGAAAAATTGACATTTACAAAGAAAGAAGGACACAAACCACCCGCAAAGGCCCCCAAAATAGATTGACAGATAGACAGAGTTTACTGAGAGACCTCCATAGTGTGACGTGGAAAGCACAGTATAAAAGGTAATGTGATAGTGGGGGAGGGGGGGCACAGAGACCCCTTGGGGCATGGGCAGGGTCACCCTCAAGGTCAACTCATGTATTTTCAGTAGGGATGAGCCGAACACCCCCCCCCACCCCGGTTCGCAGCAGAACATGCGAACAGGCAAAAAATATGTACAAACACTGTTAAGCTGAGTTTACAGGCATTTTAACGAGGCTAAACACGGTAACTCACCTTAACCCGCGTTTCGTTTACAGGCGTTTTTCATTTGTTGCTATTTTGAAAACAAAAAAATATATATATATATTTTTTAAAACGCTTCTAAACGCAAACGCAACATGTAAATGCGGCAAAATTTTTAAATGACGGTTACTATCGGTCAAGTTAAATCGTTTAGGAGAGGTTGTAAAAAACGTCCTGTGTACATGAAGCCTTAAACACAAACATGAAAAATCTAAAGTGCTCGTTTTAAAGGCTTATATGCAAGTAAATGCCATTTTTCAGCAGCAATGATTTTAATAATGCTTAAAGTGAAACAATAAAAATTAAATATTCCTTTAAATATCGTGCCTGGGGGGTCCCCTCAGTCTGCCCGTAAAGTAGCGTATCTTTCCGATGTTTATAACAGTACCACAGCAAAATTTTATTTCTAAAGGAAAAAATGTCATTTAAAACTGCTCGCAGCTGTAATTTATTGTCGGATCCCAGCAATATACATAAAAATCATTGAAAAAAACATTGTGAGCCCCCCCCCCAAGTCCATTACCAGGCCCTTTGGGGGAACCCCACTCCAAAATAAAAATGGCCTGGGGGTCCCCCCAAAATCCATACCAGGCCCTTCAAGTCTGGTATGGATATTAAGGGGAACCCCCGAGCCAAAATAAAAAAAAAATGGCATAAGAGTCCCCCCAAAATCCACACCAGGCCCTTATCTGAGCACGCAACCTGGCAGGCTGCAGGAAAATGGGGGGGGGACGAGAGAGCTCCCCCCTCCTGAACCGTACCAGGCCACATGCCCTCAACATGGGGAGGGTGCTTTGGGGTCCCCCCAAAACACCTTGTCCCCATGTTGATGGGGACAAAGGCCTCATCCCCACAACCCCAGATCCCAACCTCCATGTGAATGGGTATCGGGTACATAGTACCCCTACACATTCACCAAAAAAAAGACAGTTTTGGCCAATTTCTTTTTTTTTTAAATAAAAAGTGTCCCGCGATGTTCATCCATCTTCAGTCACGGCGTCCGACGTTCCAAAGAAAAACAAAACTGAAAAACTCTGCCTCCATGGGAGGTGCCCCTGCGACTGACGTCTTCTTGCTTTGACAGCTGTTATATAGCTAAGGGTGGGGGCCACCCGGTGATGTCACCGGGTGACCCCGCCCCCTTCTGACATGATATTACGTCATGTGATGTCAGAGGTGGCGGGGTCACCCGTTTACATCACCGGGTGGTCACGCCCTCAGCTATATAACAGCTGTCATTGTGAAAAGGCTGCAGTCATGGGGACGCCTCCCATGGAGGCAGAATATTTTCTTTTTTTTCTTGGGATCAGGCGCAATTATTGAAGATGGATGGACATCGCGGGACACTTTTTATTTTTTTATAAAGGAATTGTCCAATTGTCTCTTTCGCCCCTCTTTTCCTGCGGCCTGCCAGGTTGAGTGCCCAGATAAGGGTCTGGTATGGATTTTGGGGGGCCCCCACGCCATTTTTTTTAGTACGGGGTTCCCCTTAATATCCACACCAGACCTGAAGGACCTGGTAATGGACTGGGGGGGGGGGGGGGACTCACGCCTGTTTTTTCAATGATTTTTATGCATATTGTAATCTGGAAATACATTACAGCCACTAGCAATTTTAACCACTTCCGGACCACCCGCCGTCGTTATACGTCCGTACTTTTAAGAGGAATATCATTGTTATGGCAGCAGCTACCATAACCCCGGTATCCTCTTCTTCAACGGGCGGTCCGCTTTCAGATAAAAGTGGTCTCTGTGGCAAATTTGCTGCAAGATCACTTTTATCAGCGGCGGGAGAGGAGAACACCTCCCCTCCCGCCGCTCTTACCGGAGCCGCCAGCAGTGGCAGAAGTGATCGAGTCCACTCTCGTTCTGGGTATGGAGATGAGTGAGGGGAAGATGGCCCCTCCCGTCTCCTTACCATCATCCGTCCTGCCGAGTTCGCGTGCAGAAGCGAACGCATACGTGAGTAGCGGCCGCATATGAAACCGGTGTTCAAACCACACGTGAGGTATCGTTGCGATCGTTAGGACAAAAGCAATACTTCTAGCCCTAGATCTCCTCTGTAACTCAAAACATGCAACCTGCAGAATTTTTTAAACGTCGCATATGGAGATTTTTAAGGGTGAAAGTTTGTCACCTTTGAAGCGTGACATGTTGGGTATCAATTTACTTGGCTATTATATTTTGCTAAACAAATAAAAATACAGAAATTTGGGAAAAAAAATATGTTTTTTTTGTTTCAGTATCAAAACTTTGTAAATAAGTAAGTTTTCTCCTTCACTGTTGGGCACTGATGGGGCTGCACTGACGGGCACTGATAAGGTGGCACTGATAGGCACCGATGAAGTGGCACCAATGAAGTGGCACTGATGAGGTGGCATTGATGGGCACTGATATGTGGCACTGATAGGTGGCACTGATGGGCGACATGGGTGGGCACTGATAGGTGGCACAAATTGGCACTGATAGCTGGCACGGATTGGCATGGCTCGCTGGCATGGATGGGCATGGATAGGTGGAACGGATGAGCATGGATGGGCACTGATAGGTGGCATGGATGGGCACTGATAGGTGGCACGGATAGGCACTGATAGGTGGCACGGATAGGCACTGATAGGCGGCATTGTTTTGTACTAATGGATGCCAATCAGTGCCAAACAATATTGCATGCCAATCAGTGATGCCCACTGTGGGCACTGATTGGCATACATTGAGGGCACTGATTGGCATCCATTGTGGGCACTGTGTGTCATCCCTGGTGGTCTAGGGTGGCATACCTGGTGCTGAGCATCCCTGGTGGTCTGGTGGCATCCCTGGTGGTCCAGTGTTGGCATCTTAGGGGGGCTGCGCTGATAATCGATCAGCACAGACCCCCCTGTCAGAGGAGCAGCTGATCAGCTCTCCTCTACTTGCGTCTGACAGACGCGAGTGAGGAAAAGCCGATCACCGGCTCTTCCTATTTTACACTGTGATCAGCCGTGATTGGACACGGCTGATCACGTGGTAGAGTCTCCTTCGGAGACTCTTTACCAAGATCGTATTTGCGGGGTGTCAGACCGGGGGCGCGCAGCGGCTCAAAATCCTGAGGACGTCACATGACGCCCGGTCAGGATTTTAAAACCACTTTTCCGACGTCTTTTGACAATAAGGCGGGCGGCAAGTGGTTAAGTATTGCTCCACAGGGATGCCTTCTTTTAGGAATCCGGGATGAGAACCTTTGTTGCCAATATTCCGAAGTCCTGGGATGAGGAGCCTGCAGTGAGGACTGTGTCTTTCCTTTTGTTACCACTATTCCAAAGTCCAAAAAGTGTAATGCTGGCTTGCTGCAAATGAGGAGCCTGGGATGAGAACTCTGTGCACACTGTAGACTTCCTATACTGTCTTGTGACAACTTCCTTTCCTTTTGTTACCACTATTTAGAAGTCCAAGAAGTTTACCACCAGTTTGATACATTTATATTTAAACTTCAAATTCAGATCATCTAATGACTTCACAAAATCATTAAACTCACTGTCAGGTCTGATCCAAAAGGGAAAACAAATGTTGTCTATGTACCTGTGTCATGGTTTTGCAGTAATCTTTCTCTGTCGTCTTACCTCTCCTCATGTGTTCAGACTAAGAGACCTGCCACTCTCACCTGGTGGTTTTTATAACCTCTCCTCTAAGCATGGCTCCACCCCAAGGCTCTATCAGGGAACCCTATATTAACCTGTGCACTACAAGCCTGCGGTGCTGATAAACCATTGTGTATCCATTGTGTATTCGGATTCCTGCTTCCTGCTTGCCGTGTGCTCTAAGTTGGCGTGTTCTTGACTATTCCTGTCTGCTCGTGACCCTGACCCTTTGGCGTGTACTCTGTTCCTGTCTGCTAGTCGCCCTGACCTCTGCCTTATCCCTTTACTATGCTGCTTGTTCCAGCCTGCTTTTTCCTTCTCCTGTAGAATACTGTGAGTGTGAGTTGTGAGACCCTGGGGGCCGCGACCTGGAGCCAGACTGCAGCGCAGTCCATCCTCACCACTAGAGGCTCTGGTGAACACCTGCTGGCTCTTAGACTCCGCGCCCCGGGGGGAATCTATGCTCCAGCTCCCACCTGGATCTGTGTTTGTGATCCAGTAGACCTGCTTCCTGAACCTCCCTGGGTACAATCCGCAGCAGTCCGTCCTAGGGTCCACTATCTTATCGGTGCACTTCCGACTCCTACGGAGTGCATCTGTCACCTGGTCTCAGGTGACCTGACAACCTGTGCCAAAAAAGTGATTGGATAGTAATATACATAGACATACATGTATCCCCACCATTTGGCATTTACACCTTCATTGTGTTCTTCTTTTTTTAAGAATTCAACAAGGAATTCATCTAGAGAAAATTGTTGGGGCTTTATGAGGCAATGACTACTACAGTACACAGGTCTACATCTCTAATTAATTGAAAAGGAAGGGAAAATGGGAAAAGGAAGGGGTAATGGGACTTTATATGAAACACAACACTAGGGTAGGATGAATCAATCAATAAGGGTAAATATAGTATGTATTAATAACACAATTGAGCAGAGTGCAATAGATAACATTCATATTAAATCAATAGATATGGTACAGAGTAAGGTAAAACATGATTGGTAAATCACCTAATAATAAATAAAATTGCATAATATACATAGTTGCACATGATAAACAATGAAACCAGCAGTATACCCAATATATGTAAAAACATGATAGGTATTAATTAATTGATGATCCAAACAAATAAAACCCATAGTAAACACATGATTACTGTAACATAGCATCAAATATGAAAGCTCAACACATTTTGTAGATTGTCTCCACTCATCAGGAGCAGCTATGCACTTGGAGTACCTATAATGGATAGTAGATTCATTATCAATGGTAATTAATTAGAACAGGAAAGAGGGGGAGCGTCAAACTTTCATATTTGACGCTATGTCACTGTAATCATGTATTTACTATGGGTTTTATTTGTTTTAATCATCAATTAATTAATACCTATCATGTTTTTACATATATTGG
Organism: Lithobates sylvaticus; assembly: GCA_028564925.1. Taxonomy (NCBI): domain Eukaryota; kingdom Metazoa; phylum Chordata; class Amphibia; order Anura; family Ranidae; genus Lithobates; species Lithobates sylvaticus. Next base: position 631,438,480 of record CM053027.1, on the reverse strand, counting down.
TTATACTGCTGGTTTCATTGTTTCATAGTTTCACATGATCTATGTATATTATGCAATCAATTTAATTTATTATTATGTGATTTACCAATCATGTTTTACCTTACTCTGTACCATATCTATTGATTTAATATGTATGTTATCTATTGCGCTCTGCTTAATTGTGTTATTAATAGATACTATATTTACCCTTATTGATTGATTCATCCTACCCTAGTGTGGTGTTTCATATAAAGTCCCATTACCCCTTCCTTTTCCCATTACCCCTTCCTTTTCCCATTACCCCTTCCTTTTCCCATTTCCCTTTCCTTTTCCCATTACCCCTTCCTTTTCCCATTTCCTCTTCCTTTTCAAGGAATTCATCTAGTAAGTCACACCGGGGGAACTCGCCTCATCCAGTGTAAGAAGCCTATCTCATAAAAAACACACAGTAGCTTCACCAAATACCCACAATGCCAATTCACATGTCTGAAAAAAACATGACTCTGATTAATCATACATTTTACTTGATGCAGCACAATTATTCATACGACCAAAAAATTAGATCCTCCTGCAGAAAATTAAGACATAGTAGAAGTAATATAATGCCCTCTAAAAATATTTAAAAATGTAAATTTCTTAAAATATTAATGAATACACCATTTAATATTTAATAATTAAAATTACCAAAGAGGAAACAGCTTCAGTGTAGCCATATTTATAGATGTCTGGCTTTTAGTTTTATCAATTGTTTTCTATCTCATTTTAGGTGGCGTGATTAAACAAGTTTTTGGTCAAGGTGGTCATTCTGAGCGCAGCTGAGTCACCCTGGTGATGAGACATATTGGGTGTTCTGACTGAAAGGCTTTACTAGAGATTACTGGAGGATTCACACAGGAGACAAGCCAGATCAGTATTCAAAATGTCATAAAAGTTTTGGATCCTCTTCAACATTCATCCAGATTTTCAGTGTTCTTGAAGTGACAAAGCCTTTAGAATAAAGTCAGATCATATCCGATACAGGATGGTTGGCACTGGAGAGAGGCCATTTTCATGTTCTTATTGCAGAAAAACTTTTGCAGGAGAGAAAAATCTTATCAAACACGAGCAATTCCACAAAGGAGAGAAGTCATTTCAATGCTCTGAATGCAGCAAAGTTTTTCCATGGAAAGTAAAACTTATCAAACACCAGATGACTCACACCGAAGAGAAGCCATATCAGTGTTCTGAGTGTGACAAAGCTTTTCTAGTCAAGTCAAGTCTTATTAGCCACCAGAGGATTCACTCTGAAGAGAAGCCATATCAGTGTTCTGAATGTGATAAAGCTTTTACAGTGAAGGTCAATCTTATCAAACACAAGATGATTCACACTGGAGAGAAGCCATATGAATGTTCTGAATGTAACAAAGCTTTTACATCAAAGTCATATCTTATTATCCACCAGATGAATCACACTGGAGAGAGGCCATATGAATGTTCTGAATGTGAAAAAGCTTTTAAAACCAAAAGGGAGCTTGTTCTGCATCAGAGGTTTCACACTGGAGAGAAGCCGTATCAGTGTTTTCAATGTGACAAAACATATACATCAAAGTCAGATCTTATCAGCCACCTAATGTATCACACTGAAGAGAAGCCATATCAATGTTCTGAGTGTGACAAAGCTTTTAAAAGGAAAATAGAGCTTGTTGTGCATCAGAGGATTCACACTGGAGAGAAGCCATATCAATGTTCTGAGTGTGACAAAGCTTTTAAAACTAAAAGAGAGCTTGTTGTGCATCAGAGGGTTCACACTGAAGAGAAGCCATATCAATGTTCTGAGTGTGACAAAGCTTTTAAAACTAAAAGAGAGCTTGTTGTGCATCAGATGTATCACACTGAAGAGAAGCCATATCAATGTTCTGAGTGTGACAAAGCTTTTAAAACTAAAAGAGAGCTTGTTGTGCATCAGAGGGTTCACACTGGAGAGAAGCCATATCAATGTTCTGAGTGTGACAAAGCTTTTAAAACTAAAAGAGAGCTTGTTGTGCATCAGAGGGTTCACACTGGAGAGAAGCCATATCAATGTTCTGAGTGTGACAAAGCTTTTAAAACTAAAAGAGAGCTTGTTGTGCATCAGAGGGTTCACACTGGAGAGAAGCCATATCAATGTTCTGAGTGTGACAAAGCTATTACAACTAAAAGAGAGCTTGTTGTGCATCAGAGGGTTCACACTGGAGAGAAGCCATATCAATGTTCTGAATGTGACAAAGCTTTTAAAAGGAAAAGAGAGCTTGTTGTGCATCAGAGGGTCCACACTGGAGAGAAGCCATATCAATGTTCTGAGTGTGACAAAGCTTTTAAAACTAAAAGAGAGCTTGTTGTGCATCAGAGGGTTCACACTGGAGAGAAGCCATATCAATGTTCTGAGTGTGACAAAGCTTTTACAACTAAAATAGAGCTTGTTGTGCATCAGAGGGTTCACACTGGAGAGAAGCCGTATCAGTTTTCTGAATGTGACAGAGCTTTTAGATGGAAGTCAAATCTTAACACACACCAGAAGATTCATCACCAATAACTGAAATGTGTTTCTCATCTTTCGCTTGTTTATTGAGCTTTACCTGAACATACAGAAACAAACAGAAGGCACGTCTAAATTCAGAAACACCAATAATTTAATAGCCAAATGATTAAAAGCACTTACTAGCTTGAAAGGATAAAAGGGCTCATCAATATTTATAAGGAGTTCAGCGGTAATAGTCCCAGAGATGGTCCAATCTGCAGCAGGATCCCAAAAGTCCCTACCGTCCAGCAGAAGGAGACTGCAGGGAGAGGAACCAGGAAGGTTGATAAAAGCCTTGATAAATGTAAAGTTATGCACTTGGGGGCTAAGAATATGCATCATACATACTAGGAGGAGTACAACTGGGGGAATCCGTAGTGGAGAAGGATCTGGGGGTTTTGGTAGATCATAAGCTCAATAATAACATGCAATGCCAAGCTGCAGTTTCCAAAGTGAGCAAAGTCCTTTCTTGTATAAGAGAGGGATGGACTCCAGAGAGAGAGATATCATCTGTTCAAATCATTAGTAAGACCTCATCTGGAATATGCAGTTCAGTTTTGGGCTCCAGTTCTCAAAAAGGATATCGGGGAACTAGAGAAAGTGCAGAGAAGGGCAACCAAACTGAAAAGAGGCATGGAGGAGCTCAGCTATGAGGAAAGATTAGAGGAACTGAATTTATTCACTCTTGATAAGAGGAGATTAAGGAGGGATATGATCAATATGTACAAATATATAAGGGGTCCATATAGTGAACTTGGTGTTGAGTTATTTACTTTATAGTCAACACAGAGGACAAGGGGGCACTCTTTACGTCTGGAGGAAAAGAGATTTAATCTTAAATACGGAATGGTCTCTTCCCAGTAAGAGCTGTGAAAATGTGGAATAGACTCCCTGCAGAGGTGGTTCTGGCTAACTCAGTAGATTTACATAACTGGGTACTAACATTTATAGGTAAAGTTGATCCGGGGAAAATCCGATTACCTCTCGGGGGATCAGGAAGGAATTTTTCCCCCTGCTTTAGCAAATTGGAGCATGCTCTGCTCGTTTTTTTTTTTTTCCTTCCTCTGGATCAACTGTGGGTATAGAATTGGGTATATGGGATTGTATGATACTGTTTTTTTGTGCGGTTGAACTGGATGGACTTTTTTCAACCTGACTAACTATGTAACTATAACTATGTAGCACTGTGAAGAACCAGCATGGAACGATGGACCTGGGTGTGGCATCAGTAAAAGTGCACCCGGAACCAGCACTCTCTAACTGACATGGATTTCTAAATGTTTCCTTCATTTAAAGATCTAATAAAAATTCATATGGAGCTAATAAATTCACCAAACTGCTTCCCTACCAGAGACTGGGTAGTGGCCAAACAGCATTATGCCAAGCCTCAGCAACCCCGTTCAGAGAAACCCTTCCAGTTTCTGCATATATTGCTACATCAGCCAAAATTGATGGCTCAAAGGGAGCCCATCTGGTCCATGCCTCCCATCACACGTCCCATCTCCCCTTTTATAATGCAACTTCCCTCACTGATGACGACACTAAAGGCACGTGAATAGGTAGATCCCTCGCGCTACTGTGAGTAACTAGGTAGTCAATGATATAATTGTGAATGGTGGGGTTTGCAGCAAAATGTAAAGTGTTCACAAATACACAAAAATAGAGTAAATAAAGTAGGGAGTGGCTTTCTCACCAAACAGTGACTCCTTATTGGTTGGGATACCAGCCACAAATGTGCCTTTAGTGTTAAATAAAGTAGATCAGTTTGCGCAAAAGTAATATTAAAGTGAATATGGTGCAATACTAAAAGTACACTGGATGGATCTGAAAGCATACAGTAAATAAATAATAAATATGAGCACAGTACAATGGCTAAAAATAAATAAATAGTGACAGTAGTCTAATATTTAAAGTGCCAAGTGACAATATGCCAAGTGAAAAACTGTGTGTGAATATTAGGGATGGGTCCGGTGTTCAAATCGAACATCGGCCGCTAGTCCGCTCGTCGAGTTCAGAACTCTGAGGGCCGTTCACATCAGATTCGTGTGATGCGAACGGTCCACAATGCACTGCGCCAGTCGCAGTGCATTGCTGGCTGATGATTGGCCAAGCATGCACTGTGACCCCGCATGCTTGGCCAATCATAGAGCCAGCAGCGAGGAGAGCAGGATGCCTGTGGCCAATTATAGCTCAGGGGGTTTAGTACACGCCCCACACTATATAAGGCTGTCGCGCCGGTGTAGTGTTTTCCGGCGTTGAGGGAAAGAGGATTGATAGGCAGGGACAGTCTAAACTATTTTTCAATCATTTCTGTGTAGGGAAAGTGTAGGGAAAGAGGAAAAATAGGCAGGGATAGTGTGTTCTTCTCAGGCATTTGCGTGTGGGGAAAGTGCTGTTCTCTACCAATACAGCCATCTGCAGGAATTAGTAATTGTGTTGTGTGAGTGCAGCACAGCACAGTATACAACCTGAACCATTCTTGATCTAATAATTCACAATTTTTTTTGCAATGTTTTTCCAATAGCAGAATACACCCGCTGTAAAGCGTGTATCTCAAAAACTGCTAAACTGCAGAAAATGCTATTGGGAAAAAAAAATGTCACTACAATTTTTTTTTGGAATAGCACAATAGAAGAAATATTGATCGATTGTATGTCACACTCCTGCACAAAGCACTGAAATATTTTTTTTTGTCAATAGCAGAATACACGTACAGTGTCTAAAGCGTGTATGAACATGCAGAAAATGCTATTGGAAAAAAAAATCCCCAAATCACAGAAAAATTCATTTTTTTTGCAATGTTTTTCCAATAGCAGAATACACCCACAGTATGTAAAGCGTGTATCTCAAAAACTGCTAAACTGCAGAAAATGCTATTGGAAAAAAAAAATCCACAAATCACAGCAAAATATGTTTTTGCAATAGCAGAATACACACAGAGTATGGTGTATCTCTTACTAAAATATGCAGTGCAGTGATGCTGCACTGAGCTTGCAGGTAAAAGTTATATTTTGTCTGGCACTGGCCTCATGGCACTGTTAAAAGACTGTGCACTGCACCCCAGCCAGGGTACAATTGATTTAAGAATCTCTTGAATAATTCTCTCTGCCTCTTTCTTTTTCTTAATAAAGACACTCCCTACTCTACTCTAGCTATGTAGATCGCTCACTGATCTAACTAATTTGAAGAAAATTTAAGGAATGTGGACTGACTGACTTTATCAGACTAACTCCTAATGAAATCCTCTCTTAGCAGCACAGGAACCTGTCTATAGCAGAATGACGCTGTGTGCTGTGTGTGTGTGTACCTTTTATAGAGGCTGGGTCACATGCTGCACTGCCCAATCACAGCCATGCCATTAGTAGGCATGGCTGTGATGGCTTCTAAGGGCACACTAGTGAAACTAGCGTGGATTGGCTGCCCTGTAGCTTGTAAAAGGTGCCAATACATCGCCGAACACCGGACCCGAACCCGAACATACAGCCAATAGTTCGGGTTCGGGTCCAGGACCCGGACACCAAAAAGTCCGGTACGGACCCGAACTTTACAGTTCGGGTTCGCTCAACCCTAGTCACGTGTCATCAGTGCCACATATTAGTGCCATCTGTCATCTGCCATCAGTGCCACGTATCAGTGCCATCTGTAATCAGTGCCACCTGTCAGTGTCACGTGCCATCTGTTATCAGTGTCATGTGTCATCAATGCCACGTATCAGTGCCATCTGTCATCAGTGTCACATGTCATCAGTGCCATGTATAAGTGCCATCTGTCACCTGTGCCACATATTAGTGCCATCTGTCAGTGTCACGTGTCATCAGTGCCCCGTATTAGTGCCATCTGTCATCAGTGTCAGGTGTCATCAGTGCCCCGTATTAGTGCCATCTGTCATCAGTGCCACATCAGTGTCACGTGTCATCAGTGCCAAGTATCAGTGGCACCTGTCATCAGTGCCACGTCAGTGTCACGTGTCATTGTCCTGGTGCTCCAGGGCCTTGAAAAGTGTAATAGGTAGTCAACAAGTTAGATGTGCAATTTATGCTCCTAGAACACGTGATGGCGCTCCCTGCATTTTGGGCCTCTCTAAGTGGCCAGGCTGTGTAAAAGTCCCACACATGTGGTATTGTAATACTCAGAAAGAGTACCAGAATTTATTTTGGGGTGTCATTTGTGGTATACACATGCCATGTGAGAGAAATAACCTATTACAATGACAATTTTGTGGAAAAAAATAAAAAAATAATTAATTTTGCAAAGAATTGTGGGAAAAAATGACAACATCAAAAACCTCACCATGCCTCTTACTAAATACCTTGGAATGTCTACTTTCAAAAAAGGGGTCATTTGGGGGGTATTTGTACTTTCCTGGCTTGTTCGGGTCACAAGAAATGAGATCGGCCACCAGTACATCAGATCAATCAATTTTGTATGATTTGCACCACAGCTTGTAGACTCTCTAACTTTCACAAAGACCAAATAATATCCACTAATTTGGGTTATTTTTACCAAAGATATGTAGCAGTATAAATTGTGGCCAAAATTTTATGAAGAAAAATTAATAATTTGCTAAATTTTATCACAGCAACAAAGAAAAATGTGTTTTTTTTTTCAAAATTTGCGGTCTTTTTTCATTTATAGCGCAAAAATAAAAAACCCAGAGGTGATCAAATACCACCAAAAGAAAGCTCTGTTTGTGGGGAAAAAAGGACAAAAAATTCATTTGGGTACAGTGTTACATGACTGAGTAATTGTCATTCAAAATGTGAGAGCACCGAAAGCTGAAAATTGGTCTGGGCAGGAAGGGTGTTTAAGTGCCCAGTAAGCAAGTGGTTAAAATAGAAAGAAGAAAATATTGTTTTTTTTTTCCAAATTTCCGATATTTTTCCGCTTATATCGCAAAAAAAAAAAAAAAAAAACGGAGTCGTGAATAAATACCACCAAAAGAAAGCTCTATTTGTGCAAACAAAATTATAAAAATGTCATTTGGGTACAGCGTAGCATGACCGCGCAATCGTCATTGAAAGTGCGAGAGCGCTGGAAGCTGAAAATTGGGCTGGGAAGGAAGAGGGCAAAAGTGCCTGGTATTGTAGTGGTTAAAGTCCATCTAAGACTACACTGTCCACAGGGTGACGACACTGCTGTGTGATTTCACTGCGGAGCAAACAGGGTTGTCACAGAATTACAGGAAGTACCACTTCTACTGACAGGAGTGACAGGTAATGGGGGGGAGTCAGAGTTACAAATTTAATTTGTTTTCTTTAACCACTTTAAGCACCGAGCCTATTTTTTAGATGTGTTGTTTACAAGTAGGGATGAGCCGAACACCCCCGGGTTCGGTTCGCACCAGAACCTGCGAACCCTTTTAGTTACAATGGATGCGATCATTCAAAATCTAAAGTGCTAAATATAACGGCCAATATGCATGTTAATGTCATAAAACAGGTTTGGGGACCCGGGTCCTGCCCCAGGGGACATATATCAATGCAAGAAGAAGTTTTAAAAACTGAAGTTTTTTCGGGAGCAGTCATTTTAATGATGCATAAAGTGAAAAAAAAAAGTGAAATATTCCTTTAAATATGGTACCTGGGGGGTGTCTAAAGTATGCCTGTGAAGTGGCATGTGTTTCCCGTGTTTAGAACTGTCCCTGCACAAAATGACATTTGTAAAGGAAAAAAAGAAGCCATTTAAAACTGCTTGCGGCTTTAATGTCATGTCTTGTCCTGGCAATATGGCTGAAAATCTTTGAGAAAAATGTCATGGCTACCCATCACCCCCCCCCCCCCCCCACCCCAGCCCCTTTGGGTCTTGTATGGATATTAAGGGAAACCCCGCACCCAAAATAAAACCCTATACCTACAACCCTATATACTCTCAACAGCAGTATACAGGTGGTGCAAACAAGACAGGGACTGTAGATTTGTTCTTAAGTAGATTCTGAACAGGTACATTTTTAAGTGTAGCTCTATCCAAAAAAATCTATTTTTAAGCTTTTTGGAGAACATAGGGAGGGGTTATTACCCCTGTAACATTTGTTGTGCTGTCTGTGCACCTGTTCAGAAGATTTCACCTCACTTTCCGTCCAAATGACAAATGTTTTTGGAAAAGTGGGGTTTTTATTGAAAAAAGGATTGGTGATAAAGCATCAGTAGAGAGGAGATACCTTTTTCCCAAATTAAATGTAACAGGATAGAATTTCCCTTCCTAGGGGTAGATTTCCTCTCACTTCCTGTTTTCTCCTTCCGTTTGCAGGTAGGAGTCGTTTCTAAGATGGATGTTTGAAAGTAGTGGCCTGCCGTATATACTCTGCAGAAATTTGCCCCGTTAGATGTTGGTGTTGCCACAACACTGTAAGCCCTCACAGTTACTCTTGGTGGGCACAGGAATGGGCCCTGCTGTGAATTATTAGATCAAGATTTGTAATTACACACCCCTGTTAAACAGTGGCTGAAAAATTGTGCCTTAGGCACTGGTGCTGGTGCTACAACACTGCAACCCCTCACAGATACTGTACTTGGAGCACAGCAGTCAGACCTGTTGCGAAACATTACTTAAAACATTGTAATTACACGCCCCTGTTAAACAGGGGCTGAAAATTTGGACCTTAGGCACTGGTGCCACAACACTGCAACCCCTCACAGATACTGTACTCTGAGCACAGCAATGAGACCTGTTGCAAAGCATTGCCTAAAAATTGTAATTACACGCCCCTGTTAAACAGGAACTGAAAAATTGGGCCTTAGCCACTGGTGGTGGCACCCAGAAACAACAAAAATGTTCTTCCAAGATATCATCAGGATCATTGAGGAGGAAGAGGATAGTCAGTGAACATAACAGGACAGTCACTCAGCATCAGCATAGGCAGTCTTGAAGGGATGTGACATTATAAATTATTCAGTTATATCAGCTTCAGGTGCCTGGTAGCTGGTGGTGATCCAAGACTGATTCATCTTTATGAAGGTCAGTCGATCAACCGAGTCGGTGGACAGGCGCACCCTGTGATCGGTGAAAGCCTCCAGCAGCACTGAATGTGCGTTCGGAAAGAACGCTGGATGCAGGACAGGCCAGTAGCTCAATTGCATACTGTGCAAGCTCTGGCCAGTGATCCATCCTCAAGACCCAGTAAGCCAGAGGATTTTTGGTGGGAAAGGTGTCCAAGTCTGACCTTGCCCCTAGGTATTCCTGCACCATGTATATCAGACGCTGGCGATGGTTGCTGGAACCGGTCATACCTTGGGGCTGTGGACTAAAAAATTGTCTGAACGCATCGGTCAGAAGTCCACCTTCCCCACCGCTCCTTCAGCTACTGACCGAAGCCTCAGCAACTCGTCGTCCAGGACCAGGAGTTTGTAACTTCCCAGTCTCTGGGAACGCATTGCACAGACCTTTCTGCAAGGCCTCCCGGAGATGTCTCATCCTCTGCTCCCTCTGAGATGGCAAGATAAGGTCCGCAACCTTACCCTTGTACCGTGGATCGAGGAGAGTGGCCAGCCAGTAATGGTCCCTCTCCTTGATCCGAAGAATACGAGGATCCTTCCGCAGGCTTTGCAGGATCAGGGAGGCCATGCAACGTAGGTTAGCTGAGGCATTAGGTCCGAGTCTTCTGGGTCACTGAGGACGACATGATCCGCAGCCACCTCCTCCCAGCCACGTACAAGTCCACTGGTTTGTTGGGACTGTAAATCATCCCTAAAAGACTGCTGATGCTGAGTGCCAGGCTCCACCTCCATGCTGACACAATCCTCCTCCTCCTCTTCCTGTGTGATGGGTGGGAGAGAAGGAACACTGTCTGGATAAAGGGGGCCTTGAGAGGCAAGGAAGTCCTCCTCTTCCTGCCTCTGTTCTGTCTCAAGTGCCCTGTCCATTATCCCACGCAGCGTATGCGCCAACAGGTGGACAAGAGGTACAGTGTCACTGATGCATGCACTGTCACTGCTCACTATCCTAGTGGCCTCCTCAAATGGTGACAGGACAGTGCACGCATCCCTGATCATGCTCCACTGGCGTGGGTGAAAAAAATCCAAGCTCCCCTGACCCTGTCCTGGTGCCGTAGTCGCACAGGTACTCATTGATGGCCCTCTGCTGCGTGTGCAGTCGCTGCAGCATGGCCAACGTTGAGTTCCACCTGGTGGGCATGTCACATATAAGGCGGTTCTTGGGCAGGTTCAACTCCTTTTGCAGCTCAGCCAGCCAAGCACTGGCATTATATGATCGGCGGAAATGCACACAGACTTTCCTGGCCTGCCTCAGGACATCCTGTAAGCATGGGTACCTGCCCAAGAACCGCTGCACCACCAGGTTAAGGACGTAAGCCATACAGGGCACATGGGTCAGCTGTCCATGTCGCAGGGCGGAGAGGAGGTTGGTGCCATTGTCAGAAACCACCATTCCTGGCTTAAGCTGGCGTGTCGTCAACCACCTCTCGGCCTGCCCCTGCAGAGCTGACAGAACCTCTGCCCCAGTGTGGCTCCTGTCCCCCAAACACACCAGCCCATGCACAGCATGGCATCTTTTTGCCTGCGTACTTGCGTAGCCCCTTGGACACCTACGGAGCACCGCTGGTTCTGAGGACAGAGCACTGGAAGAGGCCATGGAGGAAGAGGAAAAGAAGGGGGTGGAGGAGAGACGTGTGTCACAACCAGTAGTAGCATTTTGGAGGTGTGGTGGCGGAACAACCTCCAACACTACTGCACCTTGTCCTGCATCCTTCCCAGCTGCCAAAAGAGTGACCCAATGGGCCGTGAAAGACAGGTAACATCCCTGTCCATACCTGCTGGACCATGAGTCAGCGGTAATATGCACCTTACCACTGACCGCCCTGTCCAGCGAGGTATGGACATTGCCTTCCACATGCCGGTAGAGAGCCGGAATCGCCTTCCGTGAGAAAAAGTGGCGTTTGGGAACCTGCCACTGAGGAACCGCACATTGAACAAACTCACGGAAGGGGGCCAAGTCTACCAACTGAAAAGGCAGCAGTTGAAGTGCTAGCAATTTAGCCAAGCTAGCATTCAACCGCTGGGCATGTGGATGGCTGGGAGTAAACTTCTTTTGACGGTCCAGCAGCTGGGGCAGGGAAATTTGCCTGGTAGAATCGGACGTCGGTGTACTGCTAACAGAGTGCCCGCAAGTACTTGGCTGTGACACACCTAATTCTACACCTTCATTTCTCTCAGTGCAGCTTTCAGAGAGGACTGAAGGTATAGTGGGGTTGGAGATCCCAGCTGATGAGGAGCAAGGAGAGGTCTGCTTTCTTCTTTGGTGTGGGTCTTTAATGTGCGTTTAATGTGTGTTTAGAGAACCCTAATACGGTACCAGCATCTTGCAGCCAGTGGATTAACCCGCTGTCTTTCAACTTAGCTTCCAGGCTCTTGCCGAGCAGCCAGCCTTCTGCATGGCCCCCTTCTGAAGAGTCCTCCCCTGGTTGCGTTCTCAGTTGCTGGGCCTCTCCAAAACCGAGACAGCACCGGACCACCTTGGAATCCTCCTTCCAGTTACTGTGCCTCGGGCTAGCCAGCCCCGAGACTCGAAAATGGATGGATCCGCATCCCAGGCCATGAGGGCCCCTGAGGGCTGGTCAGGAGGACCAGGACCAAACAGACAGAAAGATCTTCTGGACCGGAACCCAGAAGCACGTGATCTCAGTACCTTAAGTACCCCCTCCCAGAAACGCACAGCGAGACAACACTCTCACTGGTTGGTTCCGAGAGAGATTGGCACCCAATGCGTCCAACCGGACCACGTACTTATGCCTGCCAGAGGTGACACGGACACCTATGGCCAAGCAGAACACACCGCAATCCAGCCAAACTGGTACTGATACCATAATTTAGAACAATTAACCCCAAAACCCAACTGTGGTTTTAGGAACATTTAAATTTACAAAACACATAGCATGTGCTCATTAGGAGCCCATCGCTACATATATTTTTTAAAACAGTGTAAAAATAAAAAAAATAAAAGGTAAAATAAATAATTCGTCCCGCCGAGCTCACCTGCAGAAGCGAACACACACGTGAGTAGCACCCACATATGAAAACGGTGTTCAAACCACACATGTGAGGTATCGCCATGATCAGTAGAGCAATAATTCTAGCCCTAAACCTCCTCTGTAACGCAAAACATGCAACCGGTAGAATTTTTTAAATGTTGCCTATGGAGATTTTTAAAGGGTAAAAGTTTGTTGCCATTCCATGAGCGGGCGTAATTTTTTTATTTTTTTTTCAAATTCTTTATTTTTATTTTTATAAAGGGTAATAGACATTCCATATTCAAACCACATTTCAACAATCACATGTATATTTACTTATACTTCCTTACATCCTATATTGGTTTGATATGCTTCAATCTTTATACCAACCTACTTCCTCTTTAGGTCCTTTGTATTTACCTCACTAGAGATCGAAATACCATTTTGCTCGTTAATTATCTTAATCTCTATTCTTCCCTTTTTCTTTATTCCCCAATTAAGCCCCTAACCCCAGTATCCAAACCCCCCCAAAAAAACTAAAAAAAACCCCACCCCCCACCCAATAAAGTCGTTACCGTCACTCTACCCCTCAGCGAGATGTGATTATTCTACCTTTTTCCTTTTCCTTTTCCCTTCTTTCTGCCTTATCTCTTCCTTTCTTCTTTTACTCTTCCCTCCCCCACTTCCTCACTCCTCCCTTCTCTCTTCCATCTTTTTCTTCCCTTCCTCTGACTGTACAAATCGGTCCCATATTGACCATGTTTGATCATACTGTTCTTTCCTATTTTGTGCCGAATAGACCAAGTCTTCCATGGCTCCAGTCTCTCTAACCTTATTTAACCATCTTGCTATGGATGGCGGTCTGGTATCCCTCCAGTGCAGAGTGATACAGGCCTTAGCAGCATTTACCAAATGACAAAGCACGGACCTTTTATATACCTTCACTGGGATCTTTGAACAATGGAGCAAAAAGAAGGCGGGATCCTCCGGCACCAAAATATCTGTAAGTTTTTGGGAAAGTTCCTGAACTTCCTCCCAGTATGCCCTAATTTTCGGACAGGCCCAAAAAATGTGTAACAAGGTTCCTTCCTCTCTTCTACACCGCCAACACCTATCTGAGATTTCCCTCGCAAATTTGTTCAGCTTCGTTGGGGTGTAATAGCATCTGGTTAATAATTTATCATTTAATTCCTGTGTTCTCATATTAATTGACGAGTTCAGTGCCCAATATATGATATTTTGGCGCTGAGTTGTAGTGAAGGTTTTATTCAGATCTCTTTCCCATTTACTAATATATGGTATCACAAACCCCTCCCTCAGGGTATTCAAAAGCGTATACATCTTCAAAATCACCCGGTGGAGGGGTTCTTTTTCATAACAGTATGATTCAAATTTAGTCAGTAGACGTTGGTAGTTTATTGGTTGCCCCAGCGTTCTCAAAAAGTGACGTACTTGTAACGCCTGCCAAAAACTCAGCTCATATTGCCCTCCTGTCTTCATCAAATCTACCATTGTTGGCCAGACCCCTTGGCAGACAAAGTGCGATACCTGAAAGAGTCCCTTCTCCTCCATTTTTTTAAATGCTCCCTTTTCCATACCTGGTTGAAAGCTTGGATTACCCAATATAGGATACAGAGGTGATTTGTTTGAGGAAAACCTGGGATCCCGACATATCTTAGCACAAATTTGCAGTGAGGGGCCTATAATAGGATGTTGTTTAATAGAGGATGGAAGCGCTGCATAACACCAAGGTGCTCTGTGTAGGGGTATTGAGCTCTGCTGTTGCTCCAAGCCTACCCACTGTTTAAATTCCTCATGTCTACTCCAATCCACTACTCTCCCTAGGTGGGCTGCTTGATAGTACCCCAATACATCGGGGACCGCCACTCCCCCATATCTCTTAGGCATCGTCATGAGCCCTCTACTGATCCTCAGTCTTTTCTTTGACCATATAAATTTTGTAAATAAAGATTGTATTTGTCGAAAAAAAAACTCCTGGGATAACAATAGGCAGCGCCTGAAACAAGTATAAAAATTTTGGTAAGATACACATTTTAATAGTGTTACAGCGACCGAACCACGAGTATAGTCCGTGCTGCCACTTGTCTAATAATGCAGAGCGGGCGTAATTTTAAAGCGTGACATGTTGGGTATCTATTTACTTGTTGTAACATTATCTTTCACAATATAAAAAAAAATTGGGCTAATTTTACTGTTGTCTTTAAATTAAAAAAAAGTGTATTTTTTAAAAAAAAAGTTTGCTTTGTAAGACCGATGCGCAAATACTGTGTAACATAAAGTATTGCAACGACCGCCATTTCATTCTCTAGGGTATTAGAAAAAAATGTATAATGTTTGGGGGTAATTTTCTAGCAAAAAAAATGTTTTTAACTTGTAAATAGGGACGGGCCCGGTGTTCGATTCGAACCCACGTTCGAACCGAACAATGGGCATTCGCCCGCTCGGCGAGCCCAGAACTATTTGGGCCGTTCGCATCACATTCGTGTGATGCGAGCGGCCCGCAATGCACTGCGCCTGTCGCAGTGCATTGCTGGCTGATGATTGGCCAAGCATGCACTGTGACCCCACATGATTGTCCAATCACAGCGCCGGCAGTGAGGAGAGCCATAATTGGCTACAGGCAGGATGCCTGTAGCCAATTATAGCTCAGGGGCTTTAGTACACGCCCCACTCTATAAAAGGCCGCCGCTGTGGCAGCCTAGTGTACTGTGTTCCGGTGACTGTGTCAGTGATACAGGCAGACTGTGATCATTCTACATTGCTGATGCTGATTCATACTGATCATTTGAATTTATATTCATTCTGCTGATTGCACTGCTGCTGACAGTATCTGCAGTGCTGTGCTGTGTTAAACATTCTGCTGTGTTGAGTGGTGACATTATCTGCTGCTGAGTCTAACTTTATCTGCTGTGAATCTGGGGATTAGTCTAGTGTGTGCGTGCTGTTAGTACAGCATTGCAGTATCACCTTTATCCTTCTGGCCTGTTGTGATCTAAGGCAGCCAGCCAAGCATTTGCAGGTGCTGTGTGAGTACAGCACAGCACACACAATAAACCAACTCAGCCTCTATCTGCCATAAGGCCCTGTTGTTGTCATCTAAGGCAGCCAGGCATTTGCAGGAGCTAGCGTGTGTGTGTTTGCTGTGTTAGTACAGCACACAATAAACCACCTCAGCCTCTATCTGTCATAAGGCCCTGTTGTTGTCATCTAAGGCAGCCACCACCTCAGCCTCTATCTGCTGTAAGGCCCTGTTGTTGTCATCTAAGGCAGCCAGGCATTTCCAGGAGCTAGCGTGTGTGTGTGTGCTGTGTTAGTACAGCACACAATAAACCACCTCAGCCTATATCTGTCATAAGGCCCTGTTGTTGTCATCTAAGGCAGCCATCTGCAGGAGTTAGTGTGTGTGCTCTCACTTCCTGTTTTCTCCTTCCGTTTGCAAGTAGGAGTTGTTTCTAAGTTGGATGTTTGAAAGTAGGGGCCTGCCGTATATACTCTGCAGAAATTTGCCCCATTAGATGTTGGTGTAGCCACAACACTGTAAGCCCTCACAGTTACTCTTGGTGGGCACAGGAAGTTGCCCTGCTGTGAATTATTAGATCAAGATTTGTAATTGCATGCACCTGTTGAACAGGGCAGAAAAATTGGGCCTTTGGTGGTGGTGGTGGACGGTGTTGCCACAAGACTGTAAGCCCTCACAGTTACTCTTGGTGGGCACAGGAATTGGCCTTGCTGAGAATTATTAGATCAAGATTTGTAATTACACGCCCCTGTTAAACAGGGGCTGAAAAATTGGGCCTTTGGTGGTGTACGGTGTTGCCACAAGACTGTAAGCCCTCACAGTTACTCTTGGTGGGCGCAGGAATGGGCCCTGCTGAGAATTATTAGATCAAGATTTGTAATTACACGCCCCTGTTAAACAGGGGCTGAAAATTGGGCCTTTGGTGGTGGACAGTGTTGCCACAAGACTGTAAGCCCTCACAGTTACTCTTGGTGGGCGCAGGAATGGGCCCTGCTGAGAATTATTGGATCAAGATTTGTAATTACACGCCCCTGTTAAACAGGGGCTGAAAAATTGGGCCTTTGGTGGTAGATGGTGTTGCCACAAGACTGTAAGCCCTCACAGTTACTCTTGGTGGGCGCAGGAATGGGCTCCGCTGTGAACTATTAGATCAAGATTTGTAATTACACGCCCCTGTTAAACAGGGGCTGAAAAATTGTGCCTTAGGCACTAGTGCTGGTGCCACAACACTGCAAACCCTCACAGATACTGTACTTGGAGCACAGCAGTCAGACCTGTTGCGAAGCAGTGCTTAAAAAATTGTAATTACACGCCCCTGTTAAGCAGGGGCTGAAAAATTGGGCCTTAGGCACTGGTGCTGGTGCCACAACACTGCAACCCCTCACAGCTACTGTACTCTGAGCACAGCAATGAGACCTGTTGCGAAGCATTGCTTAAAAAATTGTAATTACACGCCCCTGTTAAACAGGGGCTGAAAAATTGTGCCTTCGGCGCTGGTGCTACAACACTGCAGCCCCTCACAGATACTGTACTCTTAGCACAGCAATGAGACCTGTTGCAAAGCATTGCATAAAAAAATGTAATTACACACCCCTGTTAAACAGGGGCTGAAAAATTGGGCCTTAGGCACTGGTGCTGGTGCCACAACAGACAACACTGCAACCCCTCACATATACTGTACTTGGAGCACAGCAGTCAGACCTGTTGCAAAGCATTGCTTAAAAAATTGTAATTACACGCCCCTGTTAAACAGGGGCTGAAAAATTGGGCCTTAGCCACTGGTGTGGTGGCACCCAGAAACAAAAATGTTATTCCAAGCTATCAAGGAATGGATCATTGAGGAGGAAGAGGATAGTCAGTGAACATACCAGGACAGTCACTCAGCATCAGCATAGGCAGTCTTAAAGGGATGTGACATTATAAATTATTCAGTTATATCCGCTTCAGGTGGCTGGTAGCTGGTGGTGATCCAAGACTGATTCATCTTTATGAAGGTCAGTCGATCAACCGAGTCGGTGGACAGGCGCACCCTGTGATCAGTGACAAAGCCTCCAGCAGCACTGAATGTGCGTTCCGAATGAACGCTGGATGCAAAAGAGGCCAGTAGCTCAATTGCATACTGTGCAAGCTCTGGCCAGTGATCCATCCTCAAGACCCAGTAAGCCAGAGGATTTTCGGTGGGAAAGGTGTCCAAGTCTGACCTTGCCCCTAGGTATTCCTGCACCATGTATATCAGATCCTGGCGATGGTTGCTGGAACCGATCATACCTTGGGGCTGCGGACTAAAAAATTGTCTGAACGCATCGGACAGACGTCCACCTTCCCCATCGCTCCTTCTGCTACTGGCCGAAGCCTCAGCAACTCGTCGTCCAGGACCAGGAGTTTGTAACCTCACAGTCTCTGGGAACGCATTGCACAGACCTTTCTGCAAGGCCTCCCTGAGATGTCTCATCCTCTGCTCCCTCTGCGACGGCAAGATAAGGTCCGCAACCTTACCCTTGTACCGTGGATCAAGGAGAGTGGCCAGCCAGTAATGGTCCCTCTCCTTGATCCGAAGAATACAAGGATCCTTCCGCAGGCTTTGCAGGATCAGGGAGGCCATGCAACGTAGGTTAGCTGAGGCATTCGGTCCGGAGTCTTCTGGGTCACTGAGGATGACATGATCCGCAGCCACCTCCTCCCAGCCACGTACAAGTCCACTGGTTTGTTGGGACTGTAAATCATCCCTAAAAGACTGCTGCTGCTGATGATGAGTGCCAGGCTCCACCTCCATGCTCACACAATCCTCCTCCTCCTCTTCCTCATCCTCTTCCTGTGTGATAGGTGGGAGAGAAGGAACACTGTCTGGATAAAGGGGACCTTGAGAGGCAAGGAAGTCCTCCTCTTCCTGCCTCTGTTCTGCCTCAAGTGCCCTGTCCATTATCTCACGCAGCGTATGCTCCAACAGGTGGACAAGAGGTACAGTGTCACTGATGCATGCACTATTACTGCTCACCATCCTCGTGGCCTCCTCAAATGGTGAGAGGACAGTGCATGCATCCCTGATCATGCTCCACTGGCGTGGGGAAAAAATCCAAGCTCCCCTGACCCTGTCCTGGTGCCGTAGTCGCACAGGTACTCATTGATGGCCCTCTGCTGCGTGTGCAGTCGCTGCAGCATGGCCAACGTTGAGTTCCACCTGGTGGGCATGTCACATATAAGGCGGTTCTTGGGCAGGTTCAACTCCTTTTGCAGCTCAGCCAGCCGAGCACTGGCATTATACGATCGGCGGAAATGCACACAGACTTTCCTGGCCTGCCTCAGGACATCCTGTAAGCCTGGGTACCTGCCCAAGAAACGCTGCACCACCAGGTTGAGGATGTGAGCCATACAGGGCACATGGGTCAGCTGTCCCTGTCGCAGGGCAGAGAGGAGGTTGGTGCCATTGTCAGAAACCACCATTCCTGGCTTAAGCTCGCTTAGCCTCAACCACCTCTCGGCCTGCCCCTGCAGAGCTGCCAGAACCTCTGCCCTAGTGTGGCTACTGTCCCCCAAACACACCAGCGCAAGCACGGCATGGCATCTTTTGGCCTGTGTACTTGCGTAGCCCCTTGTACGCCTACGGAGCACCACTGGTTTCCGAGGACACAGCACTCGAAGAGGCCATGGAGGAAGAAGAAGAGGAGGGGGTGGAGGAGAGAGGTGTGTCACAACCAGTAGTAGCATTTTGGAGGCGTGGTGGCGGAACAACCTCCAACACTACTGCACCTTGTCCTGCATCCCTCCCAGCTGCCAAAAGAGTGACCCAATGGGCCGTGAAAGACAGGTAATGTCCCTGTCCATGCCTGCTGGACCATGAGTCAGCGGTAATATGCACCTTACCGCTGACCGCCCTGTCCAGCGAGGCATAGACATTGCCTTCCACATGCCGGTAGAGAGCCGGAATCGCCTTCCGTGAGAAAAATTGGCATTTGGGAACCTGCCACTGAGGAACCGCACATTGAAAAAAACTCACGGAAGGGGGCCGAGTCTACCAACTGAAAAGGCAGCAGTTGAAGTGCTAGCAATTTAGCCAAGCTAGCATTCAACCGCTCTCAGAGCAGTTTTCAGAGAGGACTGAAGATATAGTGGAGTTGGAGATCCCAGCTGATGAGGAGCAAGGAGAGGTCCACTTTGTTCTTTGGTGTGGGTCTTTAATGTGCGCTTGCCAACGAGCTGCATGGCAGGTCGACATATGTCTGGTCATGCTTGTGGTGCCCAAGCGGCTAATGTTTTAGCCACGCGAGATACGCTTGAGACATATGTTGCAAATAGCAGTGGTGCGATCTGATGCACTCGTCTCAAAAAAGGCCCACACCAAAGAACTTTTGTGATAACGTGCAGAGGCAGCGCCTTGCACAGGCGGAGCTCTGCGGTGTGGTTCAGTTGGTGTGCTGGCCTCTAGCTGGCCTCCGGAGGGCATCCTGCCTTGTTGGACATGTGCCGCCTCCTCCTCCTCTCTCCCTTCAGGCACCCATGTGGAGTCAGTGACCTCATCATCCCCTCCCTCTTCACCACTGGAGCAAACCTGGCAGTAAGCTGCAGCTGGTGGAACAGAACTGCCAGATTGCTGTCCTTGAGAATACCTTCTCTCTGCGCTCACGCTACTGCCTTCCTCTAGCTGGGTATAATCATCCGAGCCTTCAAAACGTTGGGCATTCTCCTGGAGCATGTACCCAACACTGTGCTCAAACAGTTCGGGGGACTCCTCAGGTTCGGGGGACTCCTCAGGAGGACATGGTGGGTCTAGGGAAGGGGTGCCTGATGATGCCATTGAGTACGCGTTGGCAGCTGCTTTGCCAGTACCCTGAGCCTGGGTGAGAGAGGATGAGAAGGATGAGGAGGGCTTGGTCATCCATTCTACCAAGCCTTCGGCATGATGTGGCTCAACATGTCAAGCTGCCAAAAACAAGGACAAGCGTGTCCCATGGTCACGTGCTGATGACGATGCACGACCACGTCCACGACCAGCACTGTTGTCTCTAGAC
Source organism: Lithobates sylvaticus (assembly GCA_028564925.1). NCBI lineage: Eukaryota > Metazoa > Chordata > Amphibia > Anura > Ranidae > Lithobates > Lithobates sylvaticus. The sequence continues at coordinate 631,417,958 of CM053027.1, read as the reverse complement.
ACAGAGCCTGCTTGCCCTGTGTTCTTGCCTCGGGACTGTCTGCCTCTCCTTGTCGGTCTTCCAGGCATTTTAGTGGGTAGTGTATATTGTTCTGGAGTCACACAGCACACACACTAACTCCTGCAGATGGCTGCCTTAGATGACAGCAAAAGGGCCTTACGGCAGATAGAGGCTGCCTTAGATGACAACAACTGGGCCTTACGGCAGATAGAGGCTGCCTTAGATGACAACAACTGGGCCTTACGGCAGATAGAGGCTGTATTAGATGACAACAACTGGGCCTTACAGCAGATAGAGGCTGCCTTAGATGACAACAACTGGGCCTTACGGCAGATAGAGGCTGCCTTAGATGACAACAACTGGGCCTTATGGCAGATAGAGTGGCTGAGGTGGTTTTATGTGTGCTGTACTAACACAGCACACACACACACTAGCTCCTGGAGATGCCTGGCTGCCTTAGATGACAACAACTGGGCCTTAGGGCAGATAGAGAGGCTGAGGTGGTTTTATGTGTGCTGTACTAACACAGCACACACACACACACACGCTAGCTCCTGGAGATGCCTGGCTGCCTTAGATGACAATAACTGGGCCTTACGGCAGATAGAGTCTGCCTTATATGACAACAACTGGGCCTTATGGCAGATAGAGAGGCTGAGGTGGTTTTATGTGTGCTGTACTAACACAGCACACACACACACGCTAGCTCCTGGAGATGCCTGGCTGCCTTTGATGACAACAACTGGGCCTTACGGCAGATATAGGCTGCCTTAGATAACAACAACTGGGCCTTATAGCAGATAGAGTGACTGAGGTGGTTTTTACAAGGGGTGAGTGTGTTTGTTTAATCAAGAAAAGTAATATGGGAATGGTTAAACATCTCTAGGCACAGAAGTAAGTTTTAGTAAGATCAGGAAATGTATAAATTTCATATATATATACAGAATATAGAATACATGCAGAAGTAAGGTAATTAAATAATGCCAGAGAGTAAAGAAGTTCTATTAACAAGGAAACTAAGTTTAATGCAGCATGTAATTGTCTATGAATTTTTTAGCCCTGAACAACAGAAAATGTGTGTTATCACATATGGTTATTCTAAAACACATACAAAGGGGCAGAACAAAGTTTTAGAGAAAAACTATTGATTAAGATTGTGGAAAACAACTGTATGAAATTGAGATATTGAAAAACATGATGTTTAGTGTTTTAAAAATCCTACAGATGTGGTTGCAGGAAATATTGAGTTAAAGGATTGAGCAATTTTTACAAAATATTGCAAACTTGGATTTGGTTATTAAATTAAAAGTAGTAGATTGTACTAATTTACTTAAGGTATAGCCAGAAAAAATATTAAAATATGAAAGATATGTTCAATCTAAAATAATTGTAAAAAAAAACACTATTGTTAAGTTTTTGTAAAATGAGTATTACTGATAAAAGTAATGATTCTGGTTGGTGAGGAGTTTTCTCGGGGAAATGACCAATCACAAGTTTTTGGGCAGGACTCAAATTGTGAGTTTCACGAGATTGTCTTCTAAACAATTTTTTGTCATTATTATCATCAGGAAAGTCATATAATTGTAATGTACATTATTTTTGGCAGATGTACATACAAAATATGTTTAAAAAGTGGTAAAAAGGTTAAATATTTTAAAAAACGAGAAACCAGATTGGTAACAAATTGTACAGTCAATGAGGTACAAAACATGGCAGCGAAGATTGACAGTTCAACAGATCATTCTCTGAACAGTATGTGTCATGTGAGAAGTGTATTTTTACCAACAGTAAAAACTAGATCATGTTACACAAAATGGTCAAGACACTTGTGAATCAAAGCACAATAAATGTTTGTGTTTTATCTTTCAGCTACTTGAAAGAGGGTTCATTGATGAAAAATATATATTTAAAAATAATTATTACTTACAAAAGTAATTGTTTTTAAAAATAAGATTTTGTGGGTCTTAAAAACTTTTTGAGAATTCATTGAAATTTTTGCAAAGTTTCTGGGTAAAATTTAATGAATTATATAGGCTTACTGTAGGAAAAATATTTTTTTAAATAACAAAAGATAACTTGTATAAAATAATTTGAAGATCTAAAGAAAACCCTCATTAATTTAGTATTTTTGATAAATATAAAGAGATCTCTCAGTCATTTTTATACTTAAGTATATGTGGATGATGAGACAATTCTTTTTAAAATTTATAAATAAATTCTAGGAGTGCATTTGTCCAATGCTATAGATTAGAGCCACCAGTTGTTTTAAATAAACATTGTATGTTTAAAGGTGTTATTACAAGAACAACAACAGGTTTCAATATACACAGTTTTGTGTATTGGCAATTGAATGGTAACCACTTGCCTACCAGCCACGAACACCTCCTTCCTGACCAAGCCATTTTTAAGCTTTCAGCGCTGCCGCATTTTGAATGACAATTGCGCGGTCATGCAATACTGTACCCAAATAAATTTTTTATCATTTTTTCCCCACAGATAGAGCTTTATTTTGGTGGTATTTGATCACCTCTGCGTTTTTTATTTCTTGCGCTATAAACAAAAGAAGAGGGACAAGTTTGAAAAAACATAATATTTTTTACTTTTTATTATAATAAATATCCAATTTTTTTTTTTTTTTAAACAAATTTTTTCCTCAGTTTAGGCCGATACGTATTCTTCTACATATTTTTGGTAAATAAGCGTATATTGATTGGTTTGTGCAAAAGTTATAGCGTCTACAAAATAGGGGATAGATTTATAGCATTTTTATTATTATTTTTTTTTTTACTAGTAATGGCGGCGATTTGCGATTTTTATCGTGACTGCGACATTGCGGCGGACACTTCGGACACTTTTGACTCATTTTTGGGACCATTCACATTTATACAGCGATCCGTGCTATAAAAATGCATTGATTACTGTATAAATGTGACTGGCAGGGAAGGGGTTAACGCTAGGGGGCGCTGCAGGGGTTAATGTGTACCCTATCTTGGTGATTCTTACTGTGGGGGGAGGGGACTGACTGGGGGAGGAGACCGATCAGTGTCCCTATGTACAAGGGACACACCATCGGTCTCCTCTCCTCTGACAGGACGTGGATCTGTGTGTTTACACACACAGATCCACGTCCTGCTCGATTACCGGGCAATCGCGGGTGCCTGGCGGTCATCGCGACCGCCGGGCACGCGCACCGGGGCCCCAGCTATGCGGCGGGCGCGCGCGCGCCCCCAGTGGCCAAATTGTAGACGACGTCATATGACGGCGGCCCGCCACAGTAGCTGCACCGTCCCGCCGTCATTTGACAGTGGGCGGTCAGCTAGTGGTTAAAAAGATCAGTTATAGTGGTGTATATAAATACATGATGATTAAATTGATGCAGTGTGACAGAGCCACAGTTGTATAAATTAATCATGAAAGTCACTTTTTCAACTTTTAGTGGACGCATTGAAAGATGAATTTAAGACTGCCATGTGTTGGTTTAGCAGTCAGCTTGACAGAGCATGTGTGGTTCATTCAATCACATTGTATGAGAGGAATGTTTGGTTCTGAAAAAAGTTTCAACATGATCAAATTTCTTTCAGAAATATAATATTTAGGATAGCCCAACCTAAATTGATGATCTTTTACAAAATTAAATACATTATCAGTGTAAAGTAAAATACAATAATCTGGAAAGATTATTATTTTATGAGATTTTAATTAGTTAAAAAAAGAGGGACTATGTAAGTTTGCCTTAGAGTCAGTACAGACTGATTTTAAAAATAATTGATTCCAAAAAATATGGATAGAGTTAATTTTACATGAATATATTTTTGCATATTCAGGTACCTGACTGACAGACTGATTGATTTTTTGTTTAGCTAAGGAAAATAATTTTGAGCTACTCATTTTAGAACACTTTGTCATCAAATTTCTGAACATTGTTTTATTTGTTTATAGAATTATCCAAAAGGAAACCTGATACTGCAAAGTATTGAAGGATTTGTCAAATCTATACAGATTGATTGTATTAGTTTTTTCACCTGCTAAAAGAGGATATAAGGATGTAGTTTTTTTTTTGGATAATGTTTCTTTTTGATAAATTAATTGAGGCATTTCTAGAAAAATTATATTTTTAATAAAAGCTAAGTTATTGTGAACTAATGTCATATTCCATTGGGGTTGGTTTTTCAAACCATGGAATCAGATAATTTAAAAAATTTATAGGACAGGTAGTGAAGGTATGCAATTTTAGGTTTAGTAAAGTTTTTGTTTTTTATCATCTTAAGTACTCAGGTATTGTAGAACGTATAAATAGTATTATAAAGTCTAAATAGGGTAAGATGATTCAAGGATAAGTCAAATATTGGATTACTTATTTACCTGTTAGAGTCTAAGTTTAAAAACTTTATTATTTTCTAAACATAGGGTTTATTAACTTTTTGAGTTGATGACAAGATGTCTTTTGAGATTGGCATACTTAGTTATTTATATAATCTGTTGTATAGAAAGAAGTGTGCTTGCAAACTTTGCAAACATATACAGGTATTTCAGAAGTTTGTTCACAAAACATGACTAGGCCTTTGCTAAATTTAAATAGAAATGATGTCTTGAATGAGATTTCTATTTCTAATGAGTATGTTTAATAATGAATTAACATAGCTAAAATTATGGTTAAATATTGTAGATCTGAAGGTACCAGGGATATCAACAGAGATGTCAACTGGGATATCAACTGGGAAGATTATTGTGTTATTTTTTAAAGGTACATTGGGATTATTTTGTTTCAAAATAATATTTAGTAAAAATTAAAATAATATTTAGTAAAAAATTAAAATAATATTTAGTAAAAATTAAAATAATATTTAGTAAGAATTAAAATAATATTTAGTAAAAATTAAAATAATATTTAGTAAATATAAAAATAATTGACAAACATAAAAATAAAATGGGTAAACATAGAAAGGATTATCAGTCTAAAATAAATTTAAATTGAATAATGAAAATTATTTAAGAAAACATTTTTTTTTACTTTATTTTTTATTTTTTTTTTATTTTTAATTCTTCCATGACAATGCAGCAAGTACAACTAAATTTCTATTAGTTACTACTTCTTGTTTTTTGAAAAATTATTATTTTTTGATGATATCAAGGACTATCATTTTTGGTGTAAACTTTAATGATTTATTCATATAGACTTGCATCAATAGCGACATATTGATCGATTGATCATTATGTGAGGGGGAGTTGGGATGTGATTCTCATATAAGAATTTTTTTGTGAATTATCTGAATAATGATGATAGTGATAAGATAATAGGAAAGACAAAAAGGTATAATTAGAGTATATGAACATAAGGATTTAATATTTCTAAACACAAGTTACTGTTGAAATTAAAATAATATGGAATGTTGAGGAAAAAAGGAAAGAGTTACTTGCTGGTCATGGATAGATAGATAAATAAATAGGAAAATAAATAAAAAGATAGATAGAATATTTAAAATATATGAAGATTAAATAATGGGAAAAAATTTTGTTTTTTATGTATCTACTTGTCTAGTAGATTACTTGTTTAGTAGATTATTTATGTTTATAATTGTTCAGTGTCAAGGTTAGTGTATAAAAACTTATATTGTAGAAATTATTTAATTATTAAAATTTCCAGGAATGGAAGAAATTTTATTTATTAATTAATAATTTATATTACAAAGCAATATAATCTGATATTTCAAAGAAATTCATTTCTTCTTTATATCAAAATAGTTAAATGATATGGTTAAAGTAATAAGAGTTTCACAAGAAGTTAAATACATTTATAAAATCGAAGGAAGAAAAATCTTTAATATTACGTGATTTAGATGGAAAATTTATTCAAAATTAATAAATATAATAATTTATATTTTCTCAATGGAATTAAATAGTTAAACATTTTCCAAAACTTATAAAAAATGTTTATGTACAATATCTGACATACTAAAATGTATATTGTATTAATGTTTATTGTATTAATGTTTATTGTATTAATGTTTTATTGTTTGTATTGAATAAAGTGGATCAGAGACATTTTATCATTTAAGATGAATGCACTTATTATTTGTTGATCATAGTGCATTGAGGGGGAAATGTTAAATGTGTAAATTCATTATATTTTAAGTGATATAGGTTTCTGATAAACACACAAAAATATATATAATACTTGGGGTAGGTTTTGAAGGTCATAGGACATATACGACAAATGGTATAGACAAGAAATGGTTTTACTGTAAAGGTTAATTCTATTTCCGACATAACTACGTCAGGAAACAGGCCTATGGGTGGAGCTATGCTATCTAGCCTTAGACTGAAACCATGTTGGGTATATATGCAAATTTGGGTGTCACCAGAGAAATGCTGACAATATAGTATGAGACAGTATAAGTTTGGTATGGAGAAAGGAGACAGGGAGAAGAGGGGGAGGTGCTGGAAGCAAGATGGATGAGGTTGGGGAGGTGTAGAGTGTGAAGGAACTCGACACTCGGAGAATGTAGCATCAGATGTCCCTTCCTCCTTCTGAGGCCTAACCATCCATATTTACTAAGATGACCTGATCTCTGAAGCTGTAACCATGATGTCTTGATTTTGATGATGAATAAACAACCTTGCAAGTATTTTGGATGAGAAACTGATTCTTAATAATGGTATGAGAATGCTGCCTTGAAACAATACATACAATTCTCTACACACACATCCTCTAGGAGAAGAGGCTATTGACTGACACATTGAAACAGACTTTGCTAATTCATCTTGAAAACGCTCCTGTGAGTAGATGACGAGATAGAGATATTTTCTCTTTTTCTCCTATTTCCACTATTTTTTCACTGTACTAACACAGCACACACACACACGCTAGCTCCTATAAATGCCTGCCTGCCTTAGATCACAATAGGCCAGAAGGTGATACTGCAATGCTGTACTAACAGCACGCACACACCAGACTACTCCCCAGAATCCCAGCAGTTAGACTCAGCAGCAGATAATGTCACCACTCAGCAGCAGTGCAATCAGCAGAATGAATATATATTCAAATGATCAGTATTCAGTAGTAATGATAATGAATCAGCATCAGCATCAGCAGTCTGCTATATATCACAATCACAGCCGGAACAGAGTGCACTAGGCCGCCAGGCTGCGAGCGGCCCGCAATGCATTGCGCCAGTCGCAGTGCATTGCTGGCTGATGATTGGCCAAGCATGCACTGTGACCCCGCATGCTTGGCCAATCACAGCGCCGGCAGTGAGGAGAGCAATAATTGGCTACAGGCAGGACGCCTGTAGCCAATTATAGCTCAGGGGCGTTAGTACACGCCCCACTCTATAAAAGGCGCGGCGTTCTTTTATAGAGTGGGGCGTGTACTAACGCCCCTGAGCTATAATTGGCTACAGGCGTCCTGCCTGTAGCCAATTATTGCTCTCCTCACTGCCGGTGCTGTGATTGGCCAAGCATGCGGGGTCACAGTGCATGCTTGGCCAATCATCAGCCAGCAATGCACTGCGACTGGCGCAATGCATTGCGGGCCGCTCGCATCACACGAATGTGATGCGAACGGCCCAAATAGTTCTGGGCTCGCCGAGCGGGCGAGCGCCCGGTGCTCGATTCGAACGTGGGTTCGAATCGAACACCGGGCCCATGCCTAATCAGAGGATGGGAGGTGCTGGGTATGTTGGCTGAAGGTAAATGATGGCGGTCCAGGATTTGGGGAAATATCTCCAGAAGTTAGGAGAAGCAAAAGGGTGAGAGAGGTGACATGGGAGTGTGACTTATGTGGGGGGGGGGGGGGATGTCCCAGTGTCCTGCAGGTTTTATTTATGGGTTCAGAATTAGCAGGAGCTGATATGTGCAGTAATAAGGTGAAGACAGGAGTGAGGTCAGCATGTCCCGTACACATTGTATATTATATACCGGAGGACTGCAAGTCCCAGCATGTCCCGTGCACATTGTATATTATACACAGGAGGACTACAAGTCCCAGCATGCCCCGTATACATTGTATATTATACACCGGAGGACTACAAGTCCCAGCATGTCCCGTACACATTGTATATTATACACAGGAGGACTACAAGTCCCATCATGTCCCGTACACATTGTATATTATACACCAGAGGACTACAAGTCCCAGCATGTCCCGTATACATTGTATATTATACACCGGAGGACTACAAGAGATCACTGCTCTCTGTCATCGGGAGCAGTGATCTCTGTCATGTGAGTGGTAGCCCACCCCCCCCCCCACAGTTATAATCACTTAACCCCTTCATTGCCCCCTAGTGTTTAACCCCTTCCCTGCCAGTGCCATTTACACAGATCGCTGTATAAATGACAATGTGTCAGAGGACTACCAGATTACAATCCTCTCAGCATCGGCGCTTCTCTGTGCACCGGTGGGGTAGAATGGTGCAATGGTGCACACAGGTGGGCGATGCGGCGGGTCTGCACATACGGGTGCGCAAATTAGTGGGTTCTCGCACACACAGTATTGCGGGTCGGCGCACGATGTGGCGCAACGGCGGGTGGACGTGCACACGGCTGTGCGCACAACGTAATTTCCCCTGGCAGCCCTATAAAAGACAGCTCTGTGTTCTGTGTCATTGCTGGTTTGTCTTCTTAGCTCCAGTATTCCTTTGCCTTGCCTGTGTTTCCTGAGCCTACCCGTTGTGACCCGGATTGACCCGACTACTCTTGGACCTCTCCTGCATCTGACCCTTGGCCTGCCTCTCGAACTTCTCTATCTGCTGAGTACCTGTGTTTGACCCTCGGCCTTCTCCTGGACCTGTCTCTGCCTGTTCCTCATGTTTGATGCTCGGCCTGCTGCTTGACTTCTGTGTATGACCCCGGCTTGTTTCTGAGACTCTGTACCTGTTTGGACTTCCTTGTGCTTGACCCCCGGCCTTCACCTCCGATTCTTCTCCAGGCTCCATCTCCAGCTTCAGGTGTTTGAGCCCCAGCCAGGCCTTTCTTCAGCCTAATGCCAAGTCCACCCTGCACTGGTCACTCTTCTACCAGAAGACCTAGAGTACTCGTCACCTGCTGGCAACCCGTGCCCCTCCGTGCTCAGTGCCACTGTTCCACTCTCAGGGGTACTGTAGAAGAATACGTATCGGCCTAAACTGAGGAAAAAAATTGTTTTTTTTTTTCGTTTGAAAATTTTTATTAAAGTTTTACAAACTTAACAAAAAGATATCCAATACAACTGCATAACAATGTGAAGTATACAGGCATGTCATTGAACAGGTAAGTACAATAATCACATTCGCTCGGCAACGCAGCCTTGGATGTCGTACCATATAACAGGTATCCGTCCCGTCTGCCCAGGGAACAACTTGCCCCGGCACACCAGCCGATCTTCAAAAGAAATCCGAATTGGGGATACTCCGCGACTCCCAAGCTCCCAGGAGCCCCAAATGGGATCCTGCTGCTCCCCAGGAGTTGGGAGTACAGAGACGCCCCAATGTGTATATGGCTAGGTCCAGGATCAGAACTGGAGTGGCGGGGCAAAGCCCTTCACATATTGAAAAACAAACTTCGGATGTAACATACTAAACCGGTCAGGTTATGCGCAGGAAATAGCGGTTCGCCAAGAGAGGCGACAGAAAAGGATAGAGAAGCACAATGGGGAAGGAAGAAACGTGTGAGGGGACAGAAAAGACGAGAGGAAGGTGGTGTTCTGTCTGTCAACTTGAACAGTGCGTGATCTATCTGCCCGGAGGCACTCCCGGTATAAGGGAGATGTTGCAGAGGGTAGCCCAGGGTTCCCAGATGGCTCTAAACTTCTCGGTAGAGTCATTGAGCTTGGCAACAATTTGTTCCTGGACCATGACCCAGGTTACCTTACGTTTAAACAACCTAAAAGAGATGGTATCTGACTTCCAGGCTTTGGCTATTGTCATTTTGGCTCCTAGGCATAGAAACAGTGCTAGAGCCTGTGAGGCTTTGGATAGCTCTGGGATAGGGAAATTAAGCAACGCCCACCTAGGGTGAGGCATAACAGTGGTACCTGTAAGCGAGCTTATGGAACGGAACACTTTCTTCCAGAACGACCGTATGCGAGGACATGTCCACCACACATGGACCATAGAGCCCTCAAGACCGCAGCCTCGGAAACAAACTGATGATGTACCTGGGAAAAGTATTGCCAGCCTGGAAGGGACATAATACCACCTCAGTAAAACTTTCAAGCTGGCTTCAACAAGGGAGACATTGAGGATACCTTTGTATGCTCTTGTAGAAGCCCGATACCATGTCGCAGAGTCCCAGGAGTCGTCCAAGTCGTCCTCCCAGGCCCTTGCATACGAAGGTATAGACTGTTTAGTCATAAGTGCCGTATAGATCAGTGAAATGCCTCCCCTCTGATCTGCCGTGTTGATACACCAATGTTCAAATGGGGTAATGTTAGGTGGAAGCGGTTTGGTGGTCCATATAGAGTGTAAGAAGTGGGAAATTTGTGTGAACCTATAAAGTTCTGAGTCGGGCATGTCCAATTTCTTCCGACAGTGTTGCAATGTGATGGGTCCAGAGTGGGAGAAGAAGTGTCCGATACGGTACAGGCCCTTGTCAGTCCACCATTTAAAGGCCCCAATGTCCATCCCCGGTGGAAAGTTAGGATTATGAAAGATGTGCATTAGGGGTGTCAGAGGAGAGATTATGGTATTAAGGGAGAAAAGTTTGGTGCAAAGCGCTATAGAGTGCGATAGGGTGGGAGCCATGACAGCTGGCCTATGTTTCGGGGAACATCCCAAAAGGAAGTCAATTGTATGCAATGGAGTAGCCTGCCTTTCCATACTAAGCCAGTCTGGTTTATTATAACTAGAGTAAGCTAACGATATTTGTGCCAGCCGAGCCGCCTGGTAGTAAGCCCAAAGGTTGGGAAGACCTAACCCTCCTTGCGTCTTTAGTCTGTAGAGCGTATCCGAAGGACATCTGTAGCCTTTCTTACCCCAGATAAATCGTAGTATGTCTGACTGCGTCTTAGTGAGGAAACTTTTGGGCAAGGGTATTGGCAATGAGCGAAATAAGTACAAGAGTTTTGGTAGTAGGGTCATTTTTACCGCATGTATTCTGCCCAGCCAGGATAGACCACATCTGGACCACCTCTCCACGTCCTGCAAACATTTATGCACCATGGGGGGATAGTTTGAGCGGAAGAGGCCTTCAATATTTGGGGTAAGCTTGATACCCAGATACGGAATCTGGTTTGTAGCCCAGGCGAAAGTAAAGTTATCTTTGAGTTGTTTGAGGAGATCCGGCGGGAGAGTTACGTTCAGAGCCAGAGACTTGGTCATATTAACGCATAGTCCTGACGCCCCACTAAATTCCTCCAGGGTTTGAAGTATCACAGGCATGGAGATCAGTGGGGAGGTGATGAAGAGAAGGAGATCATCCGCGTATAACGCGCATTTATGTTCGTGGGGGCCGCAAGAAACCCCTTTAATATCAGGGTTTGATCGAAGGGCAATGGCTAAAGTTTCGATCGCTATCGCAAAGAGAAGCGGCGAAAGTGGGCATCCCTGCCTGGTACCCCCATTTATGGGAAAGGACTCCGAGTACCTGCCCAGTAGGCGCACTTGTGCCGATGGAGTGGAATACAGGGAATCTATAAGATTAAGAAAGTATTTGCCACATCCCCATCTCCTAAGGATCTCAGACAGGTATGCCCAGTCAATCGAGTCGAACGCCTTGTGTAGATCAATTGACAGTAGAAAACCTTTTTGTGCAGGGTTCCCATCCCAATGAGATTGAAGCAAAGAGATTATATCCACTGCCCTTCTGATCTGATCTGGTCCTTGTCTCCCCGGGATGAAGCCTACCTGATCCCTGTGAATGTATGACGAGATAAAGCTGGAAAGGCGGTTGGCAAGTATCTTAGTCATTATTTTGACATCATTGTTAATAAGAGATATGGGGCGATAATTGCCAACCTCACTAGTGTCTTTATCTGGTTTCGGTATTACCGAAATGTACGCTGCATTTAAATCTGAATTTAAAGAGGCCCCATCCCTGAGAGAGTTGAACATCTTGGTTAGATGAGGTGCTAGACAATTCCCAAATTTCTTATAATAACCCGTGGAGAAGCCATCAGGACCCGGTGAGGAGCCCAATTTAAGGTTCTTAATAGTATCCAGGACCTCCTCTTGTGTGAAGGGGGATTCCAAAAGTTCTATATGTGCCTTATCCATCACTGGCAACTTAAGGTTGTTAAGGAACCTATCTCTCCTGGCTGCGGATGTATTGGGGTTCTGTTTATAAAGATCAGAATAAAACTGTTTAAAGGTGTCCATTATCTTGCTTGGGTTCTGAGACAGTTCCCCCGAGGTTACCCTCAGTTTGGGGAAGGCTTGAGTGCGTGGTTTAGGGGAAAGTTTAGTTGCCAATCTGGAACCAATCCTATCTTGTTGTGCATAAAACTTGGCCCTAGTCCATTTAAGATGTTGCGCCGCTGACGTGGTTAATTGCATATTAAGGAGAGCCCTTGCTGTGTCTAATTTGGCTAGTGAATCTAGATTGGGGTTACGTTTATGTTCTCTTGTCAATTTCTGAAACTCCTTCGTAAGTCTTACTGTATCAGCTCTGTGTTCCGCCCTGAGTTGTGCCGCTAACTGAATCAGTCTACCTCTGATGACCGGTTTATGAGCCGCCCAAACGATAGAAGGAGAAGCCCCATCTGTCGCGTTTAAGGTAAAGTATTCTTGGATGGCAGATTCTAGTAGAGTGCATTGAATAGGGTCGTTCAACAGGGTTTCTCGTAGGCGCCAGCGTGGTCGGTTACCGGTGCCCGTCGGTTTACATGTGGTCAGCGCAACTAATGAGTGGTCCGAGAGCGACGAATCAATGATTGTGGAGTTCCTAATGAGTGGAAGCGTGGAGGCCCTGGTGAAGATGTGGTCTATCCTGGCAAAGGAGTTATGTGGAGCTGAAAAATGTGTGTAGTCTTTAGTACGCGGGTTGTTCTCTCTCCAAACGTCTATCAGGCCTGCCTCATTAAGTATTTCAGCTATTTTAACGCTCTGTTTAGAGGGACGCTTGGGTTTAGACGCACCGTTCGCCAGTTTGTCCAGGGAAGAGTCAAATGCAATGTTCGTGTCCCCGCCCATAAAAACCGTCCCCTTAAGATGTTCATGTAGTGTAGTGAGCAGAGATTCCATAAAGGATTTTTGCCCTTTATTCGGTGCGTAGTAGGATACAAAGGTGTAGAGTTCTCCATCAATGAAACCGGAGACTAGGACATATCGACCCTGGGGATCAACAACAGTTTCAGGTTGGGAGAGGTTTATATGTTTCGCAAAGCAGATCGCGACCCCCTTGGTTTTATTCTCCGCGGAGGCCAGGAAGAATTGTGGATAACTGTGGTGGAGAAAAGTGGGCTTGTAAGTAGATGGGAAGTGTGTCTCCTGCAGCAGTAGGATGTCGGCGTGCATTGAGTGATAGCATTGGAGGATTTTTCTACGTTTGATTGGGGAGTTAAGGCCCTGAGTGTTGTGTGATATAACCTTCAAGGTAGTGGGCAAGGAATGAGAATCAGGCATGGATCAGAGGGGAATGATCTATACAATCCTTATGGGACTTACCCTTCCACGTAGAGATAGACGGCAGAGTAAAATCTGATGGTCCTGTAGCGGGGAGCCCAGAGCCTGAGAGAGACGACCGGAGAAGTCCGTGTGACCTGCTAGCACCACTGAGATCAATCGAGAAGAGAGAGAGAAAAGAGATGAGTGGGAGAAGGAGAGAGGGAAGAACAAGAACATTAACAACCTGCTGAGGAATCATTCCGGTACGAGAAGAGTAGCTCAAGAAAACAAAGGGGCCCCCTGGTCCCTTCCCACCCCCAGGTCGGTTTAGATTCACCAAACCTACCATAACCCCCATGGTTCCGGATTTTCCAAATGAAGAAAGTCCGGAATAGGATCTAGGTACGCCAAGTGGGTTCCTGATCCAATCGAGGCGCATTGGGTCCACCACAGCCCCCCCACCTCAAATCTGTAGCTACTGAGGGGCAAAAACAACCCCATCATCTATAAGTGCCGGAGTCCCCTGTAGAGATTAATCCCCAGTCAACATTAACGTTTTAGCACGCAAAAATTATGGAAAGGGGTCTAACAATCGCCAAACTTCCAGGGGAAGTAATTGTATGGAGTTAAAAAAAAAAAAAAAAAAAAAAAAAAAAAAAAAAGGGAAAGGGGGACCGGCTAGTAAGCCGAATTTCCCCAGGCAGCAGGGACCAATAAGGTATTCAACCTATTACACTGCATGTTCCCCTCCTAATGAGGATAGTTTGTATTCCCTCTACCAGTAAGTCAGTACCCCATTATCACAAAAGGTAAAAAAAACAATTATTATCAACTTTAACATGAAAATAACAGCATGTATAGATGCTCGATCAGTTAGTGCAGTGGGGGAAGGGGGACCCCCCCTTAACCACCCTCTACAAGGAAGAGGGGGAAAAGAGAAGGCCCCAACCTGTCCTTCCTCCAGAACATCACCCCAGGAGCAGGGGAGAAGTCCAGGTCAGGATCAAAAAAGGAAAAAAGATTATAAGCAAATATGCTCAGGGTGGCATGGTTTCTTTGGATCTTTTGGGGCCCTGCTTCAGCCAGGATTGTTGCAGCGGGCTGGCAGGCGGGGGTCTTTTGGCGGAAGAAGGGGTCCCTCGTTTAGCTTGCGCAGGCGTAGGTTCCAGCAGTATCAGGCCGAGATGCGTGAGGAGTCGTTCACCTTCCTGGAAAGAGGAGAAGCAGAAATTCTTGCTTTTGTAGGAAAAATTCAGGCGAAGAGGGAAAGACCACCAATATGCGATTTCCTTATCGATCAGCACCTGCAGCAACGGTTTGAAGGAGCGCCTCTTCTGAACTGTATAAGGTGATAGGTCAGCGAATATTTGAATTTTGTGACCGAGTAAAGTGAGATTATCCGAATATCTGGCTTTCCTCATGACTGCTTCTTTGACGGAATAGTAATGTGGTTTAACAATGACATCTCTGGGCAAACCGTCAGATCTAGGGGCCTGTAGTGCCCTGTGTGCTCTGTCAAGTTCCAGGTGGTTATCCGGAATGTCAGGGATAAGGTTTTTAATCAAAGATTTAACTGCTTTATGGACATCCTTCTCAGATTCAGGGAGTCCCCGGAGTCTAAAGTTATATCTTCTGGATCTGTTCTCGAGGTCATCGATTTTTGAAAAGGCAGATTCCAATTGATCCTGTACTTCCTGTAATCTGGCAGAGTTTTGGTTAATCTGAGCAACTGATTGATCAGCTTTTTGTTCTATGGTGTCCATCCGTATCCCTATTTGCTGCAGGTCAGCATGTAAAGATGCAGTAATTTGGGCAGCATTCTGAGCCAAACCTTTATGTAGCATGTGTGAAAAGGCTGTCATCATAGACTGAAAGTCAGTGGGGACAGGCATGTCTGCTTGGGCCTCACTCACTGTGAGCAGCATGCCTGTGTGTGGATCCAGCAATGGGGATGAGGGATATCCTGGGCTCATCCTCCCCAAAAGGGATTCCGTGGAGGAGGGAGAGCTGACAGCTTGCAGGGGGGGAAGTCAGTACCTGCATAAGGTGGATCTGTCTGGTCCTGGTCGGCTATAGATTCCTCTTGTTTGTCTGAGGCCTGTAAGCCTCGTGTAGCCGACGCCATCTTGGCATATGTGAGGGGGCCGTTCGCGGCCGTCATTTGGCCAGAGAGGTCCCTCCGGACCTGGGGTTTTTGCATATCCCGGTGCCCCGGGTGTTCCCCTGTCAGGATGGCGCGGTGTGGGGCGGAAACGAGGGCTCCGTCGGCTCCGGTGGCTAGCGGTGGGCTGTGGTGGAGCGGAGCTCTAGTAGCCGGCGGCCATCTTAGAGCTGCTCTGGTCAGGAAGGGGGATAAAATCTTCAGGGGCTGAAGCGGTTAAAGTTCATGTGCGTGTGTAAAGGCAAGCGTCCCAATACTTTTGGTGATAAAGTGTACCACTCCACTGACACCAATGGAAGGGACATCCTACCCTTTCCTTGTGTTCCGGGTATTAGATCTAGATATACAGAATGTGTAAAGAAGTGATATAGAGAATGTGGGGGGGAGGTGTGATGTAATATTCACCTTCTATATACAGTATATACACAGAGTGTCTGTAGAGCCCGGGGGGCCAGTCTATTCCTAGTCTCTATACATCTGTTAATGGGGGGGGGGGTCCTGTCTATTTCTAGTCTCTATCCATCTGTTGATGGGGGAGGGGTTCCTGTCTAATGTGTTGGCCATACAAGCAGCTGTGGAATGTCCTTGGTGTCACATGACCCCCATGTGGAGAAATCTGAATGGAACTTCCAGAGACGACATTCAGCCTCCTCTCCATCTCTCTCCTTTGGTGTCAGAGTTGGATGGACGTTGTTGGATTCGGGAAGGTTTCCCTGAGTTGGGTTGGAGTTTCTTCTATCTGATATCTGCTGGAGAATTGGAATGGGGACCTCAGACGGAGGAGAAGTTCTCCGGGGTTGGATGTCTACTAAATATCTGGGAGGAAGATGAAGATGATGAGGGTGAGGAGGTCTCTCTGGGAGTGAGAGGGAAGAGGACTCGTCCTTCAAGACGACCAGAAACTTTTCACTCTGAAAGAGGAAAGAAGAGAACGTCTCCACTTCACTCCAAGCCAAACCCCCCCTTATTATTTGTCACCAATTCCACACATCCTCCCCGGAGATAAAGAAGATTGGGATCGTCAGAAATAGAGGGGACCCAGAAGGAGACTGGTAAGGGTCTATACATCGCACCCCGATATGGTGTACAAGGGGCTGCATGCTTGTTCCTTCCTTTGTTGACCAGCCCGGCTGCATGCTTGTTAATTCCTTTGCTGACCAGCCTGGCTGCATGCTCGTTACTTCCTTTGCTGACCAGCCCGGCTGCATGCTTGTTCCTTCCTTTGCTGACCAGCCCGGCTGCATGCTTGTTAATTCCTTTGCTGAATAGCAAAGGGTGAGTTCTCATATTAAGGGATGGGATGGGATGGATGGAATCGCATTTTAAGGGGACATCATGCTCTTTTCTTTGCATGGTGTGTCCATTACTATCTGTACCGGACTCAAAGGGTCTGTTATTTATTTCCTGGGGACCGCATGCATGTTGCTTTGTGTGAGGTACCCCCTTACAATGCATTCCAGGCTCCGAGGGTCCTTTATGCATTTTGGGGCGGGGGGGGGGGGCTTAGCATCATATTTTTTTCACATTCTTGCTGAAAGATGGGCTACAGAAAAATTAACATTTACAAAGAAAGAAGAACACAGACCCCCCGCAAAGGTCCCCGAAATAGATAGCAGATAGCTCTGAGTTTACTGAGATACCTCCATAGTGTGATGTGGAAAGCACAGTATAAAAGGTAATGTGACGGTGGGGGAGGGGGGGGGGCACACAGACCCCTTGGGGCATGGGCAGGGTCACCCCTCAAGGTCAACTCATGTATTTTCAGCAGGGATGAGCCAAACACCCCCCCCCCCCTAAGTTCGATTCGCAGCACAACATGCGAGCAGGCAAAAAAAATTGTGCAAACAGCGTTAAGGCCCCTTTCACACTGGGGCGTTTTTCAGGCGGTACAGCGCTAAAAATAGCGCCTGTACACCACCTGAAAAAATCCGGCCCCTTTCACTCCAGTGTGAAAGCCGGCGGGCTTTCACACTGGAGCAGTGCGCTAGCAGGACAGTTAAAAAAGTCCTGCTAGCAGCATCTTTGGAGCGGTAAAGGAGCGATGTATTCACCGCTCCTATACCGCTCCTTCCCATTGATTTGAATGGGACACCGCGGTAATACCGCGGCAATACCGCCGCAAAGCGCCGCTACGGCGGCGCTCTACAGGGGATTTTAACCCTTTTTCGGCCGCTAAAACCGCACCGCGAGCGGCCGAATACCGTGGATAAAACGACGGTAAAGCAGCGCTAAATATAGCGCTGCTTTACCGTCACGGTGGCTCCCCGCCCCAGTGTGAAAGGGGCCTAAGAGTTTACAGGCATTTCAAGTGCCAAACGCGGCTAAGCGTGGTAACTCGCATTAAGCCGCATTTCGTTTACAGGCATTTTTCATTTGTTCCTATTTTGAAAAACAAAAAATATTTTTTTTTTTAAAAAACACTTCTAAACGCAAACGCAACATGTAAACGCGGCAAAACTGACGTTTTAAACGACGGTTACTATCGGTCAAGTTGAATCGTTTAGGAGAGGTTGTAAAAACATCCCGTGTACATAAGGCCTTAAACACAAACATGAAAAATCTAAAGTGCTAATTTTAAAGGCTTGTATGCAAGTTATTGCCGTTTTTCAGCAGCAATGATTTTAATAATTCAATAAGTGAAACAATAAAAATGAAAGATTCCGTTAAATATCGTGCCTGGAGGGTCCCCTCAGTCTGCCTGTAAAGTAGCGCATTTTTCCGATGTTCATAAAAATACCACAGCAAAATTTCTAAAGGAAAAAATGTCATTTAAAACTGCTCACAGCTGTAATTTATTGTTGGATCCCGGCAATATACATAAAAAATCATTGAAAAAAACATTGTGAGCCCCCTCCAAGTCCATTACCAGGCCCTTTGGGGGAACCCCACTCCAAAATAAAAATACAAATGGCTTGGGGGTCCCCCCAATATCCATACCAGGCCCTTCCGGTCTGGTATGGATATTAAGGGGAACCCCCTCGCCAAAATAAAATAAATGGCATGGGGTCCCCCCAAAATCCATAACAGCCCCTTAACCGAGCACACAACCTGGCAGGCTGCAGGAAAAGGGGGAGTGGGGATGAGAGAGTGCCCCCCCTCCTGAACCGTACCAGGCCACATGCCCTCAACATGGGGAGGGTGCTTTGGGGTCCCCCCAAAACACCTTGTCCCCATGTTGATGGGGACAAGGGCCTCATCCCCACAACCCTGGACCGGTGGTTGTGGGGGACCCCCAGATCCCAACCCGCATGTGAATGGGTACGCATTCACCCAAAAAAATGTCAAAAAAGTAAAAATGACAGGAGACAGTTTTGGACAATTTATTTATTAAAAAATAAAAAGTGTCCCGCGATTTCCATCCATCTCCAATCGCGGCGTCCAATGTTACAAAGAAAAACAAAACAAAACTGAAGAACTCCGCTTCCATGGGAGGCACCCCTGTGACTGACATCTTTTTGCTTTGGCTGCTGTTATATAGCTAAGGGCGGGGGCCACCCGGTGACTTAACTGTGTGACCCCGCCCCCTTCTGACATCATATGACATAACGAGATGTCAGAGGTGGCGGGGTCACCCGTTTACGTCACCGGGTGGTCACGCCCTCAGCTATATAACAGCTGTCATTGTGAAAAGGCTGCAGTCATGGGGACGCCTCCCATGGAGGCGGAATATTTCCTTTTTTTTTCTCGGGAATGTCGGGCGCTATTATTGAATATGGATGGACATCGCAGGACACTTTATTTTTTAATAAAGGAATTGTCCAAAACTGTCTCTTTCGCCCCCTCTTTTCCTGCGGCCTGCCAGGTTGCGTGCTCAGATAAGGGTCTGGTATGGATTTGGGGGGGCCCACGCCATTTTTTTTTTGGTACGGGGATCCCCTTAACCACTTTAAAGCCCCATACACGCGGTCGGATTTTCCGATGGATTCTGTCCTATCAGACAATGTTGTCGGAAATTCCGACCGTGTGTAGGCACCATCGGACAGTTTCCATCGGATTGTCCGACGGACAAAGTTCTATCTCATGCTGGATAGATTTTTCGACAACAAAGTCCGATCACACCAATTCCGATCGTGTGTAGCGAATTCCGACGGACAAAGTGCTACGCATGCTCAGATCACATTACAAGACCAAAGCTATTGGCTACTAGCCTCTACGTAGTCCCGTCGTAGGCAACAAACGTCACCACGTTCAGAATGATCGGATTTTCCGACAACAAAGTCCGACCGTGTGTACGCAAAACCAACATTGGACAAAGTACGACGGACATGATCCGACGGACCTGGTCCTCGGATAATCCGAGCGTGTGTATGGGGCTTAAGACCAGCCTCGTTTTGGATTTTAGGTGTTTACATGTCTAAAACAGGTTTTATTGCTAGAAAATTACTTACAACCCCCAAACATTATATATTGTTTTTTTTTTGTAACACCCTATAAAATAAAATGGCGGTCATTGCAATACTTTTTTTCACACCGTATTTGCGCAGCGGTCTTACAAGCGCACTTTTTTTGAAAAAAATTCACTTTTTTGAATAAAAAAATAAGACACCAGTAAAGTTAGTCCAATTTTTTTATATATCGTGAAAGATAATGTTACGCCGAGTAAATTGATACCCAACATGTCACGCTTCAAAATTGCGCCCGCTCGTGGAATGGCCTCAAACTTTTACCCTCAAAAATCTCCATAGACGACATTTAAAAAATTCTACAGGTTGCATGTTTTGCGTTACAGACGAGGGCTAGGGGTAGAATTATTGCTCTCGCTCTATCGATCACGGCGATACATCACATTTGTGGTTTGACCACCGTTTTCATATGCGGCGCTACTCACGTATGCGCTCGCTTCTGCAAGCGAGCTCGGCGGGATGGGGGCGTATTTAATTTTTTTATTTTACCTTTTATTTTAGAAATAGAAAAAAAGCATAACAGGACCTCTTAAATATGAGATCTGGGGGGTCAAAAATACCTCACATCTCATATTTACACTAAAATGCAATAAAAAGAAAACAGAAAAATGTAATGTAATTTAAAAAAATATAATATTGCTTTAAGAGCTATCCGTCGCTTCTGCCCTGCAATGGTAAGGAGATGGGAGGGGCCATCTTCCCTTTACTCATCTCCATACCCAGCATGAGAGCAGACCTGATGGCTTCCGCCACTGCTGGTGGCTCCGGTAAGCGGCGGAGGGAGGGAGTGGCCTTCTCTCCCACTCGCAGTGAATCTGCCACAGAGAACACTTTTATCTGAAAGCGGAGCACTCCCTGCAGAAGAGGATAATGGGGTTATGGTAGCTAGCTGCTGCCATAACAACAATATTCCTTCAAATAAGGTGTGGCAAAAAGTATTGCAACAACCGCCATTTTATTCTCTAGGGTTTTAGAAAAAAATATATATAATGTTTGGGGGTTCTAAGTAATTTTCTTGGGAAAAAAAAATGTAAATGTAAACAAGTTTGAAATTTAGGCCCGGTCCTTAATTATATGACATTTTTTCCTTTAGAAATGTCATTTTGTTGCTCTCATTCATAACAATATGTACAGCCGCTATGTAAGCAGCCTTACATAATGTGGGTTGTGGACTCCTGAGCCATGATTGGCCAAAGGCACTGTGACTTTGGCCAATCGTGGCTCTCGCAGCAGAGCGTGTTGTGCTTGGCCAAAGCATGCAGGTCAGGTGCACGCTTTGGCCAATTAGCAGCCGTCAATGCACTGCAATCTCGCAGTGCATTATGGGGTGTTCCGCGAGCGCTCAAATTTCCCGTGAACGCCCAATAATGTTCTAAATTTGGCGAACAGACAAACACCCGATGTTCAACACGAACATCGGGTTCATTCCTAATTTTCAGTAGAGCAGTAAAGAGAAAGGGGGAATGTGAGATCACAGAGACGGGATTGTCGGGAATATCGTCCGGTGACCAGGAAACGTTTTCTGATTGGGTAACAAACACGTCAGTCATTTAGGGATCACTCTCTCCGCTTAACTGTAACAAGCTTTATTAATACCAGATTAGGTGACACTCTCTGCCCATCATCCATAACTCCACCTAATGAGTTTATCATAGGAAGTGGGTGAGTGAAGGAGGGCAGGAAC